>OZ010601.1:3287443-3592443 GCA_963932145.1 Acanthosepion lycidas
AAAAAGTGAATGCCTTACTTAAGATTGGATTTCAATGCCTTTGGCATTTCTTTTCCTGCATAAAAGTTCATTCACTAAAAAGCTGCTTGTGATTCTGTGGCTCTTTTGTTTGCAAAGAAAGTTATGCCCCAAACCGTCTTCATATCAAGTTCATACCGTTTCCATTGTCCGTTTAAGATGCTCTCTTAATATTTTCATTGGAGAAATATGTTGTCAGAACTTTGCCTAAATTTCTGGTTTAAATTCTTGGATTCCACAACTTTAGAGAAATAACCTTATTTTTGTTGTTTATGCTTGTTTTTTTTTTCTTTTTTGAAAGAGCAACTGCATGCATGCAGAAAGAATGGCTGATGAGCCTTAATTATGAATGCTCAGTTAAATTAATCTTCAGTTACATATTTTCTGCTCATAAAATCTGTTTAAATGAAAATTCTAAATTTAAAAGGAAAACTATTTTAAATCTGGAAAGAACCATCATTATCAGATTGATAATCAATTAGAAATATTTCTATTTAATTGAATCATGGAAAATATTTAAACAAGAAATATGTTTCTTCATAAAGATTCTGCTTGAAATCTGTAATAGTTCATGAAAAAAAGTTATTTCAGATCAAATAATACAATAAAAAAAAAAATATTAAGAGATTCATACAAAGAAAGAAATTCAGAAAATTGAACTGGCGAAAATTTGAGACTTGAACATTTTTAAAGTTTCTATTATTTATATTGATTTTTATATTTTTCCTTTTAAATGTTCAGTTGAATATATATTTTTTTTAATTATTTTTGGTAAATAAAGATCTTTCTTTGTGGTTAATTTCTCAAAATGTGATGGATGTATTTTTGTCAAAGTCTGCTGCCAATGACATTCTTAAGTAAATCCTTGTGAAGTCTTCAGTTTGCTTTAACAAACTTCCCAAAATGACAAATCTCCTTGTGTAATTGCAATAAATGAAACATTTATCCCAGACAAGAAATTTAGATGTTTTTTTTTTTTTTTTTGTTTGTTTTTTTTTTTTAAACCTCAAAATCTGTCAATCACGGACCATTTCTTTCTCTTTAATACATGCATGGGCAGGTGATGTAATGGGGTAGCAGCTTGAAGCAGCTGAGTTCATTACTCTCATTTATGCGCAAATAATTTTTGGAGAAAGATATGAATTTGTCTTGTCTCTCTTCACTATGAGTTAAATAGAAGAATTTCTATTTGGAAAATCATTATCCCTAAAAAAAAAAAATGTTAATGCAATATTTACTCAAAGACAAAAGCAAAAAAAAAAATTCTTCCCATTCAAAATATGTTTCAGCTTTAAAAAAAAGGGTTGTAAAAAAAACAAAAAAAAACACAATCACCCTTTTAATATATTTATATTTTAGTGCATTTATTCTTTAAAATGTTTCCCTATCCCCCCCCCAAATACCAACTGAGGCTTGTTAACCATATCCACATAACACGCGTATTTATCATTCATCCATGCCTACTTACCAGAAATAATAGAATCAGCAAATATTTGTCTAAACAAAGGCTATTGATTTTTTTTCTTTTTAAATTATCCAATACAAGACCCAAGAGCCACACAAGGTAGAGGATTATTAGATGTAAATGTGTACAAGGAGGGAGCAATGGTTGCATAGTATGAAGATATGTAGTATAGATAGCAGTTGACCCTTAACTTGAAGAGGTTGAGATTGTAGTAATCAAGGAAGCATCCTCTTAGGTGTCCATTCCACATTGCAACAGTTCTCGGGAAGAAGCTGCTTGAATGGACTTCCTCCTTACCAATGGAATATGCAGGGAATGAGAATGAATCAGCTCAATGTCAATGTTCTCTCCCGCTCTCAGATATATAGACTTCCACATATTTATAAATCTTTTCACTTTCCTTTTGATTACTGAATATTAAAGTTAAGTAAAACGTTTGGTTAATGAATTATCTTAACATTGATCCTTAAAGTTCTGTCAGTAGCACTTAAAGTACACCAACTGTATCTGCTGTAGAGAGGTCAGACTCTTCCCAATCTACCAAATAATTATTTACAGATTAGTATAAATGACTACTATATATATACCTGCCACTGGATCAAATGCTTATAGACTTAAATATAAAAAAAGAAGTTTGTTTTTTGTTTTTTGTTTTTTTTTACATTAAATATCCCAACAAGGATTAATTATGTTCTAAGAATCAACCACCATGAATTCATTACTCTTGTTTCCAATTTTTCTTTTTTTTTTTTTTTTTTTTTTTTTTTTTTTAAAAAAAAAAAAGGCTATTATCAGAAATAGTAAATACATTTTTCAAGCCCTATTCTACTTGGGTCCGGCATTCCAGGATTTTTTTACCATTTATAATCTAATCTTGAGTTAATAAGATCTAGATTTGATTCACTATCAATTCTTTTTTTCTTTTTCTCTTATGGAGAAAAAAAAGCCTAATAATTGTTGTAGAATTAAACCACCAGACAATCCACACCCAACATTTGATTTTAGTGGTTAATGTGTGTGTAGAAGGGGCATGCTTTTTGAAAGGACAGTTGATAGAGAGACTCCAAATGACCCCACCTCAGGGTTGAATTTGGAGGTTTCCTTCTATACTGGTTAATACTGAATAGCCAAATCTTCTCTACATTTGGCTCTTCTTGTCAGTTTTGCACAAGCTTTCATCATTATAATCAAACCATGTGCATGTAGTCTGTTCAGCTCTAAGAACTGAGCTGCTGGATCTTCATTTGTCAAAGATGATAGAAGAACCAATTATATATATACAGTGTAACCCAGATATAAAAGAGTTGTCAGGACCATAGAAGAAACCTCTTATATCCGGGTTTCTCTTATATCCGGGTTTGGTCTATTAACACAGGCTCTAATTTGGGACCAGAGAAAATCTCTTATATCCGGGTTACACTATATATATATATATATATATATATATATATATATATATTATTTATTTAAAAATATGATTCCTTTGCTATGTAGCAATGGAATCATATTTTTAAATAAATAATTATATTTAGGCTCTACTTTTGCATTGAGCACTTTTTTTTAAAATAATAACAAAAATACTAAATAACTTTGGATTATTTACCTAACAAGTTCTTTCCTATTTTCTATATATTTTCACACACATATAGGACACTGAGGTCAGCAGCAACAGTCTGTTTAATGCTTGAGAGCCTGAAACATTGTCACCTCAATCACATACCTCTCCATTTTATATAAACTTGTGTATAATTTGCTTGAAACTTTTTTTTTTTTTTTTTTTTTTCAATCAGGGTGTAACCCCAATTTTATTGACTTATTTATAATTAAGTAACATTTTTAATTTCTATATATCAGCATTCATCCATATTAACTTTACAGCCAGATGCCCTTCTTTGAAATGAGGATATCATGTTGCTCAGGGCTGTTTGAAAAGCATTTTTACTTTTAAATTTCCAGTAATAAAATACATTTGTATGTACAGGCCCATCCCTGTTGAATAATTCACACACGCACACACAATGGGATGCAGAAAATTTCTCAGACTAAACTTCCAAAATAAATTTTGATGTTAGGTTATGTTTTGATAAGTGGGGCGCGCACACACACACACACACACATATATATTAGTAAAATATAGTTTTAAGGTATGCTCTATTTATGTGTGAAAGTGCTCAATATCAGCGCATATGCAAATATCGGAGTGGACACTGAGGTCATTAACCAGCATCTGGATGTTGACCTCGGTGTCCACTCACTCTTATATTTTATTTTAATATAATATTAACAACTCAGTTGAAAAAATTTTAATGTTTTACCTGAAAATTCTTCTAGTAGTGAAGATAGCTTTATGTTTTTCTGTGTTTTTCTTAGAAAAGATGGGATTATGTACTTTTAGGTAAGTTAAAATCCCTCCTCTCCCTCTGTACCCACCCCATGAAAACGAGTGCTTTATGAACTGATGATACAAAATGAACAGGACAAGGTTTGCTGTTCTTAATATAGCTTCTACCTCTACCTCTCTCTACCTCTCATCTCCTCATATGGACATAGCAACACACATCTGTTGTGGAGGGCCATTGTGTGTGTGTGTGTGTGTGTGTGTATATCTCTTGTTTCTACATCAAAGCCACACATTAGTTTACACCTAAAGTCAAAGGTACACATTAACATCAAATTGAAAACCTTTCAGAAGCAACTACATCAATTCTTTGCACACATGCTTCTCTCTCTCTCTCTCTCTCTCTGCATGAATGTAGTAGACCTGGGGAGAGTAGTGGGGAAAATTTCAGATCTACTATGTTCATCATATATTCTGCTCTGAAAGATGCTGCTACTATTTACACACTTGATTTATGTATCAGGCATCTTGCAAATATCTGATGATAGGCTACAGAAGTTTATACACTGCTTCACATAGGCGTT
Source organism: Acanthosepion lycidas (assembly GCA_963932145.1). Classification (NCBI taxonomy): domain Eukaryota; kingdom Metazoa; phylum Mollusca; class Cephalopoda; order Sepiida; family Sepiidae; genus Acanthosepion; species Acanthosepion lycidas. Next base: position 3,291,849 of record OZ010601.1, read on the forward strand.
TTTTTCTCTCTCTCACAGACGGAAAAAAAAAACTTTTTAAGTCTGCTTTTTCCAGACTCAGGAATTTATAAGGTTTTATTAAATTTTTTTTTATTTTTTTATAAAGCACAATTTAATCAAGATAAAAAAAAGCAGATACTTATCCTGAAAGAGTGAATAATTCTTATTTAAATGGCTAAAAAGTGTTTTGGGGCTTCAATTTATCACAAACAAAGAAGAAAAATGATTGAAAAAGTATAGATTAGATGTTTTTTTAAATTTCATTTGTTTTTTTTTTGTTTGTTTTTTTGTTTTTTTTCACAGCTATCAAATAAGAACAATTTTGTTTGCATGTGTATATAATATGAGGGTAAGAGAGCTTATCAGTGAGAGAATATTTGTAGATGTAGACAGTGTGGACACTTAGCATAACAATCTGTGTCATGATTGAATCCAATCTTCAGGCCATATATATATATATATATATATATATATATATATATGCACACACTCACACTTCATTAAATTCCTCCAAGATCGTTCTATTCAATTACAAATAAATTAGTTACAAATAAATTGTCCAATTTTTTTTTTTCTTGTTATATTCACATACTTTTCAGTAACATAATCATTGTGAAGACTCTTGCTAAGCATATTGATGAAATTTGGACAATTTATTCATAACTCCAATCCTGATGTACAATAACTCAATGTGGAAATTGGAAAGATATAATATGAATAGACAGACCTTGTTGGTTGAAGTTAATGAAACTTGCATGGGGAGACATATATATGTGTGTGTGTGTGTGTATGTAATCTCACATCTGCAAAGAAAGAGTGATGGCCAGAACAATAGGTGTAAAAATGTGCATCTGCAACTGATTCACATTTCTGAATAACTACTTTTCCTGTTTATTTTTTTGTTTTGGTCTCCTTTTCAAAAGCTCTTGTATAAGTTGTAGTCTCTCTATTGACTTGTGTAATCTACTTAATGGTGAGTTTCCTGCCTGCTTCAGTCATATCTTTGTTGTGGCTCCTCCTTCAACTTGTGCCTGCAGCAGACTCTCTGCTTTTGTTTTGTTGGTGTTTCTAGTCTGGCTGTTATGCCACCCCCACCCTGCTCTTTCATGGATGACCTCACCTCATCACCCCCCCCCATTCCTCCCTTCACCTTTCAATCTAATCTCTGTTGCAGACAGAAATTCTACCTCGTGGTCGGTTCTGCTTGAAATCCATCACTGAATATATCTTCTATGGACTTTATCCTGCCTCATCAATCCCCCCCACCCTATCTCCCTATTCCTGCTGCGCTATAAAGAGCTATCATTCCTACCTGCTCTCAATTCTTTTTTTTCTTTTATAGCTATTGAAATCTGAATGTTAATTCACATCTTCAAATTTATAATTGACTAGCCTTTACAGCAGTGGCAGGTCTTGTTTTCCAGTCATGTGTCCATACTCTGATTATGCACAACGTTTTTGCTAAAGTACAAGATTACTTTAGTTAGATTTTAGTCTTTAAGCCTTAACTATTAACAATTAATAAAATAAACCATAGAACAACATCTCCTCTTAACTTTCTTTTAAGACAAACAGGCTTTAGAATATTGTATTTCTTAATGAGGTCTTTTCTAAGCCAAAAACAAAACCTAAGTGAATTTTTTCTGCTTGTTTCTTGGATGTATAAGTGAAATTTATCTTAGATACAAACTCTTATAATTGTATTAAGCTTGCTTTACAAAAAGAATGAATACATTGAGTCAATTGCTTCGTCCACCGCAAGGAAAGTTGGCTCCCTGTGCCGCACCAGGAAATTTTTCTCCCTGGAATCGATCCTCCAGATCTACAAATCAACAATTCGCCCTTGCATGGAGTATTGCTGCCATATATGGTCTGGTGCCCCTTCTGTTTGCCTCAGGGTTCTTGATAGGCTCCAGAGGCGGATATGCAATATAGTTGGCCCTGCTCTGGCATCTCGTCTACACTCACTTTCTCAAAGTGCCATCGCCTCCCTCTGTCTGTTCTACAAATACTTTCATGGAAATTGCTCCAAGGAGCTGCATTCGCTGGTTCCCAGACGTCATGAGTTCAAGCACCCTACGAGGCTGGCATCCCACTCTCACACCTTCACTGTCGAAACTCCTAAATGTAGCTGTCTCTTCTACTCCAATAGCTTCATGTCTCGCACCTCTCGCCTGCGGAACTCCCTTCCCTATTCCAGTTTCCCTGAGAGCTATAATCTCCAGCTATTCAAGTGTAATGTCAATCGACATCTCCAGTTGCCTTGATCTATCCACTACCCTCCTCCTCATCCTTTCTTCTATCACTCCTATCTGATCTTGCTCTGAATTTTCTGTAACCCCTTGCGTCCTAGTGGCTTCCCGCCTTGCTTGGGGTGAAATGCTTGGGGTGAAATGCTTAAAAAAAAAAAAAAAAATCTTGAGACTTGAACGTGGGTCAAACATTTTTAAACAATACCTTTACTGAATGGGCTAAACTGACTTTGTCTTTGGCACATTTTGTACATAGACTGTAATCTGAAAGGGTTTGTCTAGATATGAACTTTTGAGCTTTCTAGCAAAGTCTGTTTTGTACTTTAGCTTTTGTGCTTAGGAATTCAATGTAAATTTTCTGGCTCGGATTGGCTGGTTAATTTAAATCTCATCTGGTGCTGTAGTGCTTTAAGTTCCTTAAAGACCATAAAGAAGGAATATTCTTTCTCTTTGTTTAAATTTCTTCTCTGATTCAATATAGATGTAGTGATAAACTTTGAAAGGGTTTATTTAATATTTGGCCTTCTATTATTTTGACACCATACAAATAATGATCACTTATTTCAGACTCTTAAAGAACACTGAATCACAAAATGAATGTTGTCATGTTTAAAGTAAACTTTTCATGCCATTAAAAACTGTATCTTAGTTCAAGTCTTTCAAATCATTTTATTGTTAAAACAATTAGTAAGAAATCCCATCATTACCTGGTGCAGAATGATGTTTTATGGGGATTTTTCTAAGATGCGGCACTAGGTCGAAAGTATGAGGCACAAACTCACTACTCAATCATAATTGATTTAGGGAGAAAAGCTTGCTAACCATTACACCATGTATGCTCATACTTCGCATGTTTTTTTTTCTTCTTTTTTTCTAACATTTCTTTCTTCTTGACAGTAAACTGACTTGATTTCTTTGCTAATAAAAGTTTTATTAGAAAAAACTGTTTCAGGTGCGTCTGGACTGAAACCAAAAACTGACTTCTATAAAATAGATAGATTTAATTAATGTACTATTCTCTCAAATTTACCATAGGGTTTTAGTTACATTGCGTGAATACATAGGGATAGAGAATGATTTTGAAACTGTCTAGAGCTGGATGCTAACAGTAAATGTTGAAATCCATGCATTTTCTTTCTTGTTTCTTTTCCAATTGTTAAGTTTTTCCCTCAGAATTGCTAAAAGACAAAAAGGTTAGTTATATCTCCACTATTGGGCTGCTTCTGTCTTAAAAGACAAACAGGTTGGTTCTAGTTTGTTACATCTTTCTTTAAACATAATTAGGCTGTTAGAGTGGCTGTCAAACTGGCTGAGAGAATCTTTGGTTCTATAATCTATGCCAATTTGATGAAATATGTGTATTTTGTTTTTTTTTAAATTTCACCCAATGCCAATTTAAAAAGTCACTCAAGATAGTGGTTTTATGGTAAATGCAGTGTGTGTTAGGAAATAAAGATTATGAGGATGATGGGAATAGATAACAATTGACCCTTGACTTAAAGAGGTTAAGATTGTCATGTTCAGGCAAATATCCATATAAAATTCTATCTATAAATTAGTAGTGCTTGGTGTGTGGGCGGGGGGAGATGTGTGAGTGTATATTTATCCTTATATTTGGAATATGGAGGAAAATGAGTGATTCATCTCCACAGAAGTAACACAGCAGGCCCTAGATGTAAAGGTCTGAACTGGTGAATCTGATACAGGATAATCTTTTTCTTTTTTTTTTTTTTTTTTTTTTTTTGTCCAAGTCTAGCATCTAAAGATCAAAACTTTTAAAATGAATTTGTTTAGACCTTGCTGTCAATCTTGTAATGAAGATCTCATAAACTTATCCTGAAGAGAAGCACTCTGATGATGCTATCAGGTTGTTATATATATATATATGTGTGTATATATATATATATATATATATATATATATATATATATATATTTATTTTCATTCATTTGGTTAGGTTATTTTTGGTCAAAATAACTTCTGCAATTAATGATCTGATGAAGATCATGAAGTCGAGCAGAAATTTTCTCCATAAAATCATTGCTTTTGTAAGTTTGACTTGCAGCTAATAACAAAAATCAAGTTTAGATTTATGAAGAGTTCAAAGGTAAATGAACCATTACAAAATGGGCCTACTAAATTCTAAAATGTCTTGCAAATAATTGCTGTCCTTTCTACTTTATTTAGAATCTGTCCATTCATATTTGGAGATCTCACTTTTAATAAGTGTGGCATTCTTTAGATCAACATTGTGTATGCACACGCACACACACAATGTAATTTGTGAAAAGAAAGTCTTGAATCATTATACAATGATTTACTTGTACAAATATCTTCATGTGGCTGTTAGTGTCACAATGTTTCAGCTTTTGTTCCTCTCAGCCTTCTTCAGGTTTGTATCTTGTATTCTTCTGTGGCATTTTTTTTTTCTAAAGCCTTTATTAGCTCCATTGTTTTCTATCTGCTGTCCATGCTTAAGGATATCTCATTCTCAGTCCTTTTTTTGCTGTAAGAAGTGAATGTTAAAGTATGGTGTAGAGTCCAGTTTATATGAGTTTTTGTTTATTACTTTTTTTTTTTCCTCAAGTATTTTCTGTCTGAGGCACCATTTGGCCTTGGGCCAGTTACTGTTTTATTATGTGGGGAAGGATTACTACCTTTTCTGCTGGTTAGGTTGTCTTTGCAATTGATCTGGCAAGTGATGAAGGTCCAACTGAAAGTATTTAATAACTTTTGAACTCCTTCTGCTAATTGAATCTGTTTTTTTAAGCGAGGCTGCTTTCTCAGACATTCAATCTAACCAATCACTCAAATATCTTCCAACAAAAATTCAAAACTGTTACTCAATCCTTTCAAATGCATTCTCTTATGATGTGGATGGCCACATTTCTTTGTTGAATCTTTTGTAACATATGGCATTTTTTCTTCTATGTGCAATTCTGAAGAAAATGTTTCTGCTATGTTTGCAAAAGTGATAGGAGGCGCACAAGGAAGAATTCACTCCCTTTTGATTCATTTAATCAAGTTCAGTCACTACTCTTCATAAGGCGATGGTTGATTTTAAAATCTTTTAAGCCTTTCAACGCAAATTCCACCATTGCCTCTTATTGTTTTCAAGGAAAACATTTGCAAGTCTTGATCAGTAGTAGAACATTGACCAGAAAGAATGTAAAATGCCAGTCTTCCTCTTATTTATTTATGTACCAATATTTTATCCTCTTGGATATTCTGAAATTCATGAGGCTTGTGGAGAAATTTGATCTAAGAAAATACATGTAAAGAAAACTGATAAAATTGTTATTAAGAAAGATTCTTCCATTTGTGTTAATGTCCTTTCCTTATGCAATGTTTTCTCTCTCTTTTCCATCTTTTAATGAAACACAAACCATTAAAGTTCATTTTAAAATGCTTCTCTCATGTTCAGGGTTTTTTTTAAATACCTGAAATGTGTTTACATAATTTTCTGAACTGAGAATTAAGACATAAATATCAATTAATTAATACTCGCATCTTGAGCACCTTTACAGATAAGTTATTTTATTCAATTTAAAACTGATGAGCAAATTGTGTTTTCCATGTAGGAATTATAACCCCTCATTTTGGGGATGTATAAAATTTTATTTTTTTGGTGGGGAGGGGATGAAAGATTTCCCAAATAGCAATAACTAAGTGATCATAGATGCAACAAGGACATATTTTATCAGAACAACATCTAAAGTGTCATTGGGAGTCCAGAAAATGGGAGAACAAATAGCAAACCGATCATACACATGTATACAAGTCTTTTGTAAACTTTATAGTAGAAATGTTTTAACTTGTAGCATGAGGAATCCCATCTCAAAACCTGCTCAGAATAGAAAAGGTATAGCCTGACCAGCCAAATTATAAATCTTTTTGATAATGGATATTAAAGTTGGCAACTTTGTTGTTTTTAACATTTCTATTACTGTGACATTGTTACAAAATTCCTCTACCAACATGCATCTCCTTTTTTCAAGATACTGTGAAATGTTGGTGCCTAGAATTAATATTATAAACAAACTGGCAAAGACATATCTAGACCAGCAAAAGCATACAATGTAACCTGTTTTGTGATGTATTTTTTATTGTGTGTTGGTGCAGTGTTGTTTAGATTAGTCTATACTGCAGAGTATCAGCTCAAAACAAAAATGATGCCACCCATGAGAAATTGTCATCAGCATTTTTTATAGTTATTTATTTCTAGTAAATAGTAACTTCATATTTTTCCCCAGTATAGGCAACTAACAATACAATAGGGAAAGAATTAACTAAGCCCATTTAATTCTCTCTTCTCATATGGAATTATTTTTAGATTGTGGTACCAAGATGGCAGAAATTCCTTTTAAATAAAATCAGTTGTAGCTTAACTTAAGTATAATGGTGAATATATGTTGCACAAATCTCTTGTCAAATGGTCAACCGTTTTAGGATAACAAGTTTTTGTTGTTATTAAATAACATTTTGAATCCAGTCACTTTTGACACTTTTTTTTTGTCTCTTTTTATGTGTTTAATATACTGTCTGCAACCCCAACTATATATATATATATATATATATATATATATATATATATATATATATATATATATATATTTTTTTTTTTTTTTTTTTTTTTTAAGGATGGCTGAATGAAAAAAAGAATTTCTAATTTTATATTGTAAATATTCCAACACTTTGCTTAAATATCCTTTTGGGTGTTCTTTTGAAGGCGATAAAATTTTCCCCTGTGACATTGTTAGAAATTGGTTAGTGAAGAATATGGTTCACTTTTTGGAGGTTTTTTCCCTCTTCTCCTTTCCATTATTCTTCCTTGACTTTTTCTTTCTTCATTCCATTCTATAAAAAGGTTTGTGAATTTCTAACAACTCCTCCTGGTAATTCTGCAAGCAAAATGCCATTATATGTTGATAGAATTCAAATATTGGTCCATCATGGGACACAAATAATCAGATTTCAGCCCCAACAAATGCAATTGTCAGTCTCTTGATGGGCACTGATTAATTTAAGTTAATTGCTGATTAAGATAAATAATGAAGATAAAAGCATTATTTGTTGTATTTTGTTTGCATAAGTAATTTAACCATGGGAAGCATCTATCTATCTCAAATAGTCTTTACTCGTGGCTACAGTTTGTAGTTTTCACTTTGGAATTTCTTAGCACACCTAAAGGGACAAAATATATAAAGATTTTGCAATTTCTTCCTCTGCAACAATAGAAATGTTTATAGTTTGAAAAGGGCATTGGACAAGTGAAAAAAAATTTCCTATATAATTTAAATATTTTTATAACTTATGATTGTTAATTGTTCTATGTATGTTTGTAATGGGTAGCAACTTTGAATGAGAAATTGGAAAGTTGAGTTTGTTGTTTTTCACTTATCTACAAATACACATGGAAAAGTTATGAATTTATCTCCCCTCTCCAGCTATGGATTAAATAGTAGGAGCAGTCTGTGGTCTGTAGCATTGGTTGGCAGGCAGTGTAGGAGAAAGACAACTCTGAATGCCAAACCATATGCAGCCCTGGCAAATCTCATACTATAAGTAAACGACCATGGAGTTCACAATTACTCTATGATCATGACTACATTCTGTATTTCTCTCTCTCTCTCTTCATATATATTATTTCAAGAACATTAACAAAACCCTAAATTATATATATATATATATGTAAGCAAATATAAATGGATGACAAAGACGATGGACATCAGGTTTGTATTTCCAGTAGACAGTATGTAAGCAAATATAAATGGATGACAAAGACGATGGACATCAGGTTTGTATTTCCAGTAGACAGTATGTAAGCAAATATAAATGGATGACAAAGACGATGGACATCAGGTTTGTATTTCCAGTAGACAGTATGTAAGCAAATATAAATGGATGACAAAGACGATGGACATCAGGTTTGTATTTCCAGTAGACAGTATGTAAGCAAATATAAATGGATGACAAAGACGATGGACATCAGGTTTGTATTTCCAGTAGACAGTATGTAAGCAAATATAAATGGATGACAAAGACGATGGACATCAGGTTTGTATTTCCAGTAGACAGTATGTAAGCAAATATAAATGGATGACAAAGACGATGGACATCAGGTTTGTATTTCCAGTAGACAGTATGTAAGCAAATATAAATGGATGACAAAGACGATGGACATCAGGTTTGTATTTCCAGTAGACAGTATGTAAGCAAATATAAATGGATGACAAAGACGATGGACATCAGGTTTGTATTTCCAGTAGACAGTATGTAAGCAAATATAAATGGATGACAAAGACGATGGACATCAGGTTTGTATTTCCAGTAGACAGTATGTAAGCAAATATAAATGGATGACAAAGACGATGGACATCAGGTTTGTATTTCCAGTAGACAGTATGTAAGCAAATATAAATGGATGACAAAGACGATGGACATCAGGTTTGTATTTCCAGTAGACAGTATGTAAGCAAATATAAATGGATGACAAAGACGATGGACATACTGTCTACTGGAAATACAAACCTGATGTCCATCGTCTTTGTCATCCATTTATATTTGCTTACATACTGTCTACTGGAAATACAAACCTGATGTCCATCGTCTTTGTCATCCATTTATATTTGCTTACATACTGTCTACTGGAAATACAAACCTGATGTCCATCGTCTTTGTCATCCATTTATATTTGCTTACATACTGTCTACTGGAAATACAAACCTGATGTCCATCGTCTTTGTCATCCATTTATATTTGCTTACATACTGTCTACTGGAAATACAAACCTGATGTCCATCGTCTTTGTCATCCATTTATATTTGCTTACATACTGTCTACTGGAAATACAAACCTGATGTCCATCGTCTTTGTCATCCATTTATATTTGCTTACATACTGTCTACTGGAAATACAAACCTGATGTCCATCGTCTTTGTCATCCATTTATATTTGCTTACATACTGTCTACTGGAAATACAAACCTGATGTCCATATATATATATATATATATATAAAATTTAGTGCTTTGTTAATGTTCTTGAAATAATTTTATTCTTTGCCATTATGGACTGAATAAAAGACAAGTAAACAACTTAATTTTGGCTGATTGATTCCCTCTCCCTCCTAAAGGTTTCTTGGATGTTCAACACATTCATGAGTTAGATAATTTGTCTTTCTGCTTAATTACATTATCTAATAATATTTCTTTATTGTTTAGTTTGTATTTTTTTTCCTTCTTTAACCTATGAACTTTGATCTGATGAGCATTTGTCTTGACTCCATCCTAATCCTCCTGAGCCTAATCTCTATTGATTGTAAATTTTAATGATCTGCTTCGTTAACCAGGTCACTTTCACCTGTGAGTCTGTCACGTGCATCAGAAATCTCTAATAGCACAGGTGAACAAATTGAGCAACAGATTTTTTTAACCTTTTACCTCTTCAAACCTAGCTTACACAAATGTAGGTATTCAATGTCACATTTTAATTTTGTTTCTGCAAGCTCAACACCTTTGCCTTGCTATATATATATATATATATATATATATATATATATATATATATATATATATTATTTTGAACAATAAAAAATATTAAAAATTAAAATCTTCAGACACACTGGGTTGTATATTAATATTCTTTCATTTATTATTTAAGTTAGATTCCTTGACTAGTTTCGGACAACATGGCCATCATCAGGAGAAAAAATATCTGCTTGTTAGTAGCAGTGAACTACAGAAATGAAATGAATGATGGAGAAAATGAACTTTATCTGTAGTTTTCATTTGTTTTTTTTATTTTTTTAACATGAATTTTGGTCAGCCCTTGTGTTGGTCAAACAGTCTCTTTTAAGTTGTTATTTAAGATAAGAGCTGGATGGATTCATGAATGCACAGCTACTCTCACGTTCCAAGCACACACATCTGTTCAGGTGGCTAGCCAGTCCTTGTTGGAAACACTGTTAAACACCCATAGAGCCCACCTGCGGTTTATACTACAACTATACTGAGCAGAGTCCATACTTAGAGATTCTGAGAGAGTGTGTATCATCTGGTATAATCATCAGTTTGAACAACACCAGTATGTTCAAATGCTTGGTCATGATGACTTGCTGTATCTTGCTATTCAACCTATACTGTGGCCTCCAGGCACTTTCCAAAGGTTCTACATGCTGGTTTCACCTCTCCAGATGAAGTGAATTTCCTGACAAGGCAACCTTGGTTAAATTCAAACCAAGATTCCATTGTTGGAAAGTGAACATTCTAACCACTCGGCCAAGTACCCCTTCACCCTCTCTCTCTATATATATATATATATATATATATATATATATATATATATATAATATATATATATATAGTGTGTGTGTGTAGATTCAAAAGTTGGTTATAAAATTTGAGGAATAAAAAGCCATAAAATTGATATTAATTTTATATTATCCTTTTGTCTAAATTGAAGCATGAAGAGAAAGATTTTAAAGTCTGAAGTTTTTGGACACACCTTTGTCCTTTTTCAACTATAAGAGGAATAAACAAAGAAGTGGGACTTACTCTTCCAAGGAATATTCTTGTTGTTTGTTAGAGTGCTCCCTGTGGAAGTTTTACTCTTTGAGTAAACCCAAATCCCTCAGATGAGTAAGTCCCACTTTGTTTATTCCTCATATTCTTAGAAAATGACACAACTGTGTCTGAAAATGCTGACTTTAAAATCTTTCTCTTTGTGCTTCAGTTTAGTCAAAAGGACTAATGTATCATAAATATCATCATCAATTTTATTACCAATATTATTATTTTCTTGGCTTTTTATTCTTCAAATTTCAATAAGAGGCCAATCAAATCTCCATATTATAAAGAATCACACATGGACCATCTTTCATTTCAGTTGGACTAAAAAAGTCTATTTTCAGTGGTAATAGAATAGGTTTGAATTGTAAGTTCTCATTTTCTCTTTTTTTACAAATGGTCATAGTTTTCTGGGCAATTACTTCTCATCCTAACAAAAATAAATTACTGAACAAAAGGAAATAATTTAAATTCTTTTTTAAAAGGCAGCAGCAGGATTTCTAAGAATCCTTTTCTTAAGCTTTTCAAGGCTTTCTACTGATTATCACAATAAGAAAGTTTCTCTGAGAGAAGTCACTTGTTCAAAAATAGAAAGAATATAAATCTGTATGAAATCAGGAATTTTAAATGTCTGCCGTGAATAATTTATTAATGCAAAAGTCAATATTCTTAACATTTTAGCTTCCTTTTTTTTTTTTTTTTTTGTGCGGGTGGGGTCATCAGATCTCTTTAGATAAGAGTCTGATACAAGCAAAAAGAAATGTGATGCTATCTTGGTGCCAATCTATTGACCTTGTTTTGGTTTTTTTTACAGTCAAGATTTTATGTAATCAGATAATCCAACATTATTGCCTTCACAATGAAAACAGATATTTTTCAATCATTCTGTGCAGGTTTCTTGATTTGCAAGTATTTTTCTATATCATTTGCATAACGGCTGTCTTTAATTTTTCTGATCTCTCTCTCTCTCTCTCTTGGAACACATTTCTTTTCTTGTCTAAAGTGTTAATTTGGTCTTTTTAGCAGTCAATTTACATAATGGCAAGAGTCTGAGCATCTGTTTCTTTACAAAAATAGGGAGTAACCAAATTGCATAGAAACCAACCTGTTCACATCTTGTGATATTTTTGTATTTAAATGCACAAGCTCATTTATAGGGGGTGGGGATTCAATTTTCAAAAAAAATATTATTCTCCTTTAGTGAATGTCTGTTTATGTCCCCTAATTGCTGAACCTTTTGCAGTTTGTGATTACTGGTGTCTTTTGTTGATAGTCTGAACTTTGAGAAAATTTTATCTTAGACACCCAAACTTTTTTTTCTTTTTAGGGGATTATTCATTGTTGGCTCTCTCTCTCTCTCCCTCTCTCTCTCTCTCTCTCTCTTTCTCTAATCTACTTCTGGTCTATGGACAAAAAAGTAAAAAAAAAAAAAGTTTGTCTCTGCGCAAATGCTTATTTTATGCAGTTATTATTTGAATTGTTAAAATAAGGTACACGTCATTGATTTCACAATCCTTTTTCTTTGTTAAAAGGTTGAATGAGGTAAGAAAAGGAGAATCTTGGTTCCTTCATAAGACTATAAATTCAAATATAATTGATGTTAAAGAAAATCAACTCCTGAGCAATTTAATATATTTTAATCTTTACTTTCATACAAATCTGGCATGTTAAATTGGAAGTTTTTGTCTTTCTTTTTTTCCTCGGTTAATCAGCCTAAAAGGAAGAGATATGTTAGCCTAAACATCACAAACTCTATTAGAAAAAAATGAAGTCCATGACTGTTAACAATCCTAGTTTATCCAGTATACAAACTGATTTGTCTATTTGATGAAAGACTCTTGCTGCCAACTACCTGCTTGTCATAGACTCTTTCTACTATTTATAAAGAAAAGTTGTTTTTTTATAGTATTTTATCAGGATTTGATATGGGATAATTTTAAAGTTAACTCTTTATAGTGTATATTTCAGTTTTCAAGTAATGTTTACTCCTCGCACTGTCAATTTGCATTCAGTACAGTTTTTCAACCTCTTTTAACTTCATAGAAATTTTTTTATTAATTTATCCAGATGATTATATTTGTAGTTCATTTACAAAGAACAAAAAAAATCGAACCCATAGATTATACAAGCTTTTGTCCTTCACACCAACAACAGAGTTGGGAGAAGACGGCTTTTCACTCAAAAAAAAAAAAAAAAAAAAAAGCACCAGTTTTAAGTGTACTTGTTTCTAATCACAGATCAGTTATGATTGGCCAATGACAAAACCTGACTGTTTCCAGGCAAATCTTGCTAACATGCCACTTGCATTGTCTCACTACTCTCTCCAAACAGCCAATTATGAAAGAGGACACAACTCTTGATGGAGAAGGCATGAATTAGTCAACAATGATCATTGTTCCCATTGCACAAGGTGCACCCCAAGTTAAGGTGGGGGGGGGTCTCTTTTCACACTTGTCTGATTCATTTCTACAATAAGCTTCAATCTCGATATACTACATGACTCATATGGATGTTTAGTTACCAGAGAATCAGTGAAACGTTGTAAATTAAAACCATCAAATATTGTTCCTAGTTCATATGAAGGAAGTATGAAGATCATTGCAAACTGGGAAGAGTGTTTTTATTTATTTTTGAACCATTTTACCCAAGCAAGGCAATAGAATCTACTCAGATACAAAAAACGTGTTACCGAGATAGGAGAGGACAGATTACAGGAAGGAAGAAGATAACGAGTGACATTGCACTCATAAATTTTTAAAGATTAAAATGGACTGGAAAGCAAGAAGCTGGAAAAAAATTCCACAAGCAAGAAGTGCCAGTGAAGAAACTATTAGCATAGAACTTATGGTTGCATTATAGCAATTTCAACAGTGAAATGATGAGACCTAGTTGCCAATCTAGTACTGCACTTAAATTCATGAAGTCAAGCTACCAATGAAAGCTCATCAGAACAATTACCATGAAAGTATTTATGGAAAAAGCATGGAGAAAATATGTTATGGCATTGAGAAAATAACTGAAGATGAAATGCCAGGTAAGGACTGATAACGTTTCAGATTCTTTGGATTACATCAACAAAACTCTAGATACAATAGCAAAAACACCAGACCAGATGTGGCAGCTGTATTTGATGCACAGACAAATGGTTGGCTTATAAATGAGCAAGATAAATTCTGATGAGAAAAATTGTCTAACCAGACACAGTGAACCAATTTTCCTAGTAGTAGACCTATCAACATTTTAAAAGGTTTCAACATCAGGAAAAAATTTCCTTTTATCCACATTAAAATATGATTTAGGTTTTTGTCACTTGTGCAATGCAATCTAATTCTTTGTAGGCATGTCTCCTAAACTGTCAAGAATGAATGGCAATAATAAACAGAATCACTTCTGGAAAGACAGTTAACATTGCAACAAATCACAAGATGCAAATCATTCCAACATTCTTTGACACCAGTTCCCATACGATCACTGAAATTAAGCAGTCATGAACCTGGTCAGTACCTAGATGGATGATTATTTGGGAATACCAGGTGATGTAAGCTCGGGTGTATGGGTGGTGTAATGAATAATGGCTCTGAATTGTTAATCGGGTTCATTATATTCATTTACAGGCAAATACCCTTGGGAAAGGTATGAATTCACCTTTTCTCCCCCCAGCTATGGGTTAATTAGTAAGAATTGTATCACTAAATCATTATCTAAAAAAAGAAAAATTCTTATAATCTAAAAAGAATTTTCTATCCTTAAAAAAACTTGCAGAGATTTGATAAGCTGTAAAAAATGAACCAAAAAAAAATGAAAAAAACGCATTAATGAAATAAGTCTACATTTTTCTTTTTGTCTTAATAAAAACCTCATTTAAGTGTAATATTTCTTAGTGCAAACATTTTTTCATAGTTTTCCAGAGAATAGCTGTTTCTAGAATTATATAAACACATGCAAACTGAAAATGAAATGAAATTTTTGATTTCCCTGGCAGATGTTTGCCAAGGGGTGTTTCATATTAGAATTTCATGCTATACAAACATTTCTCTTCATAAAAATTAATATAGTGTTTTTTGTTTTTTTTTCTTGTTATTCTCTCCTTTTAATCTTTCCACATACAAAAGTCCAATTTGATGTCTTATACAGGAGGTAAGGAGCATCAATTTTGTGAACTTTATTTGCAAAATTAAAATTTGTCAAATCCTGAGAAAGTGGTTTTCCAACTATTAAGCTGTGAAATCTGACTTGATGGCCCAGCAAAACATTTCAAATTAAGCTCATTGTGTTTCTGTTGTTGTATTTCCTCATCAGCATGTCATAACTGTCCCTTGCTATTGTTTTTCTGCCTTTAAATAAATCCTCTTTCCACATTTATAGAAACAAATTTTATGAACGTTTGTCAATCTTTTGTTTAGGGTTTCATATAGTTAATCTGTGGTGCATAATAATTACACCTGCCTATGATAAAGTGTGTGTGTGTGTGTGTGTGTGTGTGTGTGTGTGTGTAAGGGTTATGACTTTTTTAACCATATGTTCCTGTCTTAAATCTATAAATTTTTGTGAAAAAGACATTAATTTGTTTTAGTTCTTGAAAAAGATCACCACCAAATCAAAAATTTGATTTTTACTATATATATATATATATATATATATATATATATATAAGAGTAAAAAATCGAAATATTCCAGAAGTTTTATTTTTTAATTTACTAATGATGTAATTGGATAGAACTTATGTATTTTTAACACATTTAACAGTTTATAGCTGTAGCATACAATTTTACAAATGAACAACAAAAATTGCGGATTTTCAGAAGCTTTCTTTTTCAATTTGCTAATGATGTAAAAAGTATAGTATTTATGTATTTTTAATGCATTTCACTTTATAACCTAATATAAAAAGTTACAAATAAACAAAAACAATTTCTAGAAGGTTCCAGAAAGGCATAGTATGAATGTAATTACAATACATTCAATTTTATAAATTTTGTGTTGGAGGGTGACTTTGTTTTTTATTTTTTAATAAAGTGAATTAAACCTTCATTATTTTTTAACAAAAGTTCATCAAATTATGATATAAGAAATCGATTATATTGCAAAACGTTAAAATGTCATATATATAGTTGATTGCAAGAGATCAATCAGGGGAAGAATGAAGACCAAATTTATATATTAGATGTGATAGCAAAAGTTATAATTCTCAATCAGTAAGTTCATATTTCACTGAGATCTTCCCTTTGCAACCATAGATTGATCATCTCACTAAAGTTGCATGAAAACAAAATAAGAAATAGATAATATACTTAAAAGTGACTTCAAACATAGAAAAAATTAAAATAAATAATATGGAGTAGTTTCTTTTGAAATATTTCACAGTGAACCTACAATAAAGAAATTGAAGACCAATGCCAACAATTCTATTATTTGGTAATAAGAGATTATCAAAATTTGAAGACTGCAACAAAATCCTTTGATGAGACTTTTTCATTTTAATCTCTGTTTTGTAATATTATTTGTAGTTTGTTAAAAAAAATCCAAAAAAAAAAACCCAAACTATTAACTACTTTTTTGTCAACAGTGTCATTAGCTATTATTGTCATTTCTGCCATTCTGGTTGGATATTTAGATAATAGCCTTTGTTTTTCTCTTTTATGTTTCTTGTATTCAATTCATTTATGTATTCCTAATATCTGAAAACTATTTTTTTTTTTCCTCTTTTAAACCACCTATCTGGAGTTCTGCAAGAAGAAGCCCTTAATAATTGTATACTGAGAACCATCCCACCGCCAAAAAGAAATTTATAAAGGCGGAGACTTGGATCTCTTTGCTCTTTAGTTGAATTCTTTACTGGGATCTTCAGTAATTAAATTTTTTTGTTTTTTCTCTTAATTACAATAATTAAAATTTTATTACAATCCTTTCGATCAGTTAATGAGTAGATGTTTTGTGAGATTAGGTTGCCATTTTGAGAGATTCCTAAAAGACATTTGTTGCATGTTCTATTTTCCTTAATGTAGACATATTTTGAAGAAAAGATTTTTAGACGGGCTTTCATGGCCATTGCTATTATCCATTATAAAAAAAGGTAATGTGCTATTTAAAGATTGGCCACAGTGTAATCTTGCCTTGCTTACTGAACCAAACTGATGCAAACCACATAACAAAAGTTATTTAGTAATCTCTCTATTTTATAAATTCTGCAAAGAAATGACAGATGGACATCAATTTGTCAACAACAAAAACACAAATTCAGTTCAACAAATTTGAGGTCCATCCCATTGTAAATCATCTTCGACTTCTCCCTGCCAGGCAACAAAAACATTAAGTTATTCCATTTTAAGCAGTGCCATTCCTTGATTCATCCTCAAATATGGGCAGTGCAGATGTGGCTTTTTAGTCCTGCTACAGTTTTACATTGTCATATGCAAATATAGCAACATTGGATGTTTTTTGGCTGTAGTTGTATGCAAAAATACCTCATAATGCATAATGAATTTCTATCTTTGATTTTTGAGCTCTGCCCTACTAAAACAGATGCAACCACATTCATTTACATGTTAGATGAAATTTTGTAATAAGCTTCTGGGAAATTAACCTCAGGACCTTTTTTGAATAGCTCTCTTAAGTTAAGGTTTTTTTTTTTTTTTTTTTTTTTTTTTCATGAGCAACACAATTCTATTTAAAGTCCCCTTTACCATTCTTTCCTGCTTTTGTCCAAGATGAACGATCTAGCATTGGACCTTCCCAGTCATTTGAAGACATGATTTTGGCCTTCTTCACTGTGTTATCTTAATGCAGTCTTCATTGTTCAATTTTGGCTTGGGGTACTGCTGGTCTTTTTAATCTTTGTCTTCAGCTAATTCACTGTATAGAAACTGCTTAACTTTTAAATATATGCATACAGGAGTGATGCTGAAAAGTTTTTGGCTCAATAACAATTTTTTTTTTTTTTTCTTGGGTCAAGCTGAAAAGGGTCAAGCTGAGAACTTTTCAGTACCCTTTGTGTGTGTGTGTGTGTCATCATCATCTCGGTAGCTTGATGATGAAAACAATTATTTTACACCGCAAATGTTTATCAACATAATCTCTTTTGTGTCTTCACTTAATCCACTGCTACTTCATTGAGCACACAGATCAAACATTATACTGTGATAATTGATTTACCCTTGTATAATGTAGAAGCAAGTAACGGATGATTTGTAGGTCAACATAACCTAGATAAATATTGCTATGATAAAATTATTTACTTCTTTACTGCTTTATACAATCAAACTTGTATAAGCTTTTCACATTCTTCTTGCCATGTGGTTTGTTGATAAAATCCAGGAATTGCTAGAGACTTGGAGAATTGTTCTTCCTTGTTGCGATAAGCCTTTTATTTTTGATAGGTTGTTTTTTTTTTTTTTACTCTTGCACTATCAGGCTCTGTTTCTTTTCTGTTTTTTTTCCTTTGTGTGTGTACCTTCTGTTTTGTAGAATAATGAAATATCTGATATATTCTGTGAGCAGACAAGACGAAAGAAGAAAGCAAATATTTTGGTCAGTTCTTTTTCAACTTGAAAGCTTCTATTTTTCTGATATGAGCAAGATTAAGTCTCGATTGTCTAATCAGTGACTGAAAGTTCAACCTGTTTGATTTGTTCATGTCAAGTTAATACTCTCTCTCAAGGAGGACAATTTGTTTACTACTCTTTCCAGTCAAGGTAACATTTCATCTGCTTTGTAGGTGTGCTGACTCACCGCATTTTATTTAAGGATTGCCTCTCAAAATTTGCTACATTTGATATTTTTATAAAAATCAATCCTATACTTAGTGATTTTTTTTTTTTTTTTTTTTTTTTTTTTTCTTGTTTTCCTTGTCAGCAAGGATTTATTTTCAATAATTACATTTTTATATAAATCTGCTACAAGATTCTAGTGTAGCTAGTGTTATAGATATTTGCACGGAAAGTGAACTTGCTGAGTCAAGTTCAAATTCCAAGCTAGTGTGTTATGTTCACTTTTCCTCTTGGAAAAGTATAAATTCATTTCTTCTCCTCAAGAGTTGTGGGTTAAATAGCAGGGTAGACTAGGCTCTCTAGTTTTGTGTGGGAATCAGTCTAAGAGTAGGTAAAGCCTGAATTCTATATCCTAGAGAAGGTAGCAAAAACCACTATACTATCTTTCCCAAGAAGTCATAGGAATTCAAAGATCATAAAGAGAAAGAGTGATTGCTTCAATCCTAAAGGGGATATAGCATTAAAAAAAAAGTGTTTCTAATCTATTAAACATTATTTACCATGTACTTTACTTTTAAGTATATGAATGGGCAATTTACAAACTCCACATGTTTAGTTGGGCCATGTTGAAAAGCTCTCGCCACCTAAACATTTACAATGCAGTTGTATTTGTTAAGTGATATTTGTAGTTCTTTCAAAACCAACCCTCATTATGCTTGCATAGACAGAAATTGGCTTTGATTTATTTGGCCATTTTCACTTTCTTTCTTTCTCTTGATGGGTTTCTGCATTGCAGGAATAATGAAGGTGCTAATGTGTCCACTTCTTCAGCAAATAAATGAGCTCACTTATCCAGAAAGACCTCATTTGTTTTATTAGAATTTAGTTTTACTACCAAAGATTTTATTGGCAGTATCACTTCTTTTAACCACAGTCAGAAAAATCCTTTCTATTTAATCATAAGTTCTTTCATATATTTGTCATTCTCAAACCTAATCTCAGGCCTTCAGTATATCTTTAATAAAAGAGAATTAAATTTGCTGATTGAATCTCCACAAGCTAAAAATGTTTGATAATTCCTTAGATTCCAAATCCACAATCTGCCTTTCAGGTTTTTTTTTTTGAGCCTTTTCATCCTAGATTAGTAAATCACTTCTAATTCTTATATTGTTGTTTCTTCAACATTCAAATCTCACTCTCTGTCTCTCACACACCTCCACTTCCTCAGTGTTTCTTTTGCCCTCCCTCCCCCCCCCCCCCGGTGTTTCCCTCGCTCTACCACCACCCACCCACCCCGTTGTTTCCCTCGCTCTCCCCCCCACCCCCTCGGTGTTTCCCTCGCTCTCCCCCCCCCCCCACCCTCTCGGTGTTTCCCTCGCTCTCCCCCCACCCTCTCGGTGTTTCCCTCGCTCTCCCCCCCCCCACCCTCTCGGTGTTTCCCTCGCTCTCCCCCCCCCCACCCTCTCGGTGTTTCCCTCGCTCTCCCCCCCCACCCTCTCGGTGTTTCCCTCGCTCTCCCCCCCCACCCTCTCGGTGTTTCCCTCGCTCTCCCCCCCACCCTCTCGGTGTTTCCCTCGCTCTCCCCCCCCCCACCCTCTCGGTGTTTCCCTCGCTCTCCCCCCCCACCCTCTCGGTGTTTCCCTCGCTCTCCCCCCACCCTCTCGGTGTTTCCCTCGACAACCCCCCCCACCCCTCGGTCTTTTCTCTCCCTCTCTCTGTCTTTAATTTGATTTAACTGTAAACTTATTTTTCAATCTTTCCATCCTCCCTCTTGGCACTCTCCTTGAACTGATCTCTTACCTTTCTTCTTCCTCATATGTTTTCTTACGATGCCTTTGTTCTGGAGATTGTCCCCTCTATTCTTTTTGTCATTTGAAATCAATTCAATACTTTTCTCTATACTTGAAATGTCCTGATGATCAAGAAAAAGATTAAACCCCACCTCCACCTTTCATTCTTTCTTTCACTGTTATCTCTTGCCAAATCCATTCACAGTGTGGTATTCCAGGAAAGATTTTCTGCCAAACTTGTGCACAAATCATAAAACCCTTAGCACACAAGTCCTCTGAATACCGCCTTTTATGCATCATTCAAAGTTCGTAAGGTGGAAAAAATAGTTTTTTTTTTTTTGTGTGTGTGTGTTTTTCTTTTTTTTTTAACTTGAGAATTTCTTTAAAAGTTTTGCTAAACTATTTTTGGGGTCTTCGGTTGATTTTTTTTTTCTTCTGTTTGGCTCAATCAAGACTAAAAACTGACTTCTTTTAGAGTCCTGATTGTTTTATCTTTTTCTCCTCTTTATTTCAATTTCCTCTGACTCAAAAGCATCTTCAGGAATATTCACTTGTAAGTAATTTGCTCTGAGAATCTCAAAGTATTTAAACAGATTCATTTTCTAAAATTATTGACTGGAATTTATATATTACTTGCCTCTATTTACTCCTATCAGAATTTTGCTCATTACAAACAGGAACATCTCTATGAAAGTTCAGTTTATAGTAAAAATAGCCTTTTAAAATTATTTGCTTTCTAACTTGGAAAAAAATTCTTTCCAAAACATCTGATTTTCATTTTCCAATACACTCAGTCATCATGCTTCTTATGCAATTGCATTCCTTAATTTATTTATTTATTTTTTTTTTTTTTTTTTTTTTTCATATAATTCATGTAGTCTACTTTTTTTCTTTCTTTCAATCCTGTTTTTTGCTGGAAAATTTTGTCTTTAGAAGATGAAATAATCCTGCTTGTACATTTTCCTTTCATCCATTTTGCAAGACTTCAGATGGCTGAAGAAATATGAATCCCTAATATTGACCAGTTACTATAAATGGCTTCTCAGTGCTGCTCTGATGTTGGCTCTTTCTATTGACCTTGATCTTAGTGAATCATGACCAACCATCAATGTCTGCCAGTCTGCTTCCTATTCTAATCAGGCTGTCCTCATATTACCAGAAAAGATGGCCTTTAAACGGAGATAGTATGTGTGTATTATTGGTTTTAGTTTAAATGAAGGGCCACTTGTGAAAGTTGTCATTTTCATTATTCTTATCTTTGTTTTGTTTTGTTTTTTTTTTGGGGGGGGGTTCTTTGCTTTTAGTCATCTAGGGTTTTTCTTGTCATTTTTGACATCCATAAAACACCTTCTTGAATCTTTAACCCTTACACTATGAACTTTCACACAATATTGACATGCAATTTTTACAGATATATTGTCTTTTGTTTCATAAAACAAAAGTAAAATTCATTTTGCATTCCTCACCATAAAGGCCACTCCTTTTTTTTCCTGAGATTATATGACAACACAGCAAGAATGAGAACTTTGACTAGATTAAATAACTTCCCATTTTTATGGGAGAAATCATTGAGTAAATTTTGACCAGTGATTAAAATATACACTTTTTTTTTTGTTTTTATAGTTCATAAACTTTTGACTTTCTTTACAAAGCTGTATTAAAACTTGTCTTCAAAACCAATAAATTGACCACTTATCAATTCTTATGTCTATCTTGCAAAATAAAAAAAATATTTGATGTCTGAACATAACTGACACAAGGCCACACCCAAGAAGCACCCCCAATAAGTTGTCAATCTGTAATGATGCTCTTAATTTACAATTTGAAAAAGAATCTCATAAAAAAAAATTCAAGTATAACTGAGAATGTCTGCAAACTCTTTTTTCTTTTTGTAAGATTTAGAATTTATCCAAACTTTAAAGTCACCATTTCTCCCTGACTAATTTTCTCTCCCTTCTGGCCTTATGCCAGATTTATTTTAATAACCAGTAAATTGTCTTAAAGCTGTTATATATATATATATATATAAAAAATACACATTTTATTAACACACAAAAAAAAACAAGTGAATCACGAAGGAGTAGACTTAAAATGGCAATGGCAGAACATAATATATTGCACAGTAAACATTTGTAATTGAAGATTGTTAAAAATATATATAAGCAAATAGGTTTGATTAAAAAGAACCAACAAGGTTAGTGGGTTTAATTTTTTTGTATTTTTTCCCAATTTTTTAAGGTGTTGTGCATTGTGATCGATATTGTAGATAAACTGTCAGTTTTGTCTTGTTTGTTGAAAAGTGCTTTCAACCATTTCAGTCATTTTCAAGGACCAATGTTGTGTCTCTGTGCAGTCGGCAGAATTCCCTTGTCTACATCCTAGTATTCTTTGAAAAACTGAAAGTTTTAAATAGCCTACAGTAACATTGTGTTTTAACTTATTGGTAGTGATGCCCCCACAAAAAAAAAATGGATGTGTTTTATATATATATATATATAGGCACACAATTATTAGCATGTGTAATAATTTCTTAGAAGAATCTATTCTGTAATTGGAGATGAGCAAATTGTACATATTTCCATGTAATGAATTTATCAGAGGATGTAATAAAAATAGAATTTTCTTATTTTCCACTTAATAAATAAAACTGGTATATAACTTATTTGTTTGTTCAATCCTCTTTGAATACCTATGAATAAATAATAATTTTGTAACGTAAGTTTGCTAATAAAATTTACAAAACTTAAAAATTGACATCTCTTCTGGATGACATTTGCAAACTAATTTAAAAATAAAACCTTGTTTGTGTTGGAACAAGAAAGTTCTTGCCAACCAATGACTTTTGGTTACAGTTTCCTTCTGAACATGTTTTCATTGATCATGTGTCAAGATGTCAGTTTGAAAGGCAGCTGCAACAATTGTTGTAGTTCTCCTCTCTTCTAGTTTTACTCAATAATTAGTTTGACCACTTTGGAAATTTTGTCTATTACCTTAAGTCAGCATTTCTTAACCTTTTTACCCTTGTGGAACCCTTGAAATAGTTTTCAAGTCTTTGTGGATCCCATGCATAAAAATGATTATATACCATTATTAAAATTTATCTCTCTTATATTTTATTATAATGACTGAGAATTTTCCAATGATATGTCATACATGTGTAGCAAAATTACAAATATAAAATTAATCAAAAGTTACTCAAAAGTGTTCTTAGCCTATTCACTACTGTTACTCGTGGAACGCTAAGGATCCAGGAAACACTGGTTGTGAAACCCAGCCTTAGGAGAAACCAGAACAGTTATTGACTTTGCTTTGTGTCTTGTTTTCTAATCAACTTCTGCCTTATTTGAAGACAAAATGACTTCTGAAGGGGATTCTTTTTTGCACAATAGATCAGTTTTAGGGATCTACAAAATTGAGAAGTACTCTTATATGGCAGCAGGAAGATGTGCTGGAGAGATCACAGCAATTCTGAACATTCCGAATTCAAATCAATCAACTATGTCCCTTTTCTTTTTTTAACTCCTTTTCTATAAAGTTTCTACTTGCCAGTGAGTAGATAATATACAGTTAGAATCTCACTTCACTCTATTGATATCACAAACCCTAGTTTAAAGTTAATTCTTTGCTCACATTTACAAATATTTTAAGCTGGAGAAATTTAATGTAAATGAAAACTTTGAGTGCTGCTCAGTTAATCTTCTTTTTTTTTTTTTTTTTTTTTTTTTTTTTTTTCTAGGAGTAAACTGAAAAATAGAAATAGAAAAATGTCTTATATATATATATATATATATATATATATATATATATATATATATCAATTTTTTTTATGTTGAATAAAGTCTTTAAAAATATGAAATGCCGATCAGAATATATTTTCAAACTTGAATGTTCTTATGACAGGGGTTTTTCAAAAAGAAATAAATTTGAAGGCTTTTATTCAGTTAAACAATGGATCTCATCCACTTTATCTCCAACTGACCTCTTGAATGCAATCAATTCTCCATCACTCACATTTTTTTTTTCTTAAGCAAAACCTAGAAGCCATATAAATTGTCGTGAAAGTTTCTGATTACTGATTTGTGTTTAAATAAAGAAAGTCATTTTGTGATATGTGTGGGCATAGCATTCTTGTTGCTGGTTCTCCCCTACCCCTATCGTTGGCTTGCTTGAGGAGTAGATAACACAACTTGTGGGGAGATGGCATCATCATCATCAACAGGACTCTTCACAGATAGGTGCACGTCAGGATAAAAAGTGAGAAAGATGAAAGGTATCTGCACTATGCCACGGGTGATCTTGTGTCGTTGTGGGAAGCATAGTGAAAGAAGCAGAACCATTGGCAATTTTCTTCTGCTACTCTCAAAGATGGAAATGAAACCAGATGCTTTTGGCTGGTAATGATGAAGATGACGTCTGATAGAGCCGAAACTGTGCTACCAAAAAAATCGCACAGCAGATGGCACTGTTCGTTGACATATGCTTAACGCCCAATATCTATTTTTCATCCACACTCTTTGTGACTTTTTTTTTTTTTTTCCTGACAGGAATTTGATCTATCAGATTTATCCAATTCTATCCACATTTTTACCTTGATCCTCTTTCTGATAGAATTCTTGGCTTCTGATTTCTATAAAGAGGTGAGGGTGTGGCTCTTTGCTCCAGTCATTAGGCTGTTTTTACCTGTTAGGTAAGCAACATTTTTGGCACTCATTCAAGTGTACAAATTACTATCTGGATGTTGAGCAAGTCTTTCTTTACATACTTTTTTTATGATCATCATAGTTTGTTTGAATGTTAACTGAACTGTTGAACATTTCTTTGAAATCCTCTGAACCTACTCAAAACTTGTCTACAGAGTTCTTTATAAGATCAGTAAAGTAGAATAGGTTTTGTTTTGTATGGGTGGAAACTGGATAATCTTACTTGTAAAATCCTGGTTCATAAGCTAGGATTCATTTTTTGCTTTTTTGTCTTGTTTCTTCAAAAGCTAGGCAGTCCTGACTGTCCACAGATTTTTCTTTATCTGTGAATTGCCATACATTCTTGGGGAAAAAGATAGTGGTTTGGTTTCTTGTTACCTCCTTCACACTTTGGTTCTCAATCTTCCTGCTCTTAGACTGGTTGCCACTCAAGGCTAAAGAAACCAGTCTACCCTGCTATATCTACCATGTCTGGATAGAAGAGACAGATTTGTGCCATTTGCAAAGTTACTAATGCAAAAGTGAATACAACAGTCTAACCTGAAATTTGAATTTATTTGCCTATTGTCCATTTCACACTTCTCCATTTTTTGAACAGGAGTAGAGATTTCTCTCTTCTTTCCCATTTAGGATTGGGTTCCCCATTTCTTCTAAAGTCTTTTTATTCTCTTTCACTCTTAGTGGCATTATCGACTTGTTTGAGGTGAATTGATCGAAAAAAATAAATAAATAAATGAATAAATAAATTTCTACTTTCTGCATCAGTATCCATTTCACTACCCACACACCCACACACCCAGGATTATCAATACTGGTCAATATAAAAGTAAATGACTTTATATGTCATTGAAACAATGCAGGCCTGACTAACTGTACTACTTTTGAAAGCTCAGTGTTGCTAAATTATATTAGCTAAATTGTAATGTGTATGTGAGGGGTGGGATGTCTATTTGAAGAGTAGACATCCTACCCTTCTCAGACATGTTACAATTTTAGAATTTAGCCATGGACTTTCAAATGGAGTTCGGTGTTTCTTCTTGTAGCCACATCTGGCATTCTTCTTTTCATCTGGTATATTGTCAGACTTTACCAGTCATAGAACAATCATTGATGAACAAATTTTCTCATAACAGCTTAAGCATAATCTTATCACTTATTCTCCAACAGTTGCTCATCACCAACACAATGCAAACAATGAAACCAAAGAGCAGTGGTGGGGGAGGGTGGATGGGTAACAATCCTTCCATGAAGAATGTGTATCAGAGTGCATCTAGTTGTCTTCTCTATTAAAGGAGGTTGATAGTAATTGTGTTACTTTATCATTCTTCATGTTGCAATGCTAGATGATATGTGAACCATAAAGATATTGATGTGCCAGAAGTTGGGTATTTTTAACTTTTCAAGTACCTTCTTGAGTGCACTTGTACTAAATCTTTGCTTTTTCATTCTTGCTCTGAAAGATACACAAATGGAAATTGGTCACCATTTTTTTTTTTTGACTGACTTGTAAAAGAAAAAAATAATTTCTTAAGCTACAAAATTATCTACTTGCCTAAATTTTAAGATTGTCTTATGATATGGTCATCGATGAGTGATAATCATTTTGTTTGCGAGCATTGTTTTTCTCTGCCATTCTCTACAAATCTCTCTCTTTTATAACTTTATTTGATTGCTACTGCAAAAATGCTCTTTGTCATCTTCTGTCATACAAATTCTACCTACCCTCGTTCCAACTTGTTATCCATCCTCCATCTTTCTTTGCAAAGAAATGGTTTCACTTTTTCAGGTAGAGTAAACCATCTCTCTATATTAACAAAACTGTTAGAAAAACAAAATCATATTTTCATTAATAAAAAAAATTTTTTTTGGTTTTCTTTTCAGTTTTGTTGTTAAAACTGAAAAATGGCACAATTGTTGCTTAGTTTGGAATTAATGGGGGGGGAAAAAAGGTTTGAACTGTTGCAAATGTTTCCAGCAATTTAGTTGACAATAATTGATCCTTATTACATGGAAAATGTCTGTTTTAAATTTGCTCATTTCTTTTACCAAATATGACTCCAGGTATTAAAGTTATATTTTTGGACACAATTTTCTAGCTCAGAGGTTCCCAACCTTTTTTAGCTCATGACCCACTTTGAACTCAATTTTTCTGTGGCCCACAAAATTATTACAGTATAAAAAGTTACTTCCATTTACATAGAATATATCCAATTATAAAATTTCTGTAGACCACCTGAAATTTGCCATGGCCCATTTTGGCAAACAGTACCCTAGCTTATAGATGAATGAGAACAGATCTGTATAAGAGTTTCTGGTGTTTTACTTCAATAAATAAATTACTCTGTATTAGTCTCTAGTTTTGAGAAAAGACTTTGCATGCACGTAATAATAATAATGATAATAATAATAATTTTTGTTAGACTGAAATGCTCAAGTAAGCAGACTTGGTGTTAGTGTATATAATAATGACCAGCCGCTTGTATCTGAGTACACCTGTCTTCTAGAGAGGTTAGCCACTCCTTGTTGCAGACACCTGCTCAGGCACATTTGTTTGTTCAACAACCACAGAATCCATCTATGGTTTATATTACAACTATGCTGAGTTGACCTTAGTTACAGTTTCTGGGAGAGAGCACATTTCTTGACATTATATATAATCTGAAAAAAAAAACAGTACAAGCAAACCCTCAGTCACAATGACTCGTGATTTCGTGCTAGCTTCCAAATAATTCCATCTACCCATTTACAAGGTTTGGGTCAACCCATGGTGTGGTTTTCAGACCTTTTCTAAAGGTGTCACATGCTGGTATCATGAAGTCACTGCCCTGATAAATTACCCATGGTGAGATTCAAAGTCAGGTCTCATGATCAGAACACAATATATTCTAACCACTTGGTCATGTACTCATCTTATTTTATAGGGATCGTATTTACCTAGTATGAGATTTTGAAGAAATCTCTCTCTCTCTCTCTCTGTCTCTGTGTGTGTGTGTGTGTGTGTGTGTGTGTGTGTGTGTGTGTAATGGATTTTTTTATGTTGAAAAAGAAAAAGCAGACAAACCAACCCTAGTGGATTAAATATTGTGATAAAAACAAGAAATATGAGGACAATAGTCCATGTGTAAATGATAACTCTTCATTTTAGAAATTCAGATAAATTAAAGTCTAAAACTCCTTGTGATTTCCAAGAATGTTATATTACAATAATTAATAGAATATAGAGGTATTATATTTTACTTGTACAGCAATGATCATTAAGAAGGGGGAACATGTTCCATACATTTAAAGGCAGATTTTATAACAACAAATTGCAATTCAGTTTATCACCAACTATGAAACCTTACTTATTTAGTCCATTGATCTATCACTGATCCCTACTTGAAAGTCCTCTCTCAAATCTATTGTAGAAATGGGAAATGCTTTTCTATTATATATTGATTGATATATTTATCTTCTCGTTACTTTCTCTCATAATTTACACCTGTCTGCCACACATCATTTAATCTTTTCTAATTATTTCATTCCTTGACCAGCCTCTTCCTCCTCCTCCTCCTCATCAGTTTCTACAAAAAGCTGCTTGTCAATTTGTTAAGCATCACCTTAACTTCTTTGTTGCGTGCATTAATACAACATTTCTAATTCTCTCTTCCTCATAAACTGATTTGCTAAGAACTCCTCTGTGTTTGTCTTCATAAATTTCTCCAAGGGCAAAACGACATATTTGATAAAGCTTTTTCTCATGTCTGATCAACCAGACATTGGGCATTTCTATTTTCTCAATATTATTGCACACAAATATTATGAGCATTAATAATACTGAGAGCAGCCATAGTTTTTTGCATTAAAGTCTCGCTTTCTTAGATTTGCTAAGTCCTACCTTCTACAATAATGTGGAAGAATTTTCAGCTTTTGCAGACGAGAATGCAAAAATTACTTTTCAAAAATAGACCATTCTTAGTTAAAAGTTAGGTACTTAGAAAATGTCTCTGCAAATTGAAATTAATTTATTATATTTCCAACTAATGAATAAACATACTTTTCATATAATTATCTGTACACAGATGCATAACTAAATATGCATAGAAAACAGAAAAATTTTGTGAAATAGAATAAAATCCCATTTATCCATTTTAATGGGTGAAAAAAGTATTCATACGATACAAAAATGAATACATAGTCTTCATTTAATACTTTGTAGAATAGCTATTATTCACTTCTACAGCAACCAACCTCTTTTTGCAGTTCTTGATTAATGATTTACAAATTTTAGTTGGTATTTTGTTCCATTCTTCTTTGTATAAGGTCTTCAGATCTCAACTGAATTTGAATTTTTGAATAACACCACAGATTCTCAATTGGGTTTAAATCTGGGACTGACTTGGCCATTTCAGGATATTTACATTATTTTTAGCAAGCCATTTCTTCTGAGATTTTGCAGTGTGCTTAGGATCATTATCTTGTTGGAAGATCCAATCAGGAGGAAGTTCAAGATTTTCAACCGAAATCACTAAATTTCCTTCCAAAATATTTTGATATGCTGTGGCATTCATTCTACGATCTAATATTGACATGTTGCCAGTATCTTTTGCAGAAAAATATCCCCAAACCATGATGCTGCCACCATCAAATTTAATTGTTGGAACCGTGTTCTTTAGTTTGAAGGCATGGCCATCTTTCCTCCATAGATGACTTCTAGAATTACGTCTAAACAACTCCTTTTGGTTTTGTCTGTCCATAATACTCCTTCCCAATACAATTTTTCCTTATCCCTGTGTTCACGAACAAATTTCAACCTGGCATCTCTGTATCTTTTCAATAGTAGTTCAGTTTTCTAAGGGGAGCGTGACTTTAGATTGTCCTTTGAATTTCATTGCTTATTGTTCATTTAGTGACACAGATTCTTGACAAAAGCAAATCATCCTGCAACTCTTGATGAATAACCATTAGATTTTGTTTAATTTGACACATTAATTTCCTTGCAAAAATCTTCCATGGAGCACCTGCCCTTCTTTGGTTTACAACAGTTTTGAGTTTTTTATACCTTGCAATGAATGGTAATAAATGAAATATTCAGGTTGTCTGAGATTTTTCTGTAACTTTTACATTCTTTCCAGAGCTTAACAATCAGTTCTTTTTGTGAATTTGTCAACTCTTTACCTCTTGCCATGATGAAAACCTTCTTGCACAAATATCAATTACAGAATGTTCATTTTGTATTTTTTAGTCTAAAAATAACTACTGATAACATTACTGGAACATTCTAGAATATTCCACTTGATTAATCTAGAGTATTAAAGCAATTTAAAAGTTTTAAAATCTGAAATTTGCATTGTACGAATACTTTTACACCCATTAAAATGGATAAATGGAATATATATAATGTGTGTGTCAGAAATACCTCCCACATAATCGTAAGACATTAGTGGTAATGATGTCTTCATCTAGCTAATGGCATACCATTATGTGGGAGGGTTTTCTGCCACACCCTGTATATACATATACATTTTCAATAAATAGTAATAATAAATCTGTTTTAATTTCTCATATATATATACATATATATATATATATATATATGAGAAATTATTCCCATCCCATCCCCTAAATCTCCACGCACTGCACTCTTCTGTGCAATGGTAGTACCGGAGAGGTATAACTCCGTGATAATAAAACCTGAGGGGTGTTGTTCATTGTGTTCATGCCAAATATTTGCACTAACTTGTTATCAGCATTTCCAATAAGTGTGGCTGGTTCTACACAAGCCTTCACCACTGTAAACAAATCTTTTGTGTGGATAGTCTGCAGTTCAGTTCTGTGTTACTTCTTTGCTATTCCACCTGAGCAACAAGTCCATTGGTGAGAGAGTTAAGGTGATGGGGACAGGTATAAGATTAAAAACTGAACTGAAAGACACTCATACATCTCAAACAATGGAAGAGTCCATCATCATGTATATATATATATATATATATATATATATATATATGTATAATTAAGTTATAAAAATTAATGACAAAGTGGGTGGGAAAATCTTTCATTTGACACATTTCGTCATTTAAGACTTCTGTTACATTATTTTAGGATTATTATCTCGGCATCAGAAGTTGTCCATGAGTGGGAGCAATACCCTTTTTGTCATGATGGAGGGTAAATCAAGCTCAGATATACTTGGATACATTGGCACCTAATTTTATCAGTTCTTCCATGACTGTAAAATACCAGACTCTCAAAGCATAGCTTAAACCATAAACACATTTGTTTAATTTCCATAAGTAGCCTTTCTTGTTACCACCTTTTTGTAGGAGGGGGTGGGTACAAAAACATTTACACCTTATCCAAATGATGTTCTGATTGCCAGTATGATGTGTAAATTCTCCTTGTAGAAAACTCACTTCTGATGTTCTGGGCATTTAGCTCCATAGCTCAGGGTTAGTTAGAGAGCCAGTCTTGTAAAATGGAGGCATGCTGGAGTAATGGGTTGCAGCTCAGATTGAGGAATTAGAGAGACAAGTTCAAATTCCACTTGAGTTCATTACATTCACTTATATGCTAATACCCTTGGGAAATGTATGAATCCATCTCTTCCCCCATCAATTATAGGTAAAATAGCAGGTCAGATTGAGCCCTATAGTCTTGGTTGGTAACCGGTCTAAGAAAAACTCTGAATTCAAACCAGCCTGAATCCACAATCCACAATTGGCCTACACATAATGCATCACTGATCAGCCTATGTAAATAGTTGAGCAAAAACACAACACAAATGGCTTGATGATAGCAGTTAAGCATAAAATACCGTCATTGCTGGGGGTTGACTTCAATGTCCACTATATATATATATATATATATATATATATATAACCTTGTTCCTCAAAAGATGCACAACTGTTATGCCATCTTTGAGGAACAAAATGTATATTTATTATTACTATGAACTTTAGCTCTATCATTATACTTCAAGCACTGATTTATTACCACCAGCACTCAATGTGCAATATAAATATATATATATATATATGTATATATATCTCAAATGTTTGAAATTGTGATGTTCTCCAAGCAAGCAAACTCTTGAATATATGTGTGTACAGGATTCATGTAGGTATATTGCATTACTTAAGTGTTAGAATTTCTCTTTTATAAAGACTAAAAACACAACTGTGCATATAGTATATATAGAGATAGTATAAGTCTTTATAGCAATAGTGTGTGTGTATGTATGAGAGATAGTATATATAGAGATCATGCTATAATTTTGAACTAATTAAGTTATGTAAACAGAAATGGTTAGGTGTGCAAAAGTTCTCATTATCTTTTAAAGTTTTATTAAGTCTGTAATTTTCGAAAAGTTAGAAATATTTTTGCCCACCTAACATATACTTACAGAAAAAGAAATTAAATAATTTTTATTTGTAAAGATCTTTTGTTTAAAAACGTTCACTTGATACGATGACATAATCAAATATAAATTCAAAAGAAATGTATTGAATCTTAAATTTTCGTATAAATTCTTCCTTTTTTCATCAAATGAATTTCACATTGAGTTGAATGAGGCTGGAGGGACAAAAATAGTTTTTTATTAATTTATGTTCATTTTAAGCTTTCAAATATAACAGCTTGCATTTGAAACTGGTGTGAATTGAAATCATTTGTATCTGTTCAGTTGAGACAATAAATCCTCTTCAGTTTAACCTGCTTCATTAAAAATAGCGCTTTCATTTTCTGCTCCAACTCCTGCCATCCTTTCAGTCTTTCAGTGCCAAACACATTAAAAAAAATAACTGTTCATATGTGAAGTAGAAAACTAATGTTGAAAGGATTAAACATGGTTGGTCATAAGGAGGAGAAGCCATCGTCTATATTACACTGAAGATTTTCTTTGCTGCTGTGTAGAGAGTCAAAGAAACTGGGAGGGGTTGTGAAGCGTGGGAGATGGGGGGTGCTAATCTGATATGCATGGCTTGCAAAAGAAAGTTGCCAAAATATGCAGTTGCAATATTTGTGAGAGAAAATCCAAACTGATGGCAACTAACAAGATATCTGATATTACGATTGGAATTACCTTTTTCAAAAGAAGAATATTTCCATCAGTCTGATATGCAAAGTACTTGTACTAATTTTAACTGCTTTTTCTTTTTTTTTTTTTTTTTGCTTTGCTTTGCTTTGCTTTGTTTCGTTTTTTGTATTTTCTTTCTTATTTTTTCATTTTTTTTTTCTCCTGTTGAAGAGCAAGGGATGAAATTGTTGTTACTTTGCCTTAGATGCATTCCTTCAAGACACAATTCCCAACTAACTTTACCCCAAATTGGTCTGTTATAATACTCAATGAGTCACTTGATTTTTTTTTTTTTTTTTTTTTTTTTTTTGAGGGGGGTGTCTATGAGCTTTACTGAGATTTTCTCACTTTTAAAGGGATAACAAAAATGTACAGTTCATGATATAAAAATGTACTGTCAGAAAACTGAAAGCCTTATCTTTTAGCTATCAATGTTACATGGCAATGATATATATAATGCTTTTTTTTAAATCTCTATATATATATATATATATATATATATATATATATAATTTTCTGTGGGATACAGAATTTTATTATAGCAATAAAAACAGTTTTACTTTTCATGATTAAAAAGAAAAGTGAAAAATAAAATGACCCGTCAGCTGTTTTTATTTTCGCTTTTCTTTTTAATCATGAAAAGTAAAATTAGGATAACTGTTTTTATTGCTATTATATATATATATATATATATATATATATATATATATATATATGAGTGTATTTGGGCAGCAATCTTTCTTTTCTGTAAGTTTTATTAAAAATGACTGACAAAGTACTATGATTAAGCTTTTTGTTCAATTTTTCTTTTGTTCATGTTTTCTTTTCTGGACATAAAGTGTGTAAAAACTGTTCAATGTTCTATATATACAAATGCTTTCAGCTATACTTTTAAACATTACATTATCAAGGATGAATTTTATTTTTACTTTTTAACTGAATGTATGCATTATATATATACATATATATATATATATATATATATATATATATATATATATATATTAAACCCATAAAACATCAAACTAATAAGAAACTTATGTTTAGTATCATAATAATTGCATTTCCATATACAAAATTACTTCTGACATATTACTATTGTTGAAATCTGTAAATTATGATGATAGTTTTCAGCTGTAAAAGTTGTTTTGAATTCTTGACCTGCTCAAGATTTTTAATGAAAGATAATGGGACCAGTATGTTTGGTTAATGAAGATGAATTTGAGAAACGAACTAGGTTCCAGATGAAAGAACAAGACAGTTTGAGAGAATGTGCAAGAGCTAATTTGATTGAGGGTAGACTTGTTTATAACAAAAAAATAAAACAAAAAAAAAACAATGAACTTTCCACATATCACAAAAGTTCTCATCTCAATCAAGAAGGAATTCTCCCTGAAATTCTGATTTTTGGGAAATGAATCAGGCCAACAGATTTTTAGCATCTCCTTTCATATTCAGTGTTACATAGTTTCCTTTCTATATTTTTCCTGCTTTCATCAAAAGAGTAATTCCTTATGTTTTTCATCAACACTATTATACGGCTTTGTTATTTCGGTCATTTGCAGAATCTTGACAAAAGTTATTAATTGGAACTGAAGCAGCTTTTGTTTCTTGCCATGCAGATAAAGAGTTTTTTCTGAGCAAAAGCTCTAAGCCTCAATTAGTAATAGCCAGTTATTTCATCGAAGATGTCGCATGTGCCTCACTGGTGGCTTTGATTATCATGTCAGTGCTTTGTGTATAGCTAAAGATTGGTCAGTTCCAATACAACAATATATGCAATGACATGGCTTAACCAAGCAAAGCTGTGTAGCATCATTGGGGTTTTGATGAAGGTGATACACATGAATTAAACTCTGTCACATGTGCAGTAGAAGAGTCTGACATGGGGAGAGTAGAGAGCAGATGACATGGGAAGATGTTTTTGATGGTATAGCTCAGGAGGTGGTGGTGTTATCCCCAGATAGCCTTTTCTGTGCAGTAAAGATAGAATCTATTTTCTGTCTTGACTATTTTTTTTTTTTTTTTTTCCAAAAGAAAATAAAATATATTTCTAAATTCATACATGTCACGGAGAAATATTGTTGGCCATCATGTGAGATAAGAAAACAAGGTCTACTGTATTTCATCTGGTAATATAAATAGTAATTAAAATGAAACTAATTATATTACACTAATATTATTAAACGGTACTTATGGATCTAATAAATAGAATTATCTTTCTGTGTGTTGGTAATAACATTTCAATATGCAAATTTTCATTTGATGCTGACTATTACATTTTCTTTTTAAATATTTGCATCTTGAACTTCATTTCCTTCTAAGTTTTATTTCATATTTTAATCATTTACTTGTGTGTGTGGACTTCAATAAATTTTCAGTGAAAGTGTTTAATAATAAACAACTTTTCTCATTGTAGAATAAATCTTATGACTTTGCATTTCACTTAATGTTCTAACTTTGCCCTTTGCCTAAATTGATGAAGAAAACTTAATTTCAAGGAGTGTCATTTAGACAATTCTATTTTCAAACAGACTTCTACTGACAAATTTTCCATATATGACCAAATCTTCACCAGCAAATCTGCTTATGGATTGTATATTAACTTTCAAGCAAAATTTGACAGCTTTGTAGGCGACTGTGTTCCCAAAGATGAAAATTGTCATTTAGACAATTGGACATGCTGCTTGACAATTACTAATTTTTGACTTGTATCTTATTTTAATTTCAGTTATTTCTTTACACTTGTATGATTTTATTTCTTAAACTCCTCTGTGGAGTAAAGAGCCACAGACTCGCTATGCTAGATGGGTGCTGCTGCAGTTTCAGTACCAACTGGTTATGAGTTCAGAGTTGTGTTTCTCTTAGACTGACTGACACTCAAGGCTAGACAGGAGCTCATTCTTTGCTATTCTAGCACATAGCTGGGGGTGGGGCAAAAGAGATGGGTTCAGCTTTGCAAATCATATTTGTGCAAATACAATGGCCTCTTTATCAGAGTTTGAATTTGGCTCCTTGATCCTACTTTCTGCAATAATAACTGTTGCACAATGCATGCATCTACTATTAGCAATAATATTAGGTTTGTTTTGTTTCTATTTTTTTTTCTCTATTTTAGATGAAGCATTGTCTATAATTGTTAATTTTTTTTTTTTACAAGGATTTCTTTTATCTTAATTGTTTTTCATCACAACTACTTGAACTAATCTACACCCATTAAACATCTGCAAAATGAATAACACCTTTTGGCAAGATACCATGTTGCTTACTGTTTCCTTCAGGAAGCCTTTCTTAACACAGTTCTTTCTCAGCTGCCTGAGCTACAAAAAGCCACAAGTGCAGAAATTCAAACAAAAGGTTAGGAAGGAAACTCCCCTCAATATTGGAAAAAGCAAGTTAGTGGACTTGAGAAACATATTTTCTGAAAAATTGTTTTAATAGAATGATTTTATAAATTTCAACTAACAACTGCATTACAGTAAATGCCAAATGTTTCCTCTTACAGAAACGGATAATATTACTATCATCTTTTGTTTCTAATTGCCACTGTTTAGTCACTGTGAGTGGTGTCTTAATTTCAATTACCTTTTTATGACAACTGAAATTCAGATGAAAAAAATAAGCCAAAAAAGTAAATAACTTACAATGCCTCATTGAATAGCATAAAAATTCAACATAACATTTGTTTTACCTTTTTTTTTTTTTCCCTCTCTCTCCTTCTATTTCAAGTTACATATGAAAAATCTAGAAGATGAAACTTAAAACAGCTGTAATGGAGAGACTTCTGGTTGTACTAATGTCAGTTGTAAAGGCTTTGACATTCGATTTGTTGACCTTTTTAACCCTGACACATGATTTCATTGACCCTTACCTGAAATCTTTGAATTTTTAAAAACATTTCCTTTCTGCAACATTTCTTGCACATATTTTAAATATATTCAGTAAATTAAAATGGAATTGTTTGGCTTGTATTATCTTTCTTTTTACAGTTGTTCTTTGTGAATTTGAGAGCGCAGGTGTTTCTTAGCAGGTAAATTGAATTTGAGTGAGGGAGTTGGTCACTTCAGTGATCACATTTACATATCATTTATTACTTACCTCTTTATCTATTATGGACAAATGTTTTTTGGTGATGTTCAGTGATTAAAATTTATTTCCCATTATACTTGGCTATTTGCCCAAAGCTGTTTCTTAACAGAAAAGCAAATAAGACTTAAAAAAAGAACTGGTTAAGTTCAAATCCACAGATTAACTAACAAGTTAGCAGTTTTCCTTCAGCAAAATTTCAATGTGAAATCAAGTTCAGCTATTTGATATTAGAGGATTATTTGTTAATCTTCTTGCAATCTATATTAAGTTTCCTAACACTGTTGTTTCCCCCAAATGGTTTACAGAATCTTTCAGAGATAATGCCAATGTCTGTGCAGCCATTGCTCGGTGTGGAAGCACATGACCAAAAGAAATGCTTTTTTGCTGTGTATAGCTTTGGTGAATCTAATCCTCTTCCCCCTCCACACACACACACAAAATGCCTGATAATGATCAGTGTTAAAAATATATTCTTAGCTTAAGAGTTTTGCCTCTATTATTTTAAGGTTCTTGACATTATTAATAATGAGCCTCACCAAGTGGTCTGTATAAGAATAGACATTTTCTTGTTGGTTTTAATGTTTTATCTTGATACTGGTTTAAAATTGATTGAAAAATACAATAGCTTTTGAAATGCTTCCAAGAAAGAAAAAAAAAAACACAGTCTGACATGTTGTTGATAATTCACTGACTTTCTGTAATTACTCTGACTCTACATTTGTGTTTGTAGATTGGAATCACTCTGTTCGTTTTCTGATTGATTGCGACAGCGCTTTTGTTTAAGAGTGACAAAGAAGTCATTGAGTCTTGTGATCAAGATGACAAAATCAAGGCACCCTATTGTCACCTGATTCAATTAATCAGCTTGTCTTTTTTATCTGTTGACAAGTCCCCAATTACACAATTCACTGGTGTCATTGTTGGTCTCTGCTCAGGAAAGATTGAAATTAGACAATCAACCAAAGATTGTAATCTTCTGACCCATTCTGTCACTAAATACTAAATTACTAAGCAATAACTAAATGCAACAGATGCTTCAACTGAAGTCTGAGGTTTGGTTAGTGAACATATCATTTCTTACTGTAGTTCTGTTACATGTTTAATAAACCCAATTATAATAGCCAATCAAATCAATTCTGATACTAATAATCAAGTGCTATTGTTATGCCCATAAAATGATCTGCAATAACCTTGTGCCAATATTTAGTGCCAGAGCAGGGGGCTGTGACATATTTGTCAATTGTTATTGTAGACTTAATTACTATCTGAAGATAGTTGGCTGAACACCTAAGCTTATGTCTCAGCTGCCCTGCTGGCATTAATATTCTCACTTATGCAACAACTCTTGCAGTTTCTCTGAGTTTTACTGTAAAGATAATTCATATCTATTAACTATTTATTGGTGTCAAGAAAGGAAAAACAAAACAACAAGAATACATGCATGTCTTCTCTGTTTGAGTAGTCCTCATTATTGGCATGCAGTCTATTGTCATCATCTTTGTTGTTATTATCAAGGCAAGCAATAACTGATCAGTACCAAATAAGAACAAGAAATGATATCCCTAGATATGGACAGTGGATGTGCAGAATCTACCCTCGTTGATTAAATAAAGGGTACCTGGATCAACAAGAACCTGATGATTGTTGGAGGACACAATGGCCAAAACTTTATGCTAAGTTCAAAGATGAGGAGAGTAGTCTACATGTAAATAAGCAAGTATTTTGTTCAGAATTAAAACTTGATTATAGATATGTTGTTATTCAGGCAGGATATCTTGGTCATCTTGATTGCTATAAAAACCAATATATACACAGGATGCTGGTTGAAATGGTATGGGATGTAATAATTATGATACCTGTAAAAACAAAAAAATACTATTGTGTGCATCTTACTGGTGTTGGCAAATGTATTGTCTGTATTTGAAACTGGTCACCCCCAGTCCTTTTGTCAAAAATGATGATTGAAATGAAAATCCAGCTTCATTCTCACAAGATTTCATCATCCAGTCCCAAATGTCTACTAACAAGCTAATAACGAAGAATTCTGACAAAAAAAAAACAGTGTAAATTTATACTTGTTGAATGGAATGTAACCCACCTTGCCAGGTTACCTGTCAGTCGGTCTGTAGGTGAACATCAATCTATTTTTACCAGCAAAGAATTTCTTTCTCTGAACCCACCCTCATTTCATTTGTCCATCGGCTTTCTGAAATTGTCTTTCCTGTATACACTCTGCTTTCTATTAGTGTTACTATTTTTTTTTCTCCTCTTTTTATTTCTTTTCATCTTTCCTAAAGTTTTTCAGTCTTTTATTATTATTATTATTATAACCCTGTCCAGTTTTTATCCACTTACAAGAGAGGCACTAGCTTAGATTTTATAGAATGTAAACATTCGCTAACTCTGTGACACAATAAGAGACAAAATAAATCTTTACTCCTCTCCCTCTCTCTCTCTCTCATATATATATATATATATATAGAGAGAGAGAGAGAGAGGGAGAAGTTATATTTGTTCCAAGAGAAAAGTGTATATTTTAAAGAGAAGAGAAAAGATGCAAATGTTTTTGGTTATAATGTGGCTTCTCTCTCCTATATATATATATATATATATATATATATATATATAAACACCATCACTTGATAAGACACCAGAAGTGTTGAAACCTAATGGCTATTTTTGTAATGATTTTTATAACATTTATGTTATAATTTTTGAATAAATAATTATATATATATATATATATAATCATTCTTTCTTAGGTTTCTATTGCTATATTTATTTTTCATCTATCTTAATATTTTTTTTCAATTTATTTTTCTTTTCATTTGTTTGCTGTCTACTATCTCTGCTCTCTCTCTCTCTCTCACACAATTTCTGCTTTGTTCTTTCTCACTTACATCTTTTTGCAACCTATTCCACACTCTCTGTTTGCCATATCATAACCATCTATGTCTTATCCACTTCTATGTATGCATATGTCTCTATCTCTTGCACACTCTTTCTCTCAACACCCTCTTCTTTCACGTGTGTGTGTGTGTGTCCCTCCCTCTCTCAGGTCCCTGCCCTCTTGTTTTTGTGTGTCTCAGCAACCCACTTTGTCTTTTCTATCAATCTCTAATCAGTCTCACTCCAAATACAGACACCTGTAGAAAGCAACTAATGTCCCTCTTTGCTTATTAAACCCTATCAGATTTCTTTTTGCAACAAAATGCTGCGGTGAATGAGAATTCTCTTTTCTATTTCTTTCTCTCTCTCTCTCTGCCTAGTTTCTTCCCTCCTTCATTACATTTTTAGCTCCACCCTTGCACCTCAGTTAAAAAAATGCACCTCACACAAGTTCAAGGTGCATAGAATGCATTTAGTATTTACCTAAATAACTTTTCCTCACTCATTCTGACCAACATACATTCTTTAGACTGGAAAGCAAATTGGAAACAGATTCTTTTCTCATAAATTGGACTGTTTTTTCTTGTTTTTTTGTTCTTCATCCGGATACCAAAAGTTTCTGCCTTCATTTCACTTTCATTTCTATGCTAATCAATTAGCCTTTAAAAAATCTTCAAAAATTCAATTTCACTTTCTTTCAGGCTTATGGTTTGTTTTTTTTATATTTTTTTTTTATTGTATTTTATTTCCATCACATCCTTCTCAGAGTTAACTGATGAATCTGCTTTCACATTTTTCTTTTGTTTGTCCTCTCTCTCTCTCTCTCTCTCTCTGTGTATGAGCTGATTATTTCAAGAGGAGGCATCCTTAGCCAAGAAAAAAAACAATTCTGTCTCATCACTATTTTTAAAAAAAACAGTTGCAGTTTAAAAAAAATATACATATGAAGTGCAGTAGTCTGTGAATGTTGCATCAAGAAAATAAATCTTGTATTTATTCTTTCACATTTTACCCCTCTTTCTCTCTCTACTTCTCCCTCTATTTTTTTTCAGTCCTTCCTAACTCTTCCTCTCTCTCTCTCTCGCTCTCTCTCCCTCTGCTCTCCTGCTACCATCATTCTTCTTTATATTTTTCCACCTCTCTCATGAGGGAGATGTATAAACTTAGAAAAGTATCTTAATGATCATAAGCTGTTGACAGATGGGCCACTAGAATCCGTTCTGGAGTGGATATCAAATGGTGAGTTGGTAGAGGGGAGCAATAAATACAGTAAATGTGCCTTTTGGTTATGACATTGCTCCTCACCCCACCACCAGATCCTCCTACACCTTCCGAGGGGAGATAATTCTAACTTGGCATCATTCCAGCTCTAAGCACACACACATAAGCTCTATCCTTCAGGTGAAATATTAAAAAACTTAAAGAAAAAGAACTTTTCAAGACACTTTGCTATGTACAAATGCAATAAAAGATCTAAATTTAATTCAGATGATGTTGTCTGATCTCAAATTCTGAGATACAATTTACAATTTGATGCTTTATCACAAAAAGCTAAATGTTTAAAAAAAACCAAAGTGAAGAGAGTCTATTCTTTTTTTCAGTGTCAGCATCCTATCATGAACTTTCTCAAACCTCATTCAGCTAAGCAACTTAAGAGTGGTTTAATATTTATGTGCATTTTCAATGGTTGACATTTTTTGCCATTAGCAACTTAAAGAAGATAATCCTTCTTCAACAAAGAACTTTACCAAATACCACATCACTTGAACACTTTCAACAGCAATAACAAAAATGGGTAACAAATGTAATGAGAAGAGTAAATAAGGATATAATCATATTGATAACTTTCCATATGGCTAAAATCAAGAATAGGAGGAAACTCTCATCAATATTAGAAAGAACTATAATATTTAGTGAACTTCATAAGAGAATTTCTAAATTTCAGGGGTGAGGAGTTGTCATTATTTACATGTAGGCTATTGTTTTCATCTTTGTTGTTGATGTCTAAGTCTGCACTATCTGACCCCTGGGGATTGAAGTATGATGATAAACAACATCCAGCAGCA
The DNA here is from genome assembly GCA_963932145.1 of Acanthosepion lycidas. Taxonomy (NCBI): domain Eukaryota; kingdom Metazoa; phylum Mollusca; class Cephalopoda; order Sepiida; family Sepiidae; genus Acanthosepion; species Acanthosepion lycidas. Next base: position 3,333,960 of record OZ010601.1, read on the forward strand.
AAGGCCTTTGATCAAGAGACTGGCGGTTTTGAGGAGCATGGAACCATCTCTTAATTGCTGTTGTTCCCACATTCATCCTGATCCAAGATGGAAGCACTTGTCAGGGTCCCAGCCATGGGCATATAGTGACCATGCAAAAATCAAAACACTAGAAAAGTAAATTAAATACATTTTTATAACAAAATGATCAACAATGCATTTTTATCATAAAAATGGAGACCTGGCATAAATTGTCAAAAAAAAAAAAAATTGCTATGATTAATCTCATTTCTTGTAAGAAACAGATTTTGTCTCCTTGTTTGATTTTGTAAATTTTTTTTGGTTTTAAAAAAAAAAAAAAAAAAAAAAAAATGTAGCTAAGTAAATCTAATTTAATCATGAAATAATGTAATTCTCTTGAATCAATTATAAAGTTTGAATTTTCATATTTAGATTTTGGCATTATATGACCAATAAAGGTGTTGATATGCTGTTAAAACAAACCAGGGATTGAAACCCCTGGGCCAAATAGTGCAGACTTGGACTCCTTGGGAACAGGAAAACATCAGAAGGCAATCAATCAATCAATCGATATAGATTAAATAAAGGTTTCAGTTCTAAATTTCCTGAAGGTTACTCAAATTGATGAGCAACTGAGGAAGGCCAGATGGTCACAATGAGTGAAATGTTCTTATAACAACAGCAATGACGAGGATAATAGCCTGTGTAAATGATGTAAATAATAAAAAAGATTTTCAACATACAGTAATTTTAACTGTTTAGTCAATCAATAGTAAATGTTTCCTTATAAGGAAACAGCTAATTTCACTATTACCAACTCTGAGTTTGTTGTTATCTCTAAATGTTTGATGCATATATGATAGAAACAATTGTTTTATAGAAAACCGTTTTCCCTATCCAGGAAATAGTAACAAAATGTTGTTAACCTTATAGTCAACTTAGTCAGAAACCAATAAGATTTTTTATAAAACCTGATACATTTGTATTTTATGTGTGTGTATGTATTATTATTATAATTATTAATCATGGAGCTTATTCAATCATTAAATTAGCAATAATGATTCATCAGAAAATTCCAATAAGGAAACAGTGATGTTTCCCCAGCTACTGGTACTTCTTAATAAATGTTGAATGAGCAACACCAAGAAAAGAGGGTCATCAACAAATTATGAGAACAATTACTGTCAACTACAAAAGCCCAATAAACTAAAGAAAATAAATTAATTGAAAAATCTATTTCAATGAAACTTCATTTTGCTTTAGTAAAAAGCATTTTAGGTCAACACCAACAACAATGGTGAAACTATTAGATTGCTTACGTAAACAGATATATGGTTCTTGGTTCTGAGTATCGATAAAACAAGCTGTTGTACTTTTTTTTATGTAATAAACAAATGAAATAAACATCAAATATGTTGATGACCTGAATTTAAATGCCACTTTCAATGCGTGCACACACACACACACACACACACACATGTATAAGTGTCCAAAGAGTTCAATTAAAAAGAACTGACAAAGTCTATTGGTTTAATTTTTTTTTATTATTATTTTTTTTTTTTTTTTTATTTTTTTTTTTTTTTTACAGTTTTCAGATAAAGTGTTGAGTATTGTGCTCAATGTTGTGGATAAATTGTCTGAAGTTCATATTTTGTTATTTTTTATTCAAGTACTCTTGATTTTCACAGTCATTATCAAAAACTGATGTAGTGTCTGTGTGGTAGTTAGAATTCCCTTGCCTGCATCCTTTGGCCTTTTTCCCCCAACAACAGTTACACATGATGTCATACTAGACCATTTCAAATATCCATCGTACCAAAGAATACAAGGATACAAACAAAGGAATTCTAACTACCATGATAATGACTGCGAAAGTTGAAAGTACTTGAACAAAAATAACAAAATATGCACCTCAGACAGTTTATCCACAACTTTGTGCACAAAATTCAAAACCCTATAGGAAAACTGAAAAAACATAAAATATTAAGAAAATGAAACCATCAGATTTTGTCATTTCTTTTTAGTCAAACTAATATATATATATATATATATATATATATATATAGCTTTCCCATTATCAGATTTGTCATCTTCCTACATTTTAGAGTGATGATTTAGCTAAATTTATATCTTCTTTGGTAACTAACACTCTAAAACTGTTCCTCTTTTTTCTAAAATGGCAACACAAATGTCCATTTTTTAATCATTATTAAGAGATAAGTATTATTTTCAATAAAAGCCAATTCATCTATTTAGACAATTAGAAATAAATTTAAAATAAGTCATTTTTCTTTTCTGATATTTGAAGTTACAGTTCTCCATTCTGAAACTGATTTATCAATTGTGTTTCTTCTGGCTGACTTGTTTCATTATCATCCATTCTATTTATTCTTTGTGTGCTAAGAAAATAAGTGAACTAAGAGTACAATATCCAATTGTATTGAACCACATTATAAATTTTATGAGGATTTCTCATCTTTTTCCTTTATTTGGATGTAGTACTGAATTTTATTTTAGAATATCTTTCTGTGGAGTGTTAAAGATTTTAATTTCATTTTTTTTTTTTTTTTTTTTTTAACCACAAGATAACCATATTAATTTATCATGGATAAAAAAAACTCGCTGAAGAATCCATGTGAACATATATTTACTTGAGTTTTTATTTTCATTTGAACATAAATTTTTTAGCTTTTTCCAAATTCATCTTTTATTCTGCAAGAAACTAAAAAAAAAAACTGCCTCCAAAAATAAATTTTGACATTTGGTGAAGGATTCAATATTTTATTATTTGATTTTTCTTTTAATAACCATTAAAATCTTAAAAAGCCAAAGTTGCTACATTTTCCAAACACAAGTTTTTACCCTTTTTTTTTTTTTTTTTTTTTCTTTCCTTTTATTTTGCCTAATTTTTTGCTGATGAAATCATTGAAAAAAGAAAATCATAAACTTTTCTTGTTTGTCATATTTAATTAACTTGTCTGTTTTTGTGTCACTGATTGTCCTAGACTGATTATGAAAGGTCAGTTTTTCTACAATTTGAAACTATTTTTTTTCCCCTGTTTGCCAGGGGAAACTCATCTATTTCTACTTTCAGTTGTTTGTCTCTCATTGTGTAATTATACTAATCGAAAAGCAAGAAGAGTGGGTACTTTCATCTTTTAACTCACTTAGAATAAGAAATCCTATCAAGATAACATTCATTAGCACTCTCTAAAAATTTAAAGCTGAATTTTTTTCATTAATAGATAAAGAAAACAAAAGGGATTTTAACTGCCATATTCAGTGCATCTTGCCTTTTTTTTTTTTCTTTTGTGAATTTAAAAAATGTTTTTTGCACCATTTCTCTTTGTAGAAATTTGATTTCAGCCCCTGTATCTTAATGATTCAGAACTAAAATTTACCACTGGAATAGCCATTTTTATTCTCATCGATATTTATTAGAGAGAGAGAGAGGTACACTTTATTTATAATTTTTCTGTTGTTCCCAATTTACAGATAATATTTTGGTTTGGTTTTACTAGTCATAAAGTCACAGGTATAAACATTTCTTTGAAATCATGACCTAATTTAACAATTCTCTAAAAGATGTGCTTGTATTGCAATTTTCTGTCTTTTTAGTTTCTTTTTACACCAGAAGAATCCATTAACATTGAAATCAATTTTAGAATTGATCTTTCAAATGAAATTGAACAGTAAATATTCGTCTTGTGTTATTTCTGATAGTGTTTGTCAGACAATGTTTTTCACAAGAATGAACATTGCTACTCAGAATAAATAAACTTTTTATAGATATTGATTAATCTCCTTATAAAATATTGGAAAGAAAGAGTGCAATCGGCCACAGTCAGGGTTGAGATCATCTAAAAGGCAAAACACCTGCTTCACTTGCAAACTTATTGGAAACGTATGTATGGTATTGAATAAATATGTGACGTATGAATTTCTCTCCCCCCCTTCCAACCTTGTCAATTGAATGTTCTCCAAAGAGGAAGATATAACTTGTAACTGTTTCTTTTTAAAGTTTTTAATAGATGTAAACCATGTTGATAAGACAATGCTAAACTCTTGTCATGGTTTCTATTTTGTGTAAAAAAAAAAAATCTCGGTTTGTCAATACATGAATGGTCACAACAAAGTGCTTGACTGTTGGAAATTCGATACACAAACACAAATTGTAGCATGAGTGCACTTACCACTTCTAGATAAGTGAACTATCTTGTGCTTGGTTTTAATATAGCAAAGTCATTTGCATGAGCGGCAGTGGGACTCTACTAAATACTTACTCACTATTTCTACTGCCTGCCACAATAAACGCATGCTAATCATGGCCATTTTTACTTGCTATATATTTTAGCTCTTCTTTCTCTGCAAATAAATCTCCATTGTGCAATGTACACAAAGCCATTATTGGTGGGAATAGAATTAAATGTTCCTGCCAGGCAAGGCAATTGCAGAAATTAAAAGAACTGGAAAAAGTTGAAGATATTATTTTATATTACGTTGATGGGGGTAGTTATTTTGCAACTGAAAAATGATCATAAATCTCTGGTGTTAAAATCTCCATTGTTGATTATCTTTCAGGTTCTGTGATATTTTTGCCCTTTCCTTCTTGACAGAAAAAAAAAACATCAATATTTAAACTTTAAGCTAATTTCTTGTATTTATTACTCTACCAAAGTTATGTATTCAATATTAACACTCCAGATATAGGATTTTTGGTGTTACTTGTTTCTCTTCAAAATTGGATAAATAATCTTACAAATTAATCCACTCACTCTTAATGTATGTATGTGGTGCTGCCAAAAAGTTCCTGGATGGTACATATTAGGATTGTATTGTTCAGTAGTACCTTGATTACAATCTGCAAATAGACTAATTCCCCCCCCCCCATTATACAAGGTTTTAGTCAAGTTTCAATGTCTGCAAACTTTACAAAAATTGCTAAGTTTAAGAAATGGGTCTGTATTAAATTTTACTTGAAAATAATGTACTACCAGAAAAAAGAAAAAAAAAGAAAAAGAGAGATTGAAACGGAATGTATGAGCAGGCATCTGAACTGTGCTCACTAATGTTGATGTATTTGTTAACTTCATGATTATTTCCCCCATTTTCAAATGTTGTTTCAACTCCTTTATGATTCTCTGATCCCTAAAAAGATTTTATAAGAATCATCAAAAATTGTCTTTTTTTTTTCTTTCTCCTATTTAATGCTGACATTTACACTTTTGAGTGTCTTTTCATTATTCTTCAGTAAGAAGCTGCAAAATGAAAATTATCATCTTGTAATTGCTTCTTTGTTCTTGGCATTGTCAGCATTTATTGCTTTTAACCATTTTTATCTTGCAATTGATTGCTTTAATAATAAATAATCAATGGCTGGTACTCATTGGTGACAATGGTAGTGAGATAAGCTGTTATCAAAGCAGTCCATAATTTTGTAATGATTACGTTTTTTTCTTTTTCATAGATTTTAGATAAATATTTGATCAAGAATTGGGGATGGGGGTGTAAGAGGCCAAATAAATAAGTGAGGGATTTTCAATGATAGTTACTGACATTTTGACTCTTTCTAAATCATGAGACTAATTTGTTGTTTGATTTGTGAATAAAGTAGAATATTAGCCACCATTTAGCTCATGAGATTGACATAAAATATAAATTGTTCACTAGGAACAATCAGTTTATCTATTTTAACATGTCAAGAAATAAAATCTATAATATATATATATATATATATATATATATATATATTAATCTTAGTTGAAAGGTCAGTTCTTGCTAAAATAACTTTTATTTATTTAATAAGGTAAATTCAAAAATGCGTGATAGTGAAATGAACCTAAATAAAATTTCACATTGGCAAATTTTAATAAAGAAAATATAAAAAAAAAAATAACAAAATTATTTTATTTTTAGAAATATTTTTCCTAGTATTTGCCTTCAGGTGTAACTGCTGTTGTGTTCCTAATCACTTTAAAGGTCCTAAGAGCCATTTTATGGTTGCAAAATCTTGATTTTTTTTTTATTTTTTTTTTATTTATTTACTGGAGAGTAAATTTGTTGAAACAAAACTTATGTTCTCCAAGTTGATCCAAGTTAGTCCTTCCATTCAATTTTCTACAATTGAAATTCATAAACTTCTTCCTGTTAAATTGTTTAAAAATCCATGAAACTTGAATTTGAAATGGCAGAATTATTTGCTTAATGGTACATGGCAAAAATAGGGGCCAGAATTTTTATTATATTTTTATTCTAGATTCCCATGTTTCATTGTTAGTTATTGACAGTTGGGAATATTTTTCCCCTCCTTGTTATCATATTTTACAACTAGATATGTGGAATCCACCCTTGGATGAAACCTCTTTTATTTCTGACTTCACCACTGTTATAAATACACTGGCCTTAATTTCAATTCCTTTTAACTGAGTTATGTTGCCTTTAAACTTTATCCTCCATTTGCCTGAGCAAGTTTATTTTTGTGTCTTGTCCTTCTGCTCAACGTATTTGAGCTGGAACCAATGGTGGACTGAAAACAGAATTTTGATAATACCAAAATGGATTCATTTTAATAACTTTACTACAAATAGTTTTATATTTTTTGTGATCATCGTTTGGTCTTCAGTTTAGATCTGCATCCGAGTTTAGTAATTACATTAGAAAGGAAGTTCTTTCTTCATAAAGATTACTTGAGCTAATCTGTCCAAACTTTCAGTGTTTGAACATCTATTCATAATAGAAAGGCATTGGTCACTGTGATATTTGCTAAATTATAAAATTTGATAACCATTGTATCATTGGCAAAAGACTCTTTTGAAAAATCTTTTCTCTTAAGGCAGGCAAGTTTTGCCAATAGTATTTTGTTTTCAAGAGAAACAAATTAAAATATAAAATCTATCTTAAAATTGAGAAAAAGAAACTTAGACAAGAAAGAAACCCTGATTATTGGTTACTTATTAACCAATGCATTAATTAAAATTTTAGTTTCTGCATTTCATAAAAAATTACCAATACCTCCTCCCCCTCACCCAATTTGACTAGACTTTTATTCAGATATGGCTGCCTGCTTTACTTATCTTCTACTCGTGTCACATTTAACCAAAGACATATTCCAATATATGAATATACACATTATTTGACTGATGCATTATTTTCTGACAAGATACAATCATGGCAGCCCCCCCCCCCACACACACACCACACCAACTTTCTTATTGACTTCAGATTTATTATTCTGAGCTTTAGTAGCAGAAAGGTAAGACTTACAGCTGAGTCCTTGCAAACATCGCTTGTTTTCAGAGTAATTAATTGAGACTTTTCAAAATGGTTTTCATTCTACTAATGTTAATTTGCAAAAGTACCAAAGACTGAACAAGAAATAAAGTTGCTGCTTCTTGATGGTTTGTAGAAAAGTCAAAAATCAAATAAGCCATCAAAGCTTGCCAATGTTAAGTGCTGCAATGCCTTTTTCAGGAATCCTATCAATTTGACAGTAATAGAATCATTCAATAAATAGGGATTAAAAATGACCTGTTAGTCACCAGTAATGACTGAACATCCTTTAGAAACCTTGTTTGGCCCACTTTATTTTTCAAGTAAATTACCTTTAGAATTTTTTTTTAAATTTAAAAATAAGTTTTTAAAAAGTTTAGAAATTAAAACAAATTATTTTAACTAAAACTTTTTAATAAACAAAGCACAAGAAGTATTTCACATTTAAAAATGTTTACTTTTCCCACAAGATATAAAACTGTTTTGCTCCCATTCTAGTCCATTTGCTAATAAAAACACTCTTGCATACTTGCTTACAGGACTAAATAACTAACTTTAGTAACAATAAATTTTTATAAGTAAATAGAATGTAAAAAAAAAAATAAATAGGAATATTTCAAGCAAAATAACATAAGAAATATACAAGCGAAAAAAAAAAATGAAATTCTTTGATCCATTGTGTTATGTCTGAATTTACATTAAATCAGAGTTCATAAAATCTGGTTTATACTGTCTTAAAAAAACCCTCTTTACCTTTGAAGAACACCTGACAAAATCTGTTAGTCTTAAAATCCATTCAATCTTTGTTGCTTGGCAATAAATAATATCAGTTTAATTAAATGTGTTTGACATTTGAATTGTCCAATTTGCAAGAAGAATATGTCAGGTATCCAAGAACCTAAAATTGCTCAAAACTGGTTAAATAACCAAGATTTCATGGTGGATCTTACTTTCTAAATATAAAAACAAGTTTCAGTGGAAATTAGTGTTATAAACATTTACTCTGCCACTTATTTAAAGACAAAAAAAGACTAAACTTCTCCATGGATGTCAGGTGATATATTTTGAAACTTTTTAAAATGGTTTCTCTAATTCAGTTAAAAGATTTTATTGAAAATGAAAAAAATTTACATTATTGAAAATGTGGGTGCTTGTTAAATGAAACTCCTTTCTAATTTGCATAATGTTCAAACCATTCTCATTGATTTCACCTATATAAAAAATTTTTTTTTTTTTTTTTTTTTTTTTTTTTTTTTAATGGAATTTTCAAAATCACTGCACATTTAAACTTGTTTTTAAATGCCAAGAAACATTTTTATCAATGAGTCTTTTCTCTTGCTATCAAATTTCTTCGGTCATAAAGTTCTTTCTTTAATCATTTCACTCCAAGTAAGGCAATAAAGCCACTAAGATGCAGAGGGGTTACTGAGTGTGAGAGAATATCAGAAAAAGTAGCACAGTAACAATCTTGTTGATAATAACTCCATGATTCTGTTGGTAGTAGGTTCTGTTTTTTATCCCTTCAAAAATCCAAAGCAGTGTTGAAGCTTTCTGCCTCATCACTGTCAAAAATAATGTTGCAGCCTCCACCCTCACCATGTAGCAATGTCCAAATTACCCATAAGCCTTTTATTCATTTCTTTTTCTTTCACTTATCAAAACATTTGTTGCTAAGTTTGTTTTTCTTCTTTTGGCTTCAACACTCTTTCCTCTGTTGCTTGTTGTGTAATTCAATATGTACTTGAAGACATAATCTATGTTCTCTTGTCTAAAGATCAGTTTTTACTCTCTAGTTTTGGCAAGTCCAGTTTTAGAATTGGACTATTTATGGTAAAATCCTTCATCTGTGGAGTCAATACTCAGGTACACTGCATAATTGTAGATCTCCTTGGAGAAACCCTTTTGCCATAAAGAAATGGATTTAAATTAAAAATTATTTCAAATATCTTATTTAGAAAATACTTGTAAATTATTGTAAAATCTAAAAAAAAAAAAAAAAATGACCTGTTACAACAATTTGTTCTCTACTCTTAAACAATGAAGCACTCAAATACTTCTGGAATTTTCATTTTCTTCATTCAAAACCTATTTTACACATGTGAATTTTAATTTATGTAATGACCTATTTCTAGTTTTTAAAAATGGGGATCTAGAAATTTGTCACTTTTGATTTCTGTAGATAAGCCTCCAGGGAATTTGTTTTGATTAATAATATAACTAGATCAGCTTTGAGAAAAGATTTTATAGATTTCTCATAATCTGCATGTTTTACTTCCTCCACCTTATGCCCTTAGAACAACTTCATTCAGTAACCATTTATCTTGAGTGGCTCTTGAGCCTTGTAGTGGGAGAACAATAGTATAAAAAATAACTATTTAAAAGGAAGAAGAAAACTCTTCTATTGAAGAAAAATCTGTAGAAATATTTTATTTAATACTGAACTTTGTAAAATTCTTATTTGAAAGTGACTCCTTTCAGACTTGCAAGGTTTTAACAAAATGTGTTTTTTATTTTAATTGCTTGCTTTTATTTATTTATTTTTTAAGCATTTCACCCCAAACAAGGAGGAAGTGACATTAGTACGCAAGGGGCTACAGAAAGTGAAAGTAAGGGAAAAGACTGTGTATAGAGGGAATTGAGGAAAGGATAAAAAGAACGTAGAAGAAAAAAAAAAGAAAAATGGGGATTAAAGCATCAAAAAATGTCAATTGATATTACACTTAAAATTTTGGAGATTATAGTTATCAGGGAAGTAAGTAAGAGGAAGGGAGTTCCTCTTTTGGGAAGTGTGAGAAGCTGTTGGATTAGAAGAGGCAGTTGCATTTAACTGTTTCGACAGTAAAAGGTTAGGGCAGATATGCCAACCTAGTAACATGCTTAAATTCACATAATCAGGGCACCAGTGAAAATAGATTGTCAGAGCTGATGCCATGGAAATATTTATAGAAAAGACGGAAGAAAGCCACATTACATCAGTAAGAAAGTGATGGGAGTCGAGACCCCAAATCAGGACCGATCACATTGCATACCCGTTTTTGGATTTTGTTGAGAACCTCGAGATGAACACCAGACCATATATGGCAACAGTATTCCATGGTAGATTTGTAAATGTGAAGGATGGACTCAGATGAGAAAAACTTTCTAGTGCAACACAGAACCAACTTTCCTTGCAATAGATGCAGCTATTGATTCTATGTAGTTGTTTCACTTCAAGTCAGTGGAAAACGTGGGACAGTAGTTAAATGGGTCAGAATAGTCTCCAGAGTTCTTAAAGACCAGGATGGCAGATGAGGACTTCCAACAACCTGGAAAGTAAGAATTGACAAGGCAATAGTTGTAGAGTTTGGAGAGAACTGGAGCCAGCTCAGGGGCACATTTGTTTAGGACTATGGCTGGTATCCCATCACCACCACTTGCTTTATGAGAGTCTAATTTAGAGATGATGTCCAGTACCATGATGGGGTTATGTATGTCACAATAAGTATAGCTTCGGTTCTAGGGGGTAAATCAGGTGTGATTACTCCAGATGAGTCGAGTGTTGAGTTGAATGAGAATTTCCAAGCAAAGTATTCAGTTTTATCAGCTGTGAGGATGTTAGGACTTTGAATTGATTGAATAGAGGAGGGATTGAGGATTTACTGTAGTTCAGCACACAATCTTGCAGCTCTTTAGAACCCCAAACTTATGAGAGATGCACTATGTGGTTTCATTCTCTTATTTTATCTTCCCTTTGAAAACTCAAGAACACTTTCCCAAGAGCATCAGTGCAAAAGTGTACAGAGTCAACTGAAATTTCAAATCTGCAAGCCAATTCCATTTTCTATGACAATAACCATCACATGATGCCTACATCTCTTAATAGACAGGAGGTAATTGACAAAAGCAACTTCGAGAATAAAAGTAAAATGATTTTTGAATATTATTAATCAGTTTCAAACTAATTAGCTTACATATAAATGTTCAAGATTTTAAACCCTACTCATAATTAATCCCATAGTATAGAATGGTTTTATTTCCACAAAACCCATTCATACACTAAAAGGTTATTTAAGGCCAGATAAAGCTTTTGAATCATGGTTATTTTAGGTAGAGCTCAATGTTATATACAGATCAGTGATAGTTTTGGATACAAGTTAGTTGTTAAAAAATTTTTCTATTTTTTTTCTTTCTTTTTTTCTTTCTTTTTTTCTTTCTTTTTTTTTCTTTCTTTTTTTTCTTTCTTTTTTTTTCTTTCTTTTTTTTCTCTTTCTTTTTTTCTCTTTCTTTTTTTTCTCTTTCTTTTTTTTCTCTTTCTTTTTTTTCTCTTTCTTTTTTTTCTCTTTCTTTTTTTCTCTTTCTTTTTTTCTCTTTCTTTTTTTTCTCTTTCTTTTTTTTCTCTTTCTTTTTTTCTCTTTCTTTTTTCTCTTTCTTTTTTTCTCTTTCTTTTTTTCTCTTTCTTTTTTTCTCTTTCTTTTTTTCTCTTTCTTTTTTTCTCTTTTTTTTTTCTCTTTCTTTTTTTTCTCTTTCTTTTTTTTCTCTTTCTTTTTTTTCTCTTTCTTTTTTTTCTCTTTCTTTTTTTTCTCTTTCTTTTTTTTCTCTTTCTTTTTTTTCTCTTTCTTTTTTTTCTCTTTCTTTTTTTTCTCTTTCTTTTTTTTCTCTTTCTTTTTTTTCTCTTTCTTTTTTTTCTCTTTCTTTTTTTTCTCTTTCTTTTTTTTCTCTTTCTTTTTTTTCTCTTTCTTTTTTTTCTCTTTCTTTTTTTTCTCTTTCTTTTTTTTCTCTTTCTTTTTTTTTCTTTCCTTTTCTTTTTTTTCTCTTTCTTTTTTTTTCTTTCCTTTTCCTTTTTTTCTTTCCTTTTCCTTTTTTTCTTTCCTTTTCCTTTTTTTCTTTCCTTTTCCTTTTTTTCTTTCCTTTTCCTTTTTTCTTTCCTTTTCCTTTGTTTCCATCATCAGTTATTAGAGATACTGGTTTCTCATTTTGTATTCACTTCCTTATATAATTTGTTTATTAGTATGAGCTAAATTTTATCACTTGTTGCTTTCTGTCTTTCTCTCTCTCTATTGGACAATAGTCTTGATATGGAATGAATAATAAAATTCCATATAGACTTACAAAAAAAAAAAAAAAGAATGTATAAGATGCCTAAAATAGATAAACAGATGTTACTAGTTTTTTTGTCAGTGTGTACATTTGTTTGGTATATCAGTCTCTTGGATAAAATTATATTGAATTCAAGTTTGCTTTTGTCCCAATAGCTTTCCATTTGATAATTACACAATTAAAATTCTAAGCCTTTCTTTTATCATTTTCTTTGAAACTGTTAATAATTGCGTAAATATAGTTAAAAACATTCTGGTATGCATAAGAATATGAATTAAGTAAGTCAAGCCTCGTTGGGTACCAATGATGTAGAGGATTGATAATATTAAATTTTCTCTAGAGATTATCATTCCTCAGATTAAACGGTATCTAATATTTTTGTGGCATCCTCAATTTGCACAAGCAAAGCCTCCAATTATTCTGATGCAAAAAAAAAAAAAAGATTTTAATCATTGTCAGTAAAAATTTTTGCAACTACTATTGGATATACTTAAGAAATTTGGCTGGACATACTTAAGAAATTGTTTCCTTTTCAAACGAAAATAATCCAGTATTCAGACCACAATAAGGTCCTTTATAATTATTTTTTTTCTAAGTTCCTTTAGAAAGTATTAAACCATTTCAATGATTAATGTTATTCACTGAAATCAGAACATTGCAATTGTAAAACATTGTCAAGCTTAATGCTTACTTATTTTGCTTTGTTTTTTTTTCCTAAATACTTTGAAATCAAAGAAAGCCTTATCCTGGCTTGGGTACAGGTCAGGTATAGGCTTGCTGAAAGAACCATTGAATGCTGTTCATCTCTACTAGTTGATTGCAACAAATTAAATTAATTCCTGGTAAACAGAATTAGTCTGGGAGGAAATGTATCATTTTTTTTTTTTTTTTTTTTTTTTTCTCTTTTTTTTTCTCAAGCTAAAAGAATTTAATTTAGTGGAAGGGAAGAGGATTAAGCTGTTCTTATCATTGTCTTTATCAACTATTTCCTCCCACTCAACCCATCTTTTTTTTTCATTTTTTAATCACCCATTGGCTCTTCTGGATAAAGAGACAGCTCTGCTTTCTTAACAAAATATGAGTAGCAGTAGCAGCAGCCAGGGAATTAGATGGCATCACTTGAAAAATCAATGGACAAAGATTTCAACCTTTAAATAAAGGAGAATTTTTTTCTCTCTCTCTCTGTTCTGTTACCACCCACATACCCACTTCTTATATATTATTAGATTTTTTCTTTTTGACTTTAGTTTCATCTATTCTCTTTTTCGCAACCCACACTGCTTTCCAGAAAGAGAAAAAAAAATCCTTTGTTTTTTTTTTTTTGTGTTTTTTTTTTTTTTTTTTTTTTTCATTTCTTTGGTTTTTTTTTTTTTTTTTTTTTTTTTTTTTTACTTCTTATATTCTCTTTCTTACTAAACAATTGCAACATGCAATAAGATGTCCTGTTCCTTTTGTAAGCCTCTTTTTCTTCCAATGAAATTAATTACCAGACTATAAATGAATCTGCCCAGGTATGACTTTTTATTTCATTAAGGTAGAATTATTGCCTGAACACATTGACTTCATGTCTCACTCCACATTTTATTGCTTCAAGGCATTGTATCATTGTAGCCAGTTGAGAACCTGTTATATTGTTACATAAAACCTTCCCCAATATAATGGCAGACAAAGAGAAACAGCCAATCAATTTGAGCTGTTTAAATTCAAAAGCTTTGGTGGTCTTTTTAAAAAAAACAATAATATTTAAAATGTTAATCATCAAAAAATTTAAGCTTCCTAAAATTGACTTATTTGTTTGGACCAACATTGATCAGTTACACTAGATTGAAATAAATCTCTGTAATATATACCCTGGCACTGGCATCTATCAAGCTGGCTTAAATTTGAAGCTTGCTAATTTTTAAGGTAAAACTCTAAAAAAGAAATCTTTCTTGTTCTGTTTTATATTTACAAAAGTAACTTTATTTAAGTTTACTTCTACCCTAATCTCTTAACATTTAAATTTAATTATACCTGACATTTTTTTTGTTTTATATTTTTTTCACTAAAAACCTCTTCTAGTAACATTCTTGACAGAAAAAGTTTGTAGAAAAACAACAAAAAACAAACTGAGCTGTTATAACTCCAATCAAACTGATGCCAAAAAAAAAAAAAAATTGACATTAAACCTGAGTATCTTATTGCATGTCTGTTAGAAATAAATTACAATCTTATGAAAGTTGCATGCACCATAAGCATTTGGATCAAATTGGAAGCAAAAACCTTGATATTCACTGAGGTGTTCAAAACCTCTAAGAATTTTCAGAAACCTATTCAGTAACCTCCTCCTTTCATTTGATCATTTTGGGTTACTTTCATCTCCTTTTACCTTTTGAATTTAATTCTTCACTATATTTTCCATGAGGTGGGACTGATGACCTCTGGAGAGAGAAGCTATTTTTTTTCTCTCTATAAGCTCAACCAGAATTGCTTTCTCTTCAAAATGGTTTCTAAAAAGGCTGCTTATAAAATAAAACTGTAAATATTAATTCTGCTTTTGTTTACTTTCAAACAATACAATTCACTACCATGACCATGTTCACTCTTTGCTTGGTTTAATTCTTTAATATTATTTCATTTAATAGCACAAAAGACTTAAACCAAGCAATCAATAAACATTAGCTTTGTAGTAAATTTCCATCAACAATCATTTCATTTCTAAAAAATTTTAAGTATTTGTTTGCTCAAAATATTTTGTCTTTTTGTGAATTTTACTTTCATCAATTTTCCAGAAGGCTGAAGGTTCAGAACAGCATTTTCAAGACTCTTTCTAAAACTTAGCAATTTTCCAACTCTTCAGCCCTCACTAATTTGTCTGTTTGAAGCAGAATAAGAGCAACTCAAGTTTATTTTTAAATGATATCAAGCTATTTAGGTGGAGAGGGGAGGTCACTATAACAAGGTGGGAAAATGGAAAGGCTGAATGCTAATATTCTTGGAGTTTTTGAAATGGAAGAATAATGATGATTTGATAAGTAACAATCCCAAAATCACATATGCAGAAGGAGAGAGGAAAATGAAAGAAGAGGGGAGACAGTCCATCAAGAGAAACTGAAAGGAAAGACATATATACTCCCAAGTCACAAAAACCCAAAGAAAGAATTGGTAAATTGTATAACATGCAAGAAAATGCCAGACAAGAGAAATAGTTTCAAGAATTTCTGATCATGACAGACCTAAATTCAAAAAGTATCAAGTGAATAAAAGAAGTAGTAAGTATGGAATTGGATTGTGTAGTAAAATGTATAAAAGGAAAATTGGTTAAATGGTGAATGGCAGATTTCATGAAGTCCAATCTGCAGAACTACTTGAAATGTGAGGGAAACTTGATTTAGGTGGGAAAAAACTATTAAAAATATTTTGTAAGCTGTCCTGGAAACAAACAGCCTGTATGTGGCTAACAAGCAAGTTTAGTGAAGACACGGAAATGGAAAGAGGAGTACAACTATGCGTCCTCTTACAAGATTTCTTTAAGGTGTACAAGAGGACTAGAAGACATAGTATTACTGACTCTTTTTCTTTCCAGATAATTTTTCTATCAATATATTGTTACTGATAAGCTCAATGAAAATGATTACAATGAAACAATGTTGAGTATTCTTACTCTATAAGTGCAAACTGGGAAAAAGAACCATTTTTGCATTGAACATGTGATGAGAAATGGATACTCTTTGACAACAGTAAGAGAGTAGGCCAGTGGTTAGATGCAAGTGAAACACCAAAACAATACCCAAAATCTCCACTGCACCCTAAAAAGTTAATAGTTACTGTATGGTGGTCTTTCAAATGAGTCATTCATTATTCATTCTTGCCTCAAGGGAAAACGATAACAGCAACCTTATATTGTAGAGAAATTCAGTGTATACACAAAAAATTGAAAAAAAAAAAAAAACATCCTATACTTGTGAATAGTGATGCTCTAATTTTGCTGCACAATAATGCAAAGCCGCTCACTTCTCAATCAGTTGTTCAAAAGCTGTATTTGAATTATGAAATTTTGCCTCATCCTCCATATTCACCTGATATCTCGCCTACTGATTATCACTTATTTAAGCATTTTGAACTTTTCATATGCAATAAAACATTCTCCAATAAGGAAGAGGTAATTGAAGCATTTGAACTGTTTATCACATCAAGGGATGAGTATTTTTTTAAAGATAGAATCAAGAACTTAGAGTTATATTGGAGAACAATCATTCATCAACATAGAGCCTATTTCAACTAAATAGTTATTTAACATTTCAGAAGTTTTATTCATTTCCTATAAAGTGTGTCATTTCATGTGTGACAACCCAATATTTTTGTTTTTTTTTTTATAATAAGTCTGGCATTGCAATTCCACTCTCCATCTCTCCCCCTCCCATTTCCCTGCTGAGATAGGTTTATTTATCTGGAATCTTACTGCAGACAAATGTACTGCCAGTAGACTTTGGTTTCATCTTGCCTGGTGCCAACTTACATGTCAGAGACAGCGTTCTTTAGTTGACAACCATTTTGACCAGACGAGGCATTCAATGAGAAACAATTGTGTTCAGTAAATTGATTTTTGTCTGTATTTGTCTTGACCCACAAATTCTATTATCTTCACAGCTCTTATTTCCTTTTCTCACACTTCAACATCATTGGAGATTAAATCTCTGTCCTTTTTACTTATTTTAATTTCTTTTTTCATTTTCAAAAGAAATGTTTTACATTGCTATATAGATATTTGACCATATTTACAAACTTTTAAAAAAATGATAGCTTTTTGATTTTAGTTTCAGAATAGTTATTTACTGAACTTAGTCTGGTACAAGGTCACAAATCTGGAGCACACAATGAAAATAGAGCCTTCTCAAATGAAACTAAAAATCTAGACACAAATACAAAAACTTTCCACTTTAGCAATACATGCTAATCTTTTGAGGTCTTTACTAGACATTGAAGTTGCTATTAGGGCCTGGATGTTCATGTTTTTATGTTTTTTTAAGTAGAAAATACCTATTGAAGACATTAATAACCAACTTAGTGCTTTATTAGGATTTTTTTTCTTAAACCATGTCCCTTCAGGACATAGGCTCATTTCAGTTTTCATTTCTTCAATATTTGTAGATTATTTGTTGTTATGATTTGAGAAATATAGAAGTAGTACGAATTTTTGTTGCTTTCCCCACACTCCTGAAGGCACAGGAGAATGACTCCTTGCATCTTCTTGGGCTAATGTTTTCTGCTGACATGAAGTGGAAAGATTATATTGTATCATTTGCTAGGTCTGCTGCTCACTGTGCCATGCTAGACAATTTTTCTTGCCAGAATCTATCTTACACATTTATGCATTGAATATTGCTGTCACATCTAGTCTTGTGCTTCTATGTATTTCAATAAAATCCAAAGAAGAATCTGCAATATTATCAGTTCTGATCTGGCATATCAACTTCAGTCACTTTCCCACTGCTATAACGTAGCTTCTCTGTGCATTTTCTATAAATATTTTCATGGAAATTGTTCTGATGAGCTTTTGGTGTCTCAAGTTTATGAATTTAAGCCCAATACTAGATTGGCAGTTAGGTCATCAGTTTATAGTTGAAATGGCTAGATGTAACTAATTTCCCTGCTAACAATTTCTTCTCTTGCAGTTCTTGCTTGTGGAACTCTCTTCTGTCTTCTTGCTTTCCAGTCAAAAATTTCAAATATCAATCAATATCTTCTGTCTTCTTAATTCCTGTTCTTTTATTGTTCTCTCTCTCCTTAGTAATGTTTTCTTTTTCTCATATTCTCTCACATCCAGTAACTGCTTGCATCTTAGTGGTTTTATTGTCTTGCTTGGGATGAAATGGTAAAAAAAATAAACCAAAAAAAATTAGTTATCTTCCTCCTAAACTGGTGACTCTTCTAAAGATCCCAATCTGCCCTATTATTTAATCCATAATCTGAGAGAGATGGATTCGTCCCTTTCTCAAGGACAACAATGCAAAATTGAAAGTAAATTGTTTTGTCTGAATTTGAATTTGGCCTTTTTATCCCATTTCCTCTCTTGATAAAACCAATTCCATCCATGTATAAGAATTGGATACCTGTCAGCCAATTTTCTCCTGTTCATGTAGATTACCCAATTTAAGAAAATTTCTATTCATTAATGTGAGACCCCTTTTTGTTCTTTGTCTGCTTTATTTTTTTTCTTCATATTCTCAGAATGATTTTGCCAGCTTCCCTATCAGAAGAAATTGTCAGAATTATCAATCTTTTCCTATAACTAGAATTCTGCAAATCTCATAAAAAAAAAAAAATATCCAGTCTCATTTCCTCTGAACCTGAAGTGAGGGGGCTTAAAAGTTCTCATCCCAACTTTCTAAATCTCAGATTTTTCTTTTGGAATTCCTTCTTAGGCTGAGAAATTGTGAAATACTGTCAAGCATTTCCTGATCTATATAGTTATCAGTTTTTTTTTCTCCCAAGTGAATGCTTGAAGCAGCCTAGTTTTGTTTATAAAAAAAAAATCTCTACATCATACCCCTTTGATTTTAATGGGATTCTATGTGTATCATTTCTCTTTCATAGACTAACAAAAGGCTTAGAAAATATCTAGGTATAAAGATGTTTTAATAAATGAAAAGCAGCAGGGATGTTAGTAGGTATGTACAGAACAAAATAAAACACTTAAATATATCAGACTGATAATGGGCCACAGAATAGGAGGGAAAAACAACTTGGAGTGAAATCATTAGTCTTCCTACTAAGAATTTTGCCCTGAACTTTCTTCTTGGGTGAAAGCTGGCATCAAAGTTTTTGTTGCCTTCTTGTCAATACCAGATAAAGCCACAATCTTTCAGGTTCACACTTGCATGTTCTTCAGCTACTATAACCCACAGAACAACTTTTTTCCAGCTATACCAACGTAGATTCCTCTGTGTGTGTTCGTAATAAGTGCAAACTTGTCCTCAAAGGCTAAGTCATTGTTCCCTGATAGAAACACTGTATAGCCTCTAACAAGATTGATTCTCATTACTACTGGTGGCTCTGTTAATCTGTGTTAAATAAAAGTAACTCCTCAATCCCTCATCTCTTACATCAATTTGAAGTGATGTCATCTCCTATGACAAAGAATCACCATCTACTTCAATATATATATATATATATATATATATATATATATATATATATATATGCTGCAGTAATGGATAGCAGCTCAGATTGAGGAATTGGAAAGCCAAGTTTAAATTCCACTTGAGTTTATTATATTTACTTACATGCAAATAATCTTTGGGAAAAGTATAAATTTCTTCTCCCCCTATTTATGGGTAAATAATAGAACAGATTGGGTCCCTATATTCTTGGGTGACAACTAGTCTAGGAGAAGGACAACACTGAATTCAAAACTTTAGGAGACCTTGTGGCACATTATGTACCAGTTCTCTGTATTCAGCTCTTCCAAAAAAGTGTGTTTGGTTGGTTCTGTACAAGCCTTCACCACAATATAATCAGATCAAATCACATGTGTAGGTAGTATGGCTGTTCAGTCCTAAGAACCGAGTTTGTATACCCTCAGATGTAGAAGAATGATGAGAAAGTCCTAATATATATATATATATATATATATATATATATATATATATATATATATATATATGCCTTTTTAATTGCCTATTTAAAGGCTTTATCAATTTTATATTTCTCATGTGTTGTTTTTAATGAGAAAGACAGCTGGGAAGTAGTTAAAATTTAAAAAATTCTTCATCATAAATATAACTTTCTTTTATTAATCTTTAATCAACCTCTTCTTCCAGAATAAGTTTCCTTTTTCCTCAGCTTAATGATTTTAATGACTCAAGATCTTCTTTTACTCATCTGCTGTTGTTCACTACTCAAGTATCTCCATATTGCAGAAAAATATTTGTAAAATATTTTTTTAACAGTGAAATATTCTACAGAAATGAGTCACCTGTTTTATGTTTTGTATGAATTTAGATTTCAGCTTTCTCTGTAACAATAAAATGCCTTGACATGTAACATTTTCTTTTCTATTTTTACAAGACTCAGGAGCCACTCAAGGTAGAGGGTTACTGAATGAGGTTGTTGAAAGTAGATATTGGTTGACCAGAATGTTGAAGCTTAGATTATAGTGATTGTGAAAGCATCCTTTTGGGGGTCTATTCCAATTCCTTTGAAGAAGCTGTTTGAATGGATTCAAGACAAATCACCTTCTTTCCCTTTGTATTCCATTGGTAAGAAACCAATGAAAACATGGTAGCTCTTAGCTATGAAGGTTTGAACTGGCTTGCAATATTTTATCTGTGAGCCTTTCTTGTCAGAAATTATAAGGATACTAAAAATGCTCATTAAATAAACTTAATATTCTTGCTGTTGAATTCAAATCTTCTAATCCCCATTTTTTTTTTATAAATTCCATTACATAAAAGATGTTAAAAAAGATTTTGACATTGCAAAACTATTATATTTTGATAATTCTTTTATTGATATAAATACATATCCTCATTATTCAATCTTCAAAGTATTTTTCTTGGCTTTCTGCTGTGGCCTTATCTCCTTTCAGCTAATTTATTCATCCCATCCTAAAAGAAATTTTGATTGAAAATGTCCTTGAAGAATTGACTCAGTGTCTGGTTTGCATTTTAATCAAGTGATGGCCTAAAGGAGAATAAAAACACATCTATGGAAACATTTCCTAACCTTGCCCCCCTATGTTAATTTGTTGCATTGTATTTACATGACAACAAGCATCATCATCTAACAAAATCACTGGTCAACTTTATTGCCCAGAAGATATTTTGTCTATTTCTTTTCAGAAGTTCATTTAAAAAAGTTTAGGTTTTTTTTTTTTTTTTTTCTATGAAGCCTGTAGTTGACGTCCTGCTGATGGCATGATCAATAAAGAACTGAGTAAAATATTTATTTTAAAATTAATGCAAAAGTTTCCACCACCTTTTGCACAATCTAATATAATCGACTTACTATTTAAAGTGGATTTTTTTATTTTATTTATTTCTTCCTTATTAGTCAAGACTTGTGACTTTGGGATTTTGTGGCTGTTGATGTGTTCAACATTTATCATATATGCACAAATATATTCGCCATTCATCTTCAAACCATAATTGCATCTGGAAATTCTACAAGTCCTTAACAGTATTTGAAATTTCTTGTATTAATTTAGATTTGAAATTTTTTTTTTTTTCTTTTAATAAAAGCCTTTTCACCCACCAAAAATGTGCTAGAAAATTCAATTTTTGTTTGGCTTTGTCAGTGGAGTATCACAATCCAAACATTGGCATTTCGCTACTTTCTGCTAATCCAGAAGATGAATGCCTTTTGAGTTTTTAGAATTAGCAAATCTTAGATTAAGGAATGCGTGATATTTTACAGCATCCAAAGACGTTTACGTTTTTTCTTTTTTCATTTTCTTAAGTCAAAAAAAGCCTTAATATAGGTGTGAATAGTAATTCCAGCATTTACATCTGGTTTTGAATTTCTGCATTTTTTTTTTTTTTTTTTTTTTTTTTTTTTGTTGTTGTTTGTCCTAACTGTAATAGTGAAATAGATTTACAAGTCACAGCAACTCTAATTCTATTTCCAAGTCTGGCACAACATCATCTCTCAATCAGCAGATTGTATTTGGAGCAATTACATTTTCATACTTACTTGATCCTGTCATATGACAATTTTTTAGATATTATTTTTTTCAATTTTTAAAGAAAATTGTATAGGTCTTTTTTTCTTAAGTGAATTAACATACACATTTGATGTTTTAGCTTTATTTTGATTCAAAAACAAATTGCAGGTAGATATCAAAAGCTTCTCTTTTTTTGTTGGATGGCTGTTGGGGAAGGCGAGTAGTTACATAATGTTACTATTTTAGAGAGTGATGCCCATTTTGTATAGTTCACTATTGTGCAGATACGATGGCTAGCTTGCTTGGCCTTTGTTTTCCAAACTTGACATTCTTTTTCATCGTCATTTGTATTAAAGTTTCAGCCTTTGCTGGCTTTCGTGTTTACATGCAATCATTGCTTGCCTTTTTATAAAACAACTGCTGTTCTCCATATGCAGTAAAAACACCTGTTGTGTATACGTTGATATTTTGTTACTGACCCATTTCAAATTCACTCCCCCACACATGCATGATAGACAGCAGTTATCATATTTAGGGCTAGGAAGTAGCAACCACAGATCTGAAAGCCCTTGGTTGATACATTACTATTGTGTCCACAATATTGTCTTTCATGTGATATGAGAAAAAAAATATGCAGTCAATTAATTTTATCCATTTCTTCCATTTCGATCATTTAAGTTTACAGCCCCAATATTTTCTAAGTCTCTATTTTTCAATAACTAGTTGCTGCTCTTGCCAATGTGTGACATTGTCACTTTTTTTTAACCCTGCTTGTTCATGTCACATTTCCATTTATCTGTGTAATGGAAACTACTATTTCTTCTTTTCAGTTCTCTCACTTGATCAAACAAATCAAGTTACATCATTATTTCCGAATGAAGCCATCATTCGGATCAGATGCACTGCCTTTGCTGGCCTGAGTCAAACCATTCAGTCAGTGACAAATTGGCATCTCTTTTTTTTCTTTCTTTAAATTGTTCTTTCATCATCATCATGAATATAATTTTTCTTAGTGAATACTGTTTATATTCTCCTTTAAAGTCTAGTCATTTAATTTCAATTTAAAAATATTTTTGTATGAATATGACTGTTAATGATTGTGTATATGTATGATAATGTTTGGTGTATGTAATGATGTCCAGTGGTGCTGCACAATGATGTGTGGTGAGGGCATAATGAATTTTTTAAAATAATGAGTTTTCTTACTTTTAATCAAGTGATTGAGATTCAACATCTATACATTGTTTGTTTAAGAGAATTCTGATTAGGTCACTGCATGCTCTTTCCCCCTTAAGTCCAAAGAACATTTCCAAACTTTTACAATTAACAATACTGTTGAAAATTAGAAATCTCTTAGGAATCGGCACGCTTTAAAACGTAAACTAAATTTTCTAGATTAGAGTAAATTCTTTTGAAACTAATTTTTGAAACATGTCACATTTTAGTTTCATAAAACTATTTTGATGTTGCATTTGAAGATCACAACTCTATACAGCCTTGTAAAACATGATTTTTAAATGATTTAATAAAATTCTGCTTTAACTTTAAGGAATTCTTATAAATCAAAAACTTGTAATTAGTATCACTAACCCAGCACTACAGTTGGGTTTTCAATTTCTGTGTATTAATTACTAAATTAAAAAATGAATTCTCACTTATTCCATTGTATTTTTTGCTTTTAATTCATAATTTGTTATTGTCAAAAAAAAAAAAAAAAAAAAATACTAAAATATCCATGTTCCTTTCTTCCTCCTCATCTGTAAATTGAACTTGTGAGGGTTTTTTTGCCTCTTATTACAAAAAAAAAAAAAAAAAAAAGAAAAAAACAGGAATCAACTGCCAGCATTTTTGATACCAATTTCTCCAAATGGCTTCCACAAAATGTGTCTGCTTTCTGTTTTTTTTTGTTTTTTTTTTAACGTTGCAATCTTGATAACATGATTGGAGTCATTATTTCCAAAGGCTACATTGCTCAAAGAGAAGAGAAATTACTCAATTATCTATCAAATTTCATTCTGCAAATATATATTCTTTTTTATTTCTTTTTTTTTTTTTATATCAGTCTTACCAAGTTTATGAATGGCCTCAAGTATGAATTCATTTCAAAAAATGATTTTCAGTAAACTTAACAATATATTTTATGACCATCAATTTGTGTAACAAATCCAAGTAATGCATCTTTAGTTTGAAGAAGAACATTATTATTTTTATTTATATTTTTTTTATTTTTACATCTCTTCTTCATGACAGTTGGTCTTGTTTTAAACTAGTAAACCAATAATACTAAACTAATGTAACCATATTCTACATTGACAAATATTTGTTCATATGAAAGTTACTCAATGGCCAACTGATGAGAATGAGGAATACTTTCCACAGAGTATTTAATTGTTCTAAATAGATCATTAGGATTATTAAACACTCTTTAGAGTATGATATTCGGTTTAAAAAACAAATATAAAAAAGGAACTTTGCAAAAATAATTTTCTTACAGTGAAAAGAAACTGGTAATAACTGGTAATAATGTGGCTATTATATACAAAACTGGAAGAAAAATCCTTTTAAAAAAATCCTATAGATTCTTTTGTTGAATTTTAGTCGATTTCTTAATTGTGGAAATTTTCTGGTCATTTCTTTTCAACTTCTGTTGTCAAAATACTTTTATCCCCTCTTGGAATCTTGTTTTAGTGCAATACTTTAGTTTTCATAGAAATGGGAATGCAGAAAAATTATTTGCTAAAATCTGACTAATCATTAGTTTTGTTTTTTTTTTTTTTCTGTGGGTAGTGATTTACAAAGGAGTTCTTAGTTTAGGTGAGACATTTTCAACTTTTGCTCTCATAAGTTTTCCAAAAATCTTAATTGAAATCCATGTCATTTAAAAGCTTAAAAGTGTTATGACAGAATGATGGATCTTTTTCTCTTGCTGTTGTTGTTCCCTCCAAATGACTGGCATTGATGGTGAGCAGATAAAATTTCAATATAAAATAAAATACTTTCCAACATTCATGGAGAGTTGGTTGTCTGTTTTTTTTTTTTTTTTTTTTTTTTCACTTTCATACAAATTGATAACCATAGATTTCTTGACTTGCTTGACTTTCAACTAATATGCCAAAATGAAATTGGTTGGCAAATAAAGAAAATATGGTAAGATGATTTCTTCAACTATATACTGTAGGTCGGAGAAAGAAAGTTTTCAGATATTAAGTGTAATCTGTTATAAATAAATAAAATGAGATAATTTACTGATAGAGCAATAGTAAGAAATTCTAACCTTTAAAGGAAAGGTATGAATCCATCTCTTCTATCCCCAGGTTGTATTTGGAAAAGTCATGTTAATACAATATTGACTCACAAAAAAAAGTAATTATTCATACAAACCAATTTTTTTTTTTTTTTTAACTTTAAATAACCTGAAAAGAATTGATAATTGATAAAAAACAAAAATATCAAATCTTCATTTAACTTCTACAGTTGAGAGAATCAAAACAGAAAAGGATTAGATTCTTGTTATTATTTCTTTGTAAATATTTCAAGAGAATAAAATATTGTAAGAAATTGATTTATGGATCCAATATTATAGCTGGCCAATATCATAAATGTTATCACTGGCTAACGACTCTAAATCCAGTAGTGGATCTATAAGCGTACAGCCTGAGAATCATTCAATTTTGTTCTGAAATTTTCACTGTATAAATCTTTGGCCTATGAATAATGGTGAAGCCTTAGGTTAAGTACATTGGCAAGAAAGATTTTGTTAAAAAAATAAATACATTTCATAAAATGCTTTTTTTTTTTTTTTATCCCTGGCAACTCGATAAGTTTGTAGCCTAATATGTTTTAATAAATGAGAAATTTGATCTGCTAGTTCCATAAAGATTTCATTCTAGGGAATTTCAGCTTCAATGAAGTCTTTTCAAAAGACACGATCACAAAAAGCACAAAATACTTAATTCCCAGATCCCTGTAGTCAAAGAGGCTTTTCTTTGTCGGCATATAAAACATAACCCAAGCAAAACAGATGGCATGTTTTGGTGGCTTTAGATTTTTTTCTTTTAGAAAATTAATTAACAGAACCATGTTGCTAACTGAACAAAGTCTTTATACGTTGACTGCTTAAAAGAAAAAGTTCCTCAATGAATTTCTGGATTTGAAATAATTCTATAGAACAGATTTTAAAAATGTCTTAAGAAATTCAAGTGCCTCACATATTTGGTTCTGTAAACTTAGACATGCTATTTATTTCTGAAAACCTTAAATTTGGCCACCAAGAAACTTTGTATATTTACATGTCTTCTAAAAGCAGACAGTAATTACAGTTCTTTCTACAATTGTTAGTGTCAGATATCATGGCTATGTTACAAAAGTCAATGGAGAAATAATAAAGCAAACACCAAATAGAAGCAAAAACCCAATAGAGAAGCAGTGTTAAATGGATAGTGTTTCTCCTAATTGCAAATGACAACCGGGGATTAACTTCTACATTAGATTTTAAGTAGACATCTGGGGAAATGTCTTGACAAATTCATGTGAGTTTTTGAAATAACTGCAGACTAATATTGATAAGATGGTGCCAATTTTTGAAAAGCTAAAAGAAGCCTTTTATTCAATTAAGTATCTGCACAAAGATGTTGAATTTTGGCTACTACAGAGAAAGCATTTCTTTAGATTTCCAAAAATCTTATCAGTGTTAATCTCAATTACTTCAAAAGCTCACATGAATTTGTCAAGACATTTCCTGTCTTGACTAAATAAAATTCAGAGCCAAGCTTATAAACCTGTAGCACATGTTAACCGTAGAGACCTTTCAACATCCGACTATGTCTGGTTGAAAGTCTTCTGCAGACCGAGTGTTTCATACAGGAATCCATGCTGAGCAGGATTCTTAAATTTGAAATCTTATTTATTGCCAGAGAAACTGCTGTTAATCTTTATTGACTAATCATGCTGTGAACAAGCGTCTGGATTCTTGTGAAACATCAACATAATTTGTTACTTTCAAAATTTTAATTAAATCAAAAGGAAATATCCAATGAAGGAGAGTCTTGAGAAAATGGTGGTCTGTAGAATATTCTACCAAGCAATCTACTACCAGTTTGGTGCAGCCATTCTTCTGATCAAATCTGACAGGAGCCTCTCTGTTAGCTTTCTTATATCATTCACTGCATTTAATGATTGTAAGCAAATATTCAAGAAACACATTATCATCCTCTAATCTTCAGTACAATCCCTTGCTGGGTCATTACCTGACACTGAGAGGCCTGGCAAATGATGATTAACTACATCCAGTAGTAAAAGCTTTGGCTCAGGAGATTCAAGATTTTGAAGAGTGTGGAACCCACATCTTAATTGCTATTGTTTCCAAGTCCACCCTGACCCAAACAAAACGTGAATCTATAAAAATTTTATATAAAAAAAATACCAACGATACATATTTATAATTACTAACAATACATATTTATAGTATATATTGAGTGAAGCCATAAAATTGTGTTCAAGATATTTAAAATTCAGCATTAAATAACTCTTATAGGTGTTGATATGCCACTAAACAAAATCAACCAACCTGAAACCAAGAGTAAGGCAATGTAGTAAATCTATGCATTCTGTTTGCACAAATTCTGATGTTAAGTGTTACTTAACATCTACACTTCATATTTTCTTTACATTAATAACCTTCTTTTTATATGCTGTCTCTTCATTGGTTATCATGGCTCTCCACAACTTCTTGTCCTTTGTTACTGTAAGCAATATTTGTCCTCTTACTATCTCTTCCAGTCTCTGTTCTGCCAACCATAAGCTTCTTAAATAGGTTACTTGTTGTTTCCCCTCCTCTTGCTTTTAGCATGTCGTGTGTGTAAACTTTTCCAAGCCTTCTTTCCTCATGTGTCCTAGAACTTTCAACTCTCTCTTTTTGATTCTAAGTGTCCTTTGTGTTTCTATTTTCCTAAAAAGTTCCTCATTGCTCACATGTTCCATCCATAGTATTCCCAGCAAAAAAAAAAAAAAGATATTGATAATACTTTCCTCAGTAGATGAACAGTTCCTCACAGGGTGATTTTTCTCTTTTAAGCACAGACACTACCAGGGATTTGGGAAATGTTCTTGACTGTACTCTCTATTCCCCCCCATCCATTGACAATGCCCCAATTATATGTATGACAGTAGTTTTAAGGTGCTGCATCTTTATATTTATTTATTGTCATATTCTTGATATATTTTTGTCCGCTCATACTGCCATTTATTTATTTATTTATATATATATATATATATATATATATACTCAGATATTACTGCTTTTCCAAAACTTACTTTCATGTGGAGACCTAGAATACTTATGCGGCTGTCTCACAATCTTCATGTGATGAGATAGTTTATTCCTTGTGTGTGTGTGTGTATATATATATATGTGTTATGTGGCCTAGACATGAGGGCTGATGTTGTCACAGTCATTGTCTGACAGCCATAACTGGGTTCTCCTGCTTATGTGACATGATGCAGGGTCCTGTTGCCAGACATAGGGTCTTCCAACAGCCACTCTCTTTACCCAGGGCAGTACTGCCTCCTTAAGATACTTGATGTAGACCTACATGTTGAGTCCAAGGCTTTGTGGGAAGCTGAATGAAGACATATACACACGGCAATTTTGTATTTTTGCTTGTAGTCTTTAATTACAGTCAGTATGAATGTCCCAAAGAATAGGTACTTCCTGACCTTCTATAAATGGTTCAGGATGTTCTGTCCATCTGACAATAACTGTTTTCTGTTCAAAATCAAATTATACAGCTGGAAAAAAGCAATGTTTGCCAATTACATGCAAAAGAAAAAATATGAACATTAGTGGAGATATCTTGTATATATTTGAACAAATATAATTTACTGCAGTAGTGATGAAATGATCCACATTAGTTTTATTATTGATCAATGGTTTATATTCGCTATAACCATTACTACAAGGAGTTCATGTACTCTTCAAAATGTTTACTATTCATCTTTTTACAAAGCATTAGATGTAAATCTGTATGAAGCATCGCCAATGGCCAGGCATGAGATTCTTTCACAAACCTTCTTCTTTTTAAAGTCACAATTCCAGAGGTTAATCAGGTTTATCTGTAAATCTGAGAAATATTTTAAAATTGCAAATTTGAACTTGTCTGAAATGAGAGGAACACTTTGCCAATAATCTTCCCAGAACAAATGCAGCAGATATTTAATTAATCCCTGGCTGTCATCTTCAATTAGGAGAAACATTATCCAGTTAACAATGCTTCTCCATTGAGCCTCACAACCACCATAATAACTGACATTACACCCTAGGAATCCTTGAAAGAACTCTGAGTGACTGTGGCTTTAGAAAACATGTGCAAATATACAAAGATTCTTTGTGGCCAAATTTAAGGTTTTCAGAAATAACCAGCATGTCTATGTCTGTAGAATCAAATTGATGAGGCTCTTGGGGATAAATATATATATATATATATATATATATATATATATATATATATATATATATATATATATGCTTTTATTTGTTTTTTAAATGAAATACATTTTTAAAATCTGTTTATATAGAATTATTTAAAATCCAGAAATTCATTGAGGAACTTCATCTTTCATTTAAGCAATCAAAGTCTAAATTCTTCTTGTTCTAACTTTATAATTTATATATAGCTACAAACAACACTTTTCAATTAATTTCATAGAAACCAAAATTTTATTAGACCAATAAAATTAGATATATCAAAATGCACTTCATAACAAAAAATAAGATACACTTTACAACAAAAAGGTGTAACAAAAGATATATATTACTGTAAAATGGGAGTACCAAAATATAATAATTAAAAACTGCTAAATCTGTTGTTTGCTCATCAGAACAAAAATTGAAGATAAAAATATTCAGTGACTAAAAAAAATTATACTACCCTGGACTAATGCTATATGCAGAAAAAAAAATCAAACGTTAAAGGCTAATTACCTTTAAGCCCACCAACCACTCCTTTTGATTACAGAGAGATGGCTGGCAAGAATTAATGTACAGATTCCCAAACTTTCAAGTGATAATCAGTATTAATCGTGACACTAAGAACACATCCAGGCTATAAGACCAGGCACACTGCTGGTTTTTAATCAAATGTTCAACTATCACGTAAACTGATGTATTAACGCACCTATGTAAATTGTCCATTTTCCTCTTGTGAATATTGGCTGGTATATGTTGATTGATCCAGGCTTCTACGTCCTGGGTAAGACGATAAACTACATCCAACAGCAAGACCTCAGATCAGGAGGTTTTGAGGAGCGTGGAACCACCTCTTAATTGCTGGGGTTCCCAGGTCCACCCTGGGGTGCTAGCACCTGTTAGGGTCCCAGCTATGGGCAAACTGGGGTCAAACCCTATGAAACTGTAAAAATAGACACAAAAAATTATTACCAGCAATACATTTTTGAGAAAAGAAATATTACCAACAATAAAAAAAATCTTGTTGGCATTAAGTAATCCATTGAGGTTGATATGCCGTAAAATAAAACAAACCAAACCAGGCTTCCAACCTTTGACCCATTCTGCCGACATAATCAGCATTGCACTGACATCTGAATTTATAAATTACAGAACTAATATGATGAGTAGGCAAAACATCCTTTCAGATTGATCTTAACATAAGCTAAGCTAGGTATGACAAACAATATTGAGATTGGTGGGAAAATAACAGCTTTTTACACAAATTGGAGTTTGCTTAGCAAATCTCACACTCGCCTCATCAATCCAAATAGATGGGACATTTCCAGAGATCAATTTTCCTAGGCTTAAGAAATTGTCTCATTTTTTTCCCCTAATACTGGATTCCATGTTATCCAAAGAGAACAGTGATTTGTTAAAGAACTGAAATCTGTTAAGATTCATCTTTTTTTTTTTCTTTTTAAAAGAAATGAACACTATGTTTTTTACTGTTGGAAATGGAGTCCTTTCAATGGTTCTAAAGATTTGATTTTGGTTGTTTTTAATTGTTTCACCAAAGTTAATTCATAGTGGAGGGAAATTGTCTGAAGCCAAGATGACAGGTTAGATAAAGTTGCTTTTCTTGCAAATCTTTGAGTTTCAATAAACATCAACTCTTTTTGAGGCATTAAGAATGATCAACTCATGAATTTACTGTTTTAAAGGGTTTTACTTTCATTATATATATATATATATATATATATATATATATATATATATTTTAGAGAGAGATTTGTCATTTATTAAATTTCTCTCTTCTCTTTTGAGGCTCTTGCTTTCTACAATGAATCTATCAAAACAAGTAAAAGAAATAAAAGGACAAATTCTTCTCCATACATATACTATTTGCTCCTTTGTTACAAACACATGACATTTTTTAATCATACTTAGAACGACTGTATTTGTTTAGAATCATTTGCCAGCGGCAACCAAATCAGTAGAGAAGACAGTGTTACAGAATGTTTAACTAAAAAGAAATGACAAGAAGAAACATATTGACTAAAAGAAACTTTAAATGGTTCAGTTAAATACAACATAATATGATGGCGTGTCTCTGTAGATATATACACACATAAGGAACGCCAAAGATTAACTAAAAAATGAGCATACATGATGAAAACAAAAATGCCCCAAACTTAATAAAAACACAGTTTTATTGCCAAAATCTTTAAGAGGAAAAGACCAAATGATTTTTTATTATTATATTTTTTAATCCTTTTTAGAACTTTAAAGTGACTATAAATTAGTATAGGAAATTTTAGAGACTTCTTGCAGTGAAAAACACATTGATTTGGAAATTCTTGCAAAAATCAAATAATTGTCAGATTTTAATGAAACTTTCAGGACTTATTCACAAATGAATTCAATTATTTTAGAAATGTTGCTTTTTTAGAAAATCTTGGTAAATATATATTTTTTATTACATCTGTTACTCACTTATTTAATTCTATGAAATTTCAAGAAATTCATTTTTGTAGGGCTAAATGTTTATATATTTAAAGATTTTAAATCATCAATTTTTTTTGTGTGTATTTATAAATATGCTCATTTTTGTAAATATGGATGTCCATAAAGGACATTATCAGAAAATAAGAGCAGTAACTGTTATAAATCAAAAGTCAATGTACCTAAAATTCAAGTAAACATTAGATTACTTAGAATAATTTCAGAAATTTTTCAGATTACTGGGTAGTTAAAAAATTATTAGGTTGGTGCAAAAATAATTTCGTTTTCTCACATAGTAACATATGTTAGAAAACGAAATTATTTTTGCACCAACCTAATATATGAAAAAGTATTCCCATTATATTTGTCAAATAATTTTTACAGATATGTCCCCCTGTAGAAAAAAATTCCAAACAAGTCTATCAAGAGAGTTACCAACAACTCATAAAAACCCCCACCTCTGTGTTAAAAATGTTTTTCTGTGATATTTTAAACTAAAAGTAAGTAATATTTGTTTCTGATCAGATTATATTAAACTTTAAATAGCTAATCTTTCTCAAATGAGGTTTCAAAAAAGGATATTTTATTTTTGAAAGATTTTTAATAAAGAGAATAACATTGTGCTGACAGATTTGTAAATAAGGCTAAAATCAGCAGATATTTTTTTGTTTATTTTTTGTTTTTAAAAAAACTCATTCCAATTAAGTTAAATTTATTTTGAAATACTGCAAAGTATGTTGCTTATTAGAAATATTAAATTTAATCTATTAGCTTGAAATTAAAACTAAAATAAAAAACTTCAAAAAAGATTTTTCATTTTGTAAAATTCATTTTAAACCTTAGTTATCGCTTTTCTTTGGAGGTACCTATATATTGTGGTGTGTTTGAAAAGATAATTTAGTGATTTTTATCAGAAAATAAAGTAGTTAAACTTTAATGTATCAGTCTTTATTCTCGTAAGAATAATTTGACTGGAAGCAAAGTAATGGCAGCCAATGAAACAACAATGAATACCAATAATAAAAAAAGAAATTAGTGTTTAAAATATTTCATAAATATTTTGGCACTCTTGTTAGTTTAATATTTATAAATGCAACAGTTTTCTGTTGAAAAGTGAAACAGTGAAAATATGACAAAAATAGTCTGAAAATATGAATCCTCCAAGCGATTGGTAAGAGGTTCAATGAGAGTAATGTTTTTCTTGTCTCAAATTTAACAAAGTTCACACAGTTTATCACATACCCGTGTATACAAAATTTTCAATATTTCTAAAATAATTTTATTCCTTCATTTTCTTAACATTCAACCCTTCATAAATACAAAGAAAACATAGAAGGGAAATACTTTTGTTTTATCATCTTCACATAGAAGGTGATATATAAATTAGTTTTTGTTTTGAGATCAAACGGTGGCATTTTTTTTTTATTTTTTTTTTTTTCATAATCAAAAGTTCATGTTGATCCATTTTTAACTTTAAAATGACAAAATTATTATTTTTTTTTTTTTCTAAAATTACTGTTTCCTTGCAAAATTTCATAAAGTGACTTGAATAAACTGAAAAGGGCAGTTTAT
This sequence comes from Acanthosepion lycidas, assembly GCA_963932145.1. Classification (NCBI taxonomy): domain Eukaryota; kingdom Metazoa; phylum Mollusca; class Cephalopoda; order Sepiida; family Sepiidae; genus Acanthosepion; species Acanthosepion lycidas. The sequence continues at coordinate 3,367,466 of OZ010601.1, forward strand.
GAAATAGACATATATATTGACAACTTCATGCCATCAAATTGTTCTTTCTTACATGACTAAAGATTAGAAAATCCTTTCTTTGTCCTTTTTATCTTTTTCTCCTTATCTCTTTGTCATGGCTTGTTTTCTCATTGATATACTTAAATTCTTTTTATTTCTTTTTCAGGTAAGTACCTTATTTGTTGGTTGTTTGATCATACAACTGTGAGTATATTGAGGCCTTCAATATGAATATTTTCTTTGAATTGTTGGCTGAGTTTTAACTTCTTTTTTTTTTCTCTCCCTTACAATCAGAGACTTTAGTGCATGCAGTTTCAATATGGTGGAACAAGCTGGAATTAATTCTCAGGATAAAAACAAAATATATTTCTTTGCCTCTCTTAAATATTTAGATGATTTGCATAAGTGGTGAGAATATTGAAATAAGGGAAATGGCTGATTTTTGAGGCATAATGAATCCAGATTGTCAAAAGTTCAATAATCTTTTGATAAAACATCTTTTATTGCTACCTTTTTATTGTTTAATTCTCCCTTCAATCTGTGTAAAGGCTGCTTGTTTAAAGGAATTTTCTCTCTTGTATATTCTGTTACAATAAATCAGTGAAGGATAGATTTTCAGAAAAAGATTGGATGTTATGTATTTCTGCTCTTGATAAGGCAACAATCTGCCCTGGTCAGCTTTTATAAGGAAAGTCATTAGCTGTAGGTTGTCTTTGTTTATTCATTCTTCTCTTGGATGGGCAAAAATAACTGAAAATTGGATTACAATTTGATTTTTGTCTTCTCATTGTATAGTTTCAAATATGTGGTAAATAGTATAAAAAAAAAAAAAAAAAAAATCAATCTCTACAAGTGCCAATCAGTGTTCTTAAATACTCACCACAAGAACACTAAATCTGCACACTTCTCTCTCTCTCATATATATATAAAACTTTTAGCTCAATTTTTTTTTTTTTTTTTTTTTATATCACAAAAAAGTTTACTGTGATTTTAAAATGTATTTACGATGAGTTGCAATAAGATTGTCAATTTTTAAGAAAATTTAAATAGTGTATATTTTATTCTACATTGACCTTCTACAGATTTATTTTGTATTTTATCAAATCTTCTGGTTAACATTTTCCAACATTATGACTAATTTTAACCCTAGCTGAAAATCTTTTTTGGCTATACAGTTGAACTCTATGCTTGAAGGCAGAGAGGAAATTGGATGAGGCTCTGGCAAAGGGCAGAGTCTCGTTCGGGCAGGTAAACTGACGATTGAACCCGTTTATACGGGTTTGAAAGAGAATATTTTTGGCCGAGCCTACAGGCTCAGAAGACCTACGTAAAACTCAGCCTTGTGCCACATCTACTGGAGGGGGGGGTCTCATAAATACCGACTAATTTTAACCCTTTAGCATTTAACCAGCCCTGTAAAAATTGGCTCTCAATGTTCGACCTGCTGTAAACCCACCGCATGTATGCTCTGCCGCAATATACAACATCATCACAAATAACTTACATTATTTGTGATGAAACACCGAGTCCTTGGGAGCCAATATTTATGGAGCGTGTTTGAACATGTTGAATTCTAAAGGGTTAATGTTGTGAATTTGAATACAAATAAACTTGTATTTTCACTTACTATTGTCTAAAATCTGATCAATCCTCTATCACTTTTAATCAGCTTCTAAGTCAGGCTGAGAACTTTTCAGTACACTCTAATTAGTGACAATCTTCTTTATAATTGAGCTTCACTCACAATTGCTTTTTTACCTGAAATTTTTATTTGCATTTCTGAGCATATTCATATTTCTGTAGAATAATATTTTTTTCTTCCCCATCCTGTTATATTCCCAAAAAGCCACATCAAAATAAGTGGAACATCTAATTTTGAAGCAGCAAACCATCATAATGATGACGACATATTGGATTTTTATTTTGGATTTCATGATATTCAAACAAATTTCTTAACAGTTGTGAGTTTTCTTCCTGCTGATTCTTTTTTTGTTTTTTTATTCTCCCATATTTGTTACTTTCCTCAGAATGTTTTCTTGCTGTATTCCTTGTTAAAATTCCCCACAAAACACACAGTCTGTTTATTTCTAAAAATAGAATAATTTCTTATCTATTCCTCTTTCAATTTCTGCAGCATGTTTTTTTTATCCAAAATTTATGGTGAAATTTTTTGAGATTTTTGCAAGAGAAAAATATTGCTTTTTATTATTTAAAAAGTTCTTTTAGTCTCCACAGACACACACACACACACATATATATATATATATATATATATATATATAAGTATTTAGTTTTAGAATATTCAATGTAACTATTATAAGTTTTATTTTCAGATGACAATACATTATTCACCCCCAAATCTCCACCCTATGCATAGTAGTAAATATTAGTTTAAATAAAACTTAAATGACTAAATAAGGAAATAAAGTGTAGGCTGGTCTCTATCTCTAGCCATGGGGTTAGCAACCACTCAACAAGGACAACGCTGAATTCAAAACCAGTTAGCAACTCTACTTGATAAAAACCTCTCTGTGCTACAGAAGCCACATCAGCATGGACAGGCTGTGGCTCAATGCTCTACAGGAATATTTAAGCAAGTCAAAATGAAATAATGAGGCAATAGTTGGAAATATTGAGCATCTACCTAGTGAGAGGCGGTAGTTGGAAATATTGAGCGTCTACCTAGTGAGAGGCAATATTTATAAAATCAGGTAATGAAGGTCAATACACTGATGTATTGATGTTAATAGTTACAAAATGATTGAGAAACATTTTATTATCAGCAAAAAGAAATTAAAACAAAAAAACCTCATTCATTTTCTATTTTTGTCTCTGCGAATTAATTAAATTAACTACTATTTACTGATCAATGAAACATTTTTTATAATTATTTTGCTTTTGTTGAAAACAATTTACCTGGCATCTGTTGAGGCCATTCATAATTTGTCTTCTTTTAGCCTCTGCCAAATTACAGTTTTGGCCAATCTTCTCTGCATATTGTCTTGTCTTTCTAGGCCAGAGTTGTTTAAAGAAGGTAGTTCAATCCAATCATAATTGGTGTCTATTGAAGATAGTCCTGTGGCATTCATTTTGCATACAGAATTTTTGACACAAAGCATCTTTTCTTTTTGTCGATATAATTTCATACATTTGGTCAGAATACACATGACTGTGTAGTCAGCTGTTCATAGCAAATACTTTAGAAATACAAGCCTGAGCCTTTTGCAGATACCTGCTCTTGCATTTCTGTTTTTGTTCAACTATATACTGCAACTATGCTGAGTGAACCTTAGTTACAATTTCAGAGAGAGAGAGACTGCATCATCTGACATGATCAACAGTTTGAACAAAGTCAGTAAAGCTCAAACCCTTGGTTGTAATGACTTTGTGCTAACACAACGACTAACCCTGCCTCAAACAGTTCTCCATGTATCTAATTTCACTTGCACTGTTTTTGTGAAACTGCCATATGGTTTTCAGGCACTTTCCAAAGATGCTACATGCTGGGATCACCTCCCTAGGCATATAACATCAAGAATCAGCAAATTATATATTACTGATGAGATCTAGTCATTTTGGGTTGTTAGGGTTTGCTATCATTACAGTTGTTGATGGTTTGTAGAAGGAAACTATATTCATTGAGTATGCCTAAATTCCTATTTCAACTTAGAATGCATGAATTTATTTTAAAAAAATAATATTTTAAAAATAAATTAACACATTCTAGGTTTAAAATAAGAATTTAGGCAATGAATAGTTTCCATCTCTAAATCCTCTACAACCATAATCATGACAAACAATTAGTCACAGACTAGCAGATCTCATCAATAATATAACACATACAGAGGAGTGGGGTGATATAATATTAAAATCACAACTCCAGCACCTTTTTATAATTTCTGCTTTGTTGAACATGAATCAAGTCAATTACAAATTGATACAATTTGCTTCTCATTACTTACCATTTATCTAAATTGGGTTCAAAGTTATTAAGGTCATTTGGGTTTCTGAAAGTTAATTAACACATACCAGACCTTGGCAAGTGACACAAGCAAAATATTTCCAGGAATTTCCAAGAAAAATCAGGTGCCATTTTCCTACCTTCACTCTGTGTATTACTAAGAACTTTACTGTTTTATCAATCTGCCAATAGCCTATATTGGAACTTGAACACCGTCTACTACTTATCTGTTCCCTGAAAAGGATTTATTATAGATTCAAAAAATGATTTGTGATCATTTTTCTCAGAAAATTTATATAATGAAAATAAATTTAGTTAGTTTAGATTATCTGAGTGAAGTATTTTATGAAGTTTCAAATTCTAGGCCTTTGTACTTTCATTTTTCAGTTTCTGTACCACATCATATGGAATCACTTTTTCTTTTCTTTTTTTTTCTTCTCCCTTTTAAATGCTTTATTTAAGAATATTTTTCTTACATATTATCCAACATTGTTCGGACATCCAAATCTATTTGACCTGACCAATTTTTTATTCCTCATCTTGTGTAATCTACATGAACAAAGGAAACCTTTTCTTTAAGGAAAATTCAAACCACTTCAAAAAGAATTAAAACATTAGTAACACCTCCCAATATAACAACTCAATTGTTTCTTGGACAAAGAACAGAATTCATAATATGACTTTATTGTTACAAGAAATATTCCTTTTATATAAACGGGATGGTAGAATAAATTTAAAGGATCTGTCAAAATGAGGATGATATTTAATAACAAAACTACCTTTTGAAACCTTACTAGAGAAAAGTCTGACTAATAATTGTATCTCGTATCATACCCTGCATATGTAGCAAGATATATAAAACAAAAATGATTATCTTACACTTGAGGCACTTGAAATTCAACACTGGTTTTCTTTCTCTTTACTTAATAAAGTCTGATGTTAACTGTAAACCACCCACACACCCCTCTATTTTGGTATAATTTGGAATCACCTGGGTACATGGTATATACATCTGTAGAAATAGACTAGTGAGTACATTAATGAAATTTTTTTCCTCAACAGCTTTATGTTGTCTGGAGAAGAATATTTTATTTTGTTGCATTTTACCGAATACATGTGTGGAAAGCCATGTTGTCAGCACTGGTATTTACCCAAACATTTATAAAAAAAAAATAAAAGGCAGGGTTAGGAAGAAAATAAAAGAACAAAGTTTTTTTTTTCTTTTTTAAAATTCATAGAATTGTTATATGCCTTCTCTGCAATCCTGAAAAGGAAAACTAGTGGATGTTATAAAAGTTATCTTTACTCACAAATCTGGCACATATTTCCAGAGGGTGTCTCTACTCAAGAGTCCTATAACACATCTTATCAGCACCTACCAGAAGACTCTCTCTGCAAACTGAGCTTAACTTATTAGCTGTTAAGTGTCACATGACCAACCAAGTTCAGTGCATACTAATTGGAAAAGAATAAGGAAAATTATACTCAACAATTTCTTTTCATAGATTCAACCTGTTGTGAGCCGAAGAATGGCTCACATGAAAACCTAAACTATACAAAGAAAAGAATAGTGTCTGAATAATGTTGAATGTGTTAATGACACTTTTCAAACTTATAGACAGTTATGTGCATCATCTTAACACTGACATTATTTCGGATCATCTGCACATCTGAGGAAGTGTGGGATTCTTGTTCTGTTTATCTTTATTAACAGATATTTTAAAAACTCAATCTTTTGATCAATCAATCACTTCCACCTTGATCCCTTCCACAAACCTACTTGAGTGACCACCTCAAAATTTCCTCAAAGAAAACAAGAAACCAAAAAGAACATTCTGTTTTGGATGTAAATTCAATGAACAGTTTTTGTTATTCTTATTTGGGATGTTAACTGTGTGCGTGTGTGTGTGTCTCTCTCTCTCTCTCTCTCTCACTCTCAGCGTTTTGCTCTTCATTTTTAAAAGTGTTAATGATCTTTTTGATCAGTAGACAAATTCCTGTCTCCATTCTTTGATTTTTCTGAACAGAAAGTGTCCAACTTTTCTTTACATTTTCATTATTACTTAATGCTTTAAGCCACTTGCCAAGTGAACAATTTAAAAAGTAGAAGTAGCAACATTAAAGAGGTTACTTGGCTTTCCCTGAATTAAAATAATTTTTCTTGAGCTGATTTTTGTCTGATCTTTGGTTTAATACTGGGATAAAATTATTAAGCAAGAAAAGAAATAAGAGAATTTTTTTTTTTTTTCAGGTTTACTGGACAGTTACAAAAAAGCCAAACAAAAATTTAACTAAGTTTTATTTTATCTTGTAAGAATAAAATAAAAATAATAATAAAAAAATTTTTAAAAATAGCCTCCTTAGCTGATCTATGAATAGATGTTCATATCATTGCTGCTAATAAGCAGGCTGTAAAATGAATTCAAGTGATTACAACTGGATGTTGCCGGATTTAACTCAATGGATTAACAAAGCTTAAGTCATTAAAAGAAAACTTAAAAATATTGTTGAAATAACAGTGAAGTCAATTGGTATTATGAAACTCTTTTAAATCATTGTTGACAACTGAATTTATAGAATGAGAATGTCGAAAGACCCCACCACCACGCTCCATTGCTAAATAAGATACGAGTTTAAAAATGATTGGAATTCATTTTAATGCTTTCAACTCATTAGTTTTTCTAATGACTTTTTTCTTCCTAAATCATTCTTGCATTTTCTATGAAAAGGATCGGGAGTTAGTCATTAGATGACCAGGATTTTATGAACAGACAAACGTTTTCATCATAATTAATTCCCTTCTTTGCCTAATTCCTTCCATAGGGTTCCTTGTAAAAGAGGTACAATTTTGGGGTTGCACTCAAGTTGGAATTGTTTTTATGTTTCTTTCTCTCTTTACTGAAAGAAAATTTAAATTAAGACACACAATCTATTAAAAATTTACTTGAACATTAAAAAGGAAAAAAAATATTAAAATATGTCCAAAAAACAGTTCTTTCTGGGTTTTTTTTTTTTGTTTTCTGTCCTTTAGTGTTTCTAGCCAATAAAATGTGCTTTCCAACCGGATGCTCTAGTTTTCCTCTGCCTTCCCACCACCCAGGATCACTACCATTTGTTCAGGTCACCTAGATTTTTGCCAGCTGATTATTACTTCCTACAATCTTCTTCCCCCCCCCCCTCCAACTGCATAACCCAACTCTGTGGCAGATTACACTAATCCAAGATGATCTACCGTGCTAATGGGAGATTGTCAAAAAAAAATAGATAAAAACATTAAAGATGCAACCAGGACATGCCTCTCCACCATTCCCCCCCCCCCACACACACACAAACACCATCAGTCTCTTTCATTTTATATATAAATGTTTACATTACAAAGAAAGGGAAGGAGAAAAAAATCAAACAGTAGAGCTTTTTCTTTTTTTAGTGCTGAATGGTTTCTTCCTTTCTTTCTCTCTCTCCCTCCTTTTCTCTTTGCAGTTTATATTAAAGTTAATCTCTGTTGGCCACAGATTAACTTAATCCAGTGGAATATAGTTATCTTGAAAACAATTCCTTTGTTTTTTTTTTCCCCAGTTATTGACATGTAGCCCAATTTAGGAAGTTCCTGCCTGCCTATTTGGGTTTTCTTTTCAACTTGTTGACCTAAAACACTTGCAGGGACAAAATCTAGACATTTGAAAACTATTCATCCTAGAACAACAAGGTTTCATTCTGATGTTCAACTTGGCTTTTTTGTTATCACTGACTTCTTTAAATCTCCACTTAGTCAAGTAGGAGTTAGATTTAGATATTCAATGGAAACCTTTTTTGTTACTATTCTTGTTTTGGTTCATTGTAATTAATATAGATTGTAATTAATATAGATTGTTTCAGATAAGTGAATGAAAAACATATGAGGTGGTTACTGAAAAGTTCTTGACCTGACATGAAACACCTTTATGTGTGTGTATGAAAGAGAGAGCGGGAGACTTGCATTACATATTATTGATAACATTGGTTGGTCTGAAGTCATAATAATGTTCATCAGGATCATCATTAACTTTTGCAAATGGAAAAATATGGCAGGCAGATTTTCAGTCAAAGGAAATGAAACCAAAACTGAAAAAGGTGGAAAGGATTTCATTTGAAAGAAATTTTAACATTGTACAAAATATCAACTTTTTAGTTGTTTTTAAAGCATAGTATCTGTTCTTTTTATGTTCTGTATGGGGCTAATCTATCTCTGTAACATTGAATTAAAATTTCTGTGTACTTTGAAGCACAACTTCTAGCTGTCTCCTCTTATTGAAGACAACAAAGAAAATAAAAATGGAGGAAGATACCAAGTGATTTTTTTTTTACCTTTTAATAATGATGATGCTTCCAAAAAAGTTTACAGTATTTTAAAGTAAAAAAAAAACGTGTAGACAAAAAAATAAAACAATTAATAAAGTAAAATTATGAAAATGACGAGATTTTAATGAATTATAACCAGAAATATGAGCATCCTTGCTATGATGATGAACTACGTCTACGTGGGGGTGGGTAAGACTATTAACTACATCCGTGGTAAGTCCTCTGATCAGGAGGTTTTAAGGAGCGTGGAACCATTTCTTAATTGCTGGTGTTCCCAGGTCCACCCTGATCCAGATTGGTAGCACCTGTTAGGATCCCAGTTATGGGCAAATATTTAACCCCCCCACCCAAAAAAAAAAACTGGGGTTAAAACACTATGAAAATGTAAAAATAGGTTTTAATACCAGCAATACATTACCAGCAATGAATTTTTGAATAAAAAATAATTATTACTAGCAATACATTTTTGGAAAACAAAATATTATCAGCAATAAAAATCTTGTTGACATTAAATAACCCATTGAGGTTGATATGCTGTAAAACAAACCAAACCAGAAATATTACTTTCTTGAAGAGAAAATTCTTGGATAGAAACAGTATTGCACACTTAAAAAAAAAAAAAAATTAGGCTTCTCTCTTTCTTTTTCTCTTCTCTCTCTTTCTTTTTCTCTTCTCTCTCTTCCTTTTTCTCTTCTCTCTTTCTTTTTCTCTTCTCTCTCTCTTCCTTGTCCTCCCAACTTAATGTAAACTAATTCCAACATTTAAGTTCTGTCAAGTTATATTCTCTGAAATATTTAAGTATGAACCTGAATATGTCTCTAGTTCTACTCTTGGAACAATTTTATTCAGTTTTTAAAAATTGTTGTAACCTAGAAAGGGTTACTGAATGAGGAATAACCAAAACTGAGGTTGGTAAAGAAATGGTAATATTTATAACATCAACAAAATACAATACTCACCACAGCATGAAGCAGGTAAACCACTGTTTAGTGGTGGACTACTTAGACAGAATATTTGTATTTATTGTATATACAATAAATACAAATATGCTGTCTAAGTAGTCCACCACTAACAGTGGTTTATATTTGTATTTATTGTATATACATACAATTATGGCACAAGGCCGAAAAGGGGGAATGGGTTGAGGCTGGTCTTATACCTAGCTAATCCGATTCACAACCCATTCAATCTTTACAATTTGCACATTCACCATAAAAACTCATCCATCACCAATCAATCCTCCATACACCATAATACCGCATCCACTCAGGGGTACCTACAAAACACACCCTGAGATTTAAAAATTTGATAATAAATATTTCATACATAAAAATCTAATGATTGACAATGAGAGGGGAGGGGATGAATCCCAAATCAAACTAAATATCAAAACAAAGCAAAATAAACTTAACTGATGTTAGTAGAACCCGTCCAATCTTCAACAAAGAGAGGGTGCTGTATTCTAGCCATTGGACAAAAACAAGAGGCTCTCTTGCTAAGGGAGAGGGAAAGAAGAAAATATGTATGGACATAGAAAATATATAAAGGTGGCCCAATCAAGATGAAAGGGGGTCAAAACAAACTGGGGAGGTTGGGAATCTCAACTTGGATCATAACAAAAGATGTAGCCAGGAGCAGGCCAGGAACAACACTTACTCACATTAACTAGGTGCACAAAGCTTGTCTAGCCTAACCATGGGAGGGCTCCACAGGAAACCACCCCAATGTGATATAGGTTGACCTAAAAGAGAAAATCAAGGATCCCCATTCAAACAAACCAAGCTCACCTATGTCACCCACCTTTTGCTAAAGTCTGTCAAATGCAAGCATTTTCTATCAGTTCTAATCTTCATGCTCAAAGAATCAGATCAAATCCGGATGAGAAAGACAGTTGCCTCACAAGACTTCCTCCTGTCGCATCATCTAAATCACTATTCAGGCCATAGCCAGCAGTGTTAGAAACACCATTTGTTTCACCCCAGAATACTGGGGTGACAGATTGTCACATGCATATGCAAGATCAATGAACACAAGCTTTTCGGGAGCAATACAAGCCGTCAACTCATCAACATGGTCCCATAGGGGGCGGATCCAAGGACAATGGTAGAAGGCATGCAAAGCCGTTTCTTCTAAACCAAACTCACAACATTCACAGTCTGGCAAATCTGCCAAGCCCCATATGAAGGCCTTGTCATTGAGAGATAACCTATTCCGAACCAGTTTCCAGGTAAGTGAAAACTCAGGGTTACTGAGATAATCCACTGCTGACACCCAAGACCAGAAAGATCAAAACTCCTCCTCCAACAAGTCAAGCCACTCACATAGAGGATCCTTCATGACACCCTCCACTAATTGGCCAAGAAAGTTCACTAGACCAAGGAATGATTGTCAAGGCATATCGACATTCACAAAGGTAATCTGATTGATCCTGGGGCTTATGACAACACTCAACCTGCGAGATGTGGGGATTGATAGTAAGGAAAAGGAAGGCATCCTTTACAATCCCTGCCATAATCAAATTTCCTGTCAATGCACGGCATAGTAAAGCCAGCCTCAAGACAAGCTTATGATTTGCCAGCACCCCATGACACAGACATTATGTACAGACTTCTCGGTTGACCTGATGTTTGTCCCCTCCACAAAATGGAGGATAGTAAGCACTCAAGTGGCTTCTTATGATCTTTACAGAAAGGAAGTACAGACAAGTGATAAAGGACAAGAGGAAAGACGTAAGTGACATACACCTCCGCCCTGCCCTTCACGGACAACCTCTGTCGGCACCAAGTCTGACCAGCCACATCGACCTTTGCCTGTACTTCTGACCAATTTTTCTCAAAATGAAGGTCAGGTCCAAACTATACTCAGAGAATGAGGACAGGACTGTATGATCATGCAGATCAGATGCAGGTTGCTCTGAATTGTTCAGCCTATCACAGCGCAACTCGACCCAATAGAAACTCTGCAAATGCTCCGTCAGGATCTTGGCCAAAATCTTTAATTTATCTGTGTTTAGCAGAGTTATGGGCCTATAAATCCCGACCAACACCCTTGTCTTTTTTCAACAGCATGATCACACCCCTGGTGAACCAGTCGGGGACAGACCCCTGGCAGAACCTGTTGTTGAACACAACAGTCAACAGGACAAAGATGTGCAACAGCCTCAAGTACAATTCATAGGACAAACCATCCAGACTGGACAACTTGCCTCTGCCAACCTTCTTCAATGCCGTGTAGACTTCACCCTCCATGATCTCTCCCTTGCAGCTAGCCACTTCAGTCAGCAAAAGCCAAGAAAAGTCAGCTAAATAGCTATGAAACTCCTTGTCACAGAGACCAGGCTCCTTAACAAACCAGCTCTCAAAATGCCACTGAAACGTCTCACACATATTGTCAATGGCCCAAAGAGTATGCCCCTATTGGCGTTTTGACCTCACGAATGTACCAACTGGAACCTCGATGGATCTCTTCCTTGCACAATTCTGCACCCATATTTACAGCTTTAATTACCTAGCCCATGTAATGCTCACTGGTCAAACGATCCAGGGCCTCCCTAGCTAAGGCTATCTCTAGGGGATCCACCCCAGCAACCACCCAGGAAAAACTAGCTTTAAGAGTCTTCACTTTGTTAGTTCTATTAGGTTGGTGCAAAAATAATTTCGTTTTCTAACATATGTTACTATGTGAGAAAACGAAATTATTTTTGCACCAACCTAATATCTAGTGCAAGCTGTTTGCTAAACTTGGTGGTGAAGGACCTAATCCTATTCTTAAGCCTCTACAACTACCTATTCCCAATAACTGCCCTCACTAGTTCCTGCTGCACTAAGCTAGTTATCTGTTCCTGGAAGTCCTGCCTGTTCAGTAAAGACAGATTGAACTTCCAGTAGCCAGCCATTCTAGGCCTACGATTTAACGCCATCTGAGCACAAATGAGTTTATGATCTGAACAGCCTACCCAGTGGAATGTGGGACATACTAACAAGTCTATGTTGGCTCCTCTAATTAACATCCTATCCAGGTAGCTAACTACCCAGGTAAAAGGCCAATTAAGAGCCCACGTCCACATTTTCCCAAAAGGGGTGATCAACCCGGTATCTATTAATGAGACCAAACTCTTCAATCAGATCAATCAAGCTACGATCGCCACTTCTCCCACTAGCTCCCTGCCCCCTATCTAACTTGGGGTCCAAGATGGCATTCCAGTCCCCCATTAAAACTAGGTGTGTTGAATCCACCAGGAACAGCCCCAACTGCCGAAAAAACGAGACCTGCTCCTTCCAGTCATTGGGCACATCAACCGCGATGACTCATAGCGAACCACTTTTCACAGCAGTATCAGCCACGATCAACCGGCCCTCGGCATCGGTATGCACAAGGTCCACCTTCGCATCAAGAGTACGTCTAACCAGCAAAGAAACTCCTCTGGTATGCCGATCCCTATATGCTGAATAAATGACAGTCGCTATCCAGGCAACACACATCAATGCTGCAAACAAAGTGGGTCTCTTCAATCGTGGCGACATCCACACTGAAAGACAAGAAATCCCAGAGCAGGTGGACAACCTTACCCCAATCCTTCAAGCCCTTTACATTCAGACTGGTTAACTTGACTGACATCGTTTAGGCCTGCAAAAAAATAAGAGTAAGAGCAAAAAACCTACTCACATACAGGCTGGAAATCTGTGTCAGTAAGGACCCCAACCGATTGACCAAGGCTCTCTGTACCTAGTTCTGATGTCATCCATCCTTCTAGGACATTTCCGCCGACATCCGTGGGGTATGTTAGTTTAACACACCTATACAGGGAGGGATGGAGTAAGACAGGCATCCTCCCAGCATAAAAATGTCTTAATTTCTACAAAATTCTATTTAAATGAAAGACCTAGTAATGATTTTCTCTGGTTTGAGAGACCTTTTTTAAATTGTTCCATGTCCGCTCTACAGATATTTTCTGCATCAGGTAAAATTCTTTTCTTTTTCTTTTCCCTGGCACGTTGGGGAAGAAGTGTAAGAGTGAGGGGGAGTGGATATTGAACTGCCAGGGGAGGTGGAGGGAGACGGGGATGGAGCTCGAGTTGGTGAGTTAGGGAGACTCCTAGCTTTAGGCAATTGTTCTCTTGCTTCCTTTGGCAATGCCAGTACAGATAGACCTGCTTTGAGGTACACTCCTCTCCACCCTACTTCACCCAGCACATTTCTCTAAGGGTTTAACTGTATCTTCCTCTTCTTCTCTGGATCTCTTCAAAGACAAAGAGCGAGGGGGGGGTCATTTCCTCTACCTCCATCTCATTTTCTGGTTGCTGCTTTTTTGGTTGCCGTCCCTGTTGCTGCTTTGCCGCTTTCGCAGATTTCTGTTGCTGCTGCTACTGCTTTGCCTCCACACACCCGCTCCTGCTTTGCTGGTTGTTTCAGCAATTGCTCTTGAGGAGATAGTTGGTTTGTGACTCCTCCCCCCGCCCTGCTCCTCACCTCAGTCCTGGGGGGGGGCATATCTTTGTCTACTACCACTTCTGCTGGTGGCAGTGTGGTTTTCGTAGGCTATTCAACTTTCTTCTCAGGGCACGACTTTGCCATATGCCCCACTGCATTACATGCCCAACAACAGGGCCTCCTTCCCTCCACAGCAACGAACATTCTTTTGTCCCAGTATGTCAAAATATTCAGGATGTCCAAAAAACTCTGTCTTGTGAGGACCACTTGAAGAATGATATCTCTTTTTGCGATCCTAGATCTTCTTCTTACAGTGCTCACGTCATCAACTGGACCATATCTAGCGAAAAATGCTCCGATTCTGTCCTCCGTAATGTCCACTGGTATGCAATGAACTGTTAGTTTTGTCTTTCTTGTACCCATGTATTCCATCTAGAATCGTAAAGAAGACGTTAACAAGATACTTCCTGTGAGCTGTTTAACTTCTTGCTTGGAGCTGAGAAGAAGGTCCCACATCACATTGCTTCTCCTTGCTAGCACTTTAGGCATAATTTTGAGGCTTTTTTAAAACCTCTTCCATGCTTTCTCTGCTGACTCTAATGAGTCTTTTTACATAAGTGGTCAGCAAAGATATGACTTTGGCGTTGACTGCTTCCAAAGTCTTTGGAATGGTGAGGAACTCATTCTCTTGTAGGTATTTATCAAATTTACCTCGTTGTTCCTCGTAATACTTGGAGTCTTTTTTTCTTTGGGCTACTCTCCGACCAGGCCCGTTTTTCCAGTGGGGACGTATTTGAATTTTTTGCTCATGGTGGCAGATAGCCACCACGGCTTAACAAATAAGACTTCTATATTTTTTTTTTAAATGCAGGCACAAAATGCAAAACAAATTGTGAACAATCAAATAAATGAAAAACGTAAAACCAATAAGCATGCAAGAACTAAAACGAAGAAATGCGAAAAGGTAAATAAACATGGGGGAGGGTAAAAACACAAAAAGGAAATAAACAAAAAGGAACAAAAAACAAAATAAATAAGATCTATCTTCCTTTACCACCTGTATTTAAAACTAACCACAAAGGGTAACTTGCAATTCCCTTGCCTTTAAGATCTAAAAACTTACCTGCATTTTTGCGTCATCATCATCACAATATTTCATAATAAGGCATTCATTTGCATTTCATCTAAATATACTATTGGATTTGGACAAGTGATTTTGTTAAATTTGTAAATAAAGATGCTTATTTCTAAAATTCAGTTGAATAACAGATTACTGACTAATGAAGCAGTTGTTAAAACAAATAGTTTTGGTCTTTCAATATATTTGCTTCCCTCTAATTTCTATTTCTAAAAATAGATCCACTCAGTTTTGAACTGGTTTTCCTTTAATTGAACAAAGAATTAACTTATTCTCTATCTCCCACCCTTCCCACTTCTCATCATCTTTTTGTTTCTTAAACAAAAATCATGGCGTCCATTGTTTTATAAAAATGAAAAACATTAAATGATGGTTCTTGTTGTTTGGGCCATGAATCTTCAATTTTGCATTTTGTTTTGTTTTGTTTTGTTTTGTTTTGTTTTGTTTTGTTTTTTTGTTTTTTTAATAGACTTTAGAATAAATATTTTAGGTTTTTTTTTTTGTTTTTTTTTTAATTTCAAATAAAAAAAATGTAAAAGAAAAAAAACGATTGGTTAGAGGGGGAATGGGATGCAATTTGAAGCACATGATGTCCATTAAATGATTGGATTATTTATATAGAGATAAATTATACAAGTCTATTGCAACCAAGAAAATACATGCATAAACAAAAATATATTTTTCTGATTGTTTAAAACTCTTCATATTTTGTTTTTAATAATATTAAAACAATATTGCAATGAAATTGCCATGTGAGTGCAGTAAGAATGGTATTACCAGTAGCAGTTGTCTACCTCTGTAAAACACACACACACACAAAGAAAGACCATTTCGTGCTTGCAACACCCACTTTTTTTTCTTTCTTATTATCATGGCAAAAAAACCGAAACGGTGGACAGCAACGGAGTAACAGACAGCATTGATAAATTTTTTTCTTTTTTTCAATTACTTCATGACAAAGATGAAAATTTCATTTTGTAAGTAGGGCCAAATTTCAAAGGTGTATAAAGTCTGCTTTCAGATTATTTATGTTGTAGAAGGAGAGCAATTTTTAAATGTTAGTATTATCAGTATTACTTGTTCTTTGGGGTTTCATCTGCTGCCTTTTATATTCCAACTGCTCTCCAATTCTGTCTCAGTCACATGCTGGTTCAGAAAAATGAATGATGCTTAACTTTCTTTCTTCTCCATATTGTCCTTGGCCTTTACCCATAATTTTTTCATTCATAGTCTTCAAAATATATATTTTTCTTGCCCTTGCCAAGAACCCCAAATTGTAATAACATTCCTTTACATATTGATATTTGATTGAAGTGCAAAACATTTTTGCATATATGTGAGGATTTTGTTTAAAAAATCTTTTTTTTCTAATACAATGTTGTTGTAGGAATTATACTAGTTTATGATTGGTCCCTTTGCTTTCTGGGAACTAAAATTGGGCCAAATCTAAAAGGCTCAAAAGGGATTTCCCTGGTCATTTGTTACACATTCATTGGTGATGTAGCCAAAGATCTTTTTGGAATATTTGTTGTTTTAGGATTTGCATAAAGCAAAGTCAGTTCACAGGGATGAAAATTCTTTACATGTTTAAAATATTAAACAGAAACAAAAAAGAATTAATTTTTTTTTTTTTTTTTTTTTTTAAACTCTATAAAACTATTCCCAATAACATTTACTTTTTATATTATCATTTATATGACTGGTTTGACTCTTCCAATCTTTCCTAAGATTTTCTTGTTTAGTAAATGTGTTGCTTGGAAACTTTGTTACTGCCTGTCTTTGTGACACTCGTCGGCCTCTAAAGCTTTGTCCTTAGCACATGACCAATCTGCATTTCTACCATTTAATATTCAAAAACACAACAGCAACCAACTCTTGCCTCTCACTCCAGCTTGGAATAAACTTTGTAAGCTTTATATTGATTTTTTCTTACACAAACACATTAAAAAGAAAAAAATCCCTGACCTATATCTTATATTGTCTGTTTTATTATTCAAAAAGATATTTTTTTTGAATTATGATAGAGAAATGTTGTCTTTTCTCTCTTTAAAATAATCAATATGTCATCCAACCTCCCAAAGTTACAGCTTTTTTTTTTTATTTATTCTAACAATTCCAAAGCAAATCAATTTCTGAACAGTACTCTTATTTTTGTGCCTGGCAATCCTTATCCTAACCCTACTCCATCCATCCATACATTTGGTTTATTAATTGCTCTTGCTGTCTTGTGCTGTCATCTCCAGTGCAAGTCAAACTCAGCCATTAAAACTGATTCAGGTAGGAGAGATTTTGAATAATGACAATTCATAAGATATATACACACACAATGGCATTAATGCATAGGGAGTGACCATGTATTTTTTTTTTTCTTTATATCAGCTCAGGCACACATAAAATTCCTTTTTATGAAGGCAAGAGACATTCACATCATCTGCCACACTCTCTAATTAGACATATTGGAAATCTCAAAACCACATTTGATTTTATGATGATTGTGTAGAGATCATTCCAATTAACAAGATCCTCACACACTTTGTAATTACTGTGCAAAAATTTTCTTGTAAGAAGTTTAATGAACACTTTTGGGATATGGATCAATTTAGATAATTTCTTACAAAAGGACTTAGTCTTTAAATTCCATCATTTCACCTGGTTAATGACAAACTGTCAAATAACTTGATGGCTAGTGACCTGAATGAGTGGGTGGTTTGAATGATCCTTGAAATGATAAGCCAAAAGGGTAGAATCATTTTGGTCAGATTCATGTTTCAGCTCTTGTAAAATGTATCAAGTAATTTGAGGCTTTATATTTATTGGCCTTGAAGTGTGTTTTTAAATACCCCCTCCCTTCAGCATGTAGATTATTCTAGATTGCCACAGATTCTTTTCTTTATTATCCATCAATAGCCATGCTTTCTTTGGAAAGATACTAGAGTGGTTTCTCATTGCCTTTCCCACAGTCTGGAATTCGAAATTGTTCTCCTCCTATACTGACTCAAGAGACTATTCTTCTCTGCTATTTAACCCACAGCTGGGGACTTGAGATTACTAATGTCAATTTCACACTTGGACATAAACATTCTTTATTCCTGCCCTCACTTAAGCTGAGTGTGTTTTAATTTCTCCTTGGAAGCTGCATGTTGGCATTGTGTATCTTTTGTTGACATAAAACCTGAATAAAAGAGGTCAATGGCCAACCAGAAATACCTCACTATCTCTCCTCTTGCTTTTCGCATCTTCTTTACTCACATTCATTGATGTTCTGCTGCAAACACTTGACACATTTACACATTGTGTCATCCTCTGGCAATCGTTTCTACAACCATGAAACTTTACTTTCAAACTTTTCATTAAAACTTTTCACTCCTCTTTGTTTAGTGATGTCTGCATAACTTGAGTCAGCCATTTTCTTGGCACCAATGCTTGCAACCTGCTGGGAAGATATTTGAAGTTGTCCCTCCATTTGTAGACACTTCAAAGAAATATTCTACTTTTGCCAAGTATGAATTCAGGCTAGAAGCTTTCTAGGATATCTTCTTTTTTTTTTTCTTTTTTTTTTTTCTTTTTTTTTTTCAAAAACTTTTGCAGTAACTTTCTAAATAAACGTTCCAGGATAAATTCAATGGGGGCAATGTCAGCTCGTCCCAAGCAGCCTTTGTGACCTCTCCACCCCCTACACCAATCTTCTATTAAAGGACCAAAAGGAGTGAGCTTATCTCTAAGTAACCCTCTGTGGACTAGTATTGGTTGAAAATAGTAATAGTTTTTTTTTAATATTTTCTGCTTCAAATGAAGTCTAGAAAGAAAAAGAAGCACTTTCAAGATTTAGATTATTTTTCTTTTAACTACCTCTGTCTGCTCATAGCCGTTCCAGTCGTTGTATGCAAATGTACCTACTGTTATTGGAGAAAAGTAGTATTAATTTCCAGCAAATTGACAATTTCTTTTTGAAAATGATTTGATACCTAAAACTCTGCAGTAAATGAGGTTCAAACATTGGTTCAGGCTTAAATGAGTTCTTTGAATATTTTTGCATATCTATTACAGTTTTTATTACCACAAGTTCATTGCATTCCTTAACCGAACAACTTTTTTTAATGCTTGCAACTGACTGGATTCCATTTAAATTATTTTTAGCATTACTTTTCTATTTCCTTTGATATTTTATCCAAGATGAAATATTAGAATGCAGGCTTATGATTCTTGAATATCATTGGCCAGGTACTTAATTTCTCGTCTTCCTTACTTCAAATTTGTTTTCTACACAACCAAATGTGTAAGTTATTCTGAAAAAGAATTCAAATTACACAATCATTTATTTACTGCTTCATACAAATAGGCACTGACTGGAGGTTATCCAAAATTCATGCCTACTTTGATGACTTAATTTTCTATTTGATAAACAAAAACTAAAAAGTTCTTTCTCCAGAAAAAAAAAATTCATATATGCCTGCATTATTTTGTGTTGGTGCAAACGAAATGTAGGTTAACATATTCAAACTCAACAAATGTTCTCTACAAACTTTTTGCTAGATTTTAGCTCACTTTGCCAAATCATTGACAGCTTTAATCATCATCAGTCCTATGAGTGGGTGTGGTCATAAGGTTGCTGCACAGCAGGACACCTGACCAGTTCCTTCCATGTGCCTGACTTGAAAGTCAGAGTGCTACCCAAGTTATGCATGTCTTGGGTAAGCAGAACTGGTGAAGCTTATCCATTTCCTCCAATTTGAAGGCTTACATTGGTCATGAACATGTGGCCATTGATTCAGTCAGGGAAGTGCATCACCATACCATGGTTGCAGAGTTCAGTCTAGGAAACCCCCAACCCAGTGGTGCTGTGGCACCTGCTGCTCTAGCAGACATACATAATTATGGAGCCCAGCCTACCTACTTGTGCTATATGATTGTTGATTCTACAAAAGTGTTCATCCACCCTTTTGACAAGTATTGTTTTTAATTTTGCTGGGTGTCTAGCCACCTTCCTTAGCAGAAAAGCCTGTTGGACTTAACCAGTTTAGTTGCCTGGCTATGCAGCAGATAATACTGTGTTACATAGCACCAGTAGCACTTATAAAGTGAGACCTGATATAAACCAGCATTTCATGCTAACTTCTTTGACAAATAGAAGAAAAATGATTCCCCTATAAGATATGACTATATTGAATGAGTTTATTCTTGCTACATTTCAGGCATGCTTCCTGAATTTTATTTCCTTTGGTTAAAATTTTTAAATATTTACTTTTTCTTTTTTTTTAACTGTTAGCATTTTTAAAAATCTAAAAGAAAAAGTAATTCAGATGAGCATTCATTTTTGTAAACCCTGAAACAACTAGATAATTTTCTTCTTGCAATTCCCTTTGAAAAGAATAGCAGTTATGAAAGTGAATCAGTTTCTATGGTAACCAAATGATTGCAATAAAAAATATCATTATTCCTTCATGTATTTTTTCTTTTTCCTTTTTCTCTTCATAACAAACTGAATTTCTCTTTCAGGTTTGTTGTATATTTCTTTTTATTGATATTTATTACTTCATTGTAATTCATTCAGCTCCAAACTGCCTACTTTCACTTTCACAATTGAGCGAATCATTTTAGACCCCAAATCAGATTCAGCTTTCATAAAATTCAGTTTGTGGCAAACATTTAATTGACAATTAAAATTATTGCATTGAATGCATTCAGCAGACTTTTTTATTCCACAGATTTTGGGCTCTTTTCAATTTAATTTGGGACAATTTTATAATATTGAATGGCATTTTGGTTAATTATAGACGATAAATTTAATCCCTATCAGATGTTCAGTCTTTGATGCTATTTCATGAGAATGCCTATTAGTGATTAACCAGCTATTCCAACTAAACTACTACAAAGTTAAGTCTGTAAGTAACATTAAAGCAGATCTTTAACATGTTACAGAAAGAGGTCACATATATTTTTGCCCGCATTTTCAATATTATTGTTCACAAGTCCCAAGTGCAATTCACTTAGAGGGTTACTGAATAAAGTAAGTATATAAAAGGTGCATATTATGGGGCTATGTAGAAAAGTTAACAGTTGGCCCTAGTGATCAAGGAAGCATCCTCTTGTGAATCTTTTCCATAAAGTAATACTTTTGGGGAAGAAGTTGTCTGAGTGAAACTTCCTCCTTACCAATGGAATATGAAGAATGAGGATGAATGTACATGGTATGGCAGGTCCTATCTGTGAAGTAACTCATCAAAACATTTGCCTTGAAAATAGTGATCAAGTAGTTAAGAGGCTTCCAATGTTTCAGCTGTGGGGAAGGAGTTGCAAAATGGAAAATCATTACCCACAAAGCCATATAGACACTTTTGAACTGAAAAGTCTGGTTGATTCGGCTCACTTTAACATTATATACTATTACAATGAGCAAGCTAGAATTGCATGTTACTCACTATATCATTTTGTTTTAAAATCGATTCATTTCTTTTCTTTTTTATAAACATTACTAATTGGTTTTTCTCATTATGTCACATGTGCCATCAGTTAGTCTCTAAATTAAGATGTTGTTTAGAAAGAAATACCTTGTAAGCAAAAGTGATATCCAGGTAGCAGTTGTTGGTTTGAGCAGCTGAGTTTAGAAATTTTCTCTTTCTCTCTAAATTTTCTAGGATGATCTACAACTTTTTTTTTTTTTTTTCTGGAAAAAGAAAAAAAAATTTTGTGATAATCTACTTTCAGTTTTTCTTCTATTGATGACATACCTCTTTAGACGCAAATTTTTTTCTCGCCTTTGAATGCAACTATTTGTATTTTTATAGCAACAAGGTTTCTGTGGGTTTCAGAATTTCATAAATGATTTGTTTCTAATGGTAAGAGGAAAAAAGTCAAATTGAAATAAGTTCTTCTCTACTTCAGAATTCCACTAGCAGAAAACAAATTTGAACACTGTTATTGAAGTTGGGTGTTTACAGAAATGACAAGATAAAGATAGTTGAGATTGGATCAAGTCATTATCTCCAGAGGGTCAAATCCATAAATACGCATGCAAAACGGTTTTTAAAATTTAAAAAAAAAAAAACCTCAGCCTCCAATGTCCTCTCTGCTCTGTTTGAAAAAGTATTGCAGCTTAGAGTGAAAACCTGATTCATTAATTGAATCCTCTTTTGCTACCTGTCTAGATTCACTGAATTTGTTTATTGAATGGATTTCTATGCCAACTAGAATCCATAATAATAATAGTTTGTATTTTTCCTACTTTCTATACTTAGATACAAATTACACTCAGGTATACAAAAATTAGTAGCAGCCTGGTCAAAAGAGGAATCTTATATTATTGCTATGTCTGAACTTTACCAGTAAATATGTCAACAATAAAACAAGCAAAAATACTTGCATTCTAACACACTGTTATTCATACTTGCTATTTCCATGGTTCAATAATTATATGCATTCACACACACACACACACACACACACATATATATATATATATATATATATATATATATATATATATATAGACAAAAAAGAAAAAGTTTATTTGTGATACATTTCATCCATTAGGACTCATTGACCTGCATTAGTTGATGTTGTTGTGATTATACATGTGCAAGAACGAGAGACACTGGTAGTTTCAATATTTTTTGAAAGAATTGTTTGAAATAAATTTTTGCAATCTACTCAAATTCATCTATATTCTTTTTATCATCTTTGTTTTTTAAATATTTCCTTTACTGTGATAATGAAAAATCTGCCAAGAATGGTGAAATGTAAGAAACTGAACATAAATTAGCTATGCCTGAACTAGTGATTAAAGTACATTCTAGACATCTTCAAAATATATATATATATATATATATATATAAATTCATTTTCTATGTATTTAATGATACACTTTATACCAAATGTTAGACTGATTTGCTCATTGCAAATATAACCAAATATGACCTAATTGTATAATGAAAGAACTAAATGCTTGTAACACAAGAAATTCACCAGTACAGTTACTCAAGTGGATGGTAAAGTTAATTTTCTTTTTAAATGTTGGCAATCAAATGCCATTCTTTTTTAAAATACTTTAAGCCTCAAAAGTTAACCCCTTTCTTTTGTCATGTAAAATTTTATATAAACTTGCAGAGATAGATCCTTAAAATATTTTCCTTGTGCCTTTTAATGGATGGAAATATGTCAATCTCTACAATCAGTTGAATTTCTATAAAGTTAAGGCCATGACAAAAAGAAACAATAAAACTGTAATATTTAAGATAAGATTCAGGTTAATTCTCTGGTTAATTCTTTTGTCTGTTCTGGTTTTAATTCCCTTGTGTTTAAAGTGAGTCTGACTCGACAAAATTGACTAATGATTATTTTTCAAGGAGACCATGAAAAATCCTTTTTGATCTATAGTAAGTGAAAATCACCTTATAATTACACGACCTTGTTGATAAAAACTCTAATTTAATTGCAACAAGATTTTAAAACAGAATTAGGGTCTTAATCTGGGATTGTATTTGACTTTCAAACATTCATTTTTATTTGATAATCTGAATGTTATTATCATCACTTAATAAAACATTTAAAACTGAAATAATTTTGTATTTAATAAGATCAAAGTGGGACATAAGTATGATCATATATCTGTTGATATAGAGAGAACATATGAATTTTGTGGAGTGCAACCTGTAGGCATGATTTTAAATATAAAATAATATAAATATGAAATAATTAAAACAAAAAGTGCCTCTAGATATAAATATTTAAGTAAATCTCCTCCTTTTCCATTAGTTATGTACTTCTAAAATCCACAAAAAATACAAGATATTAATTGTTAATGAAATGCCTTTTTACACAGAATGATTGGTACTTGGTGAGTAGTATTAAGTTTTTTTTTTTTCTATTTTCTTTTTGAAAAAAAATTGATTCTTCCCACTGCCCAACAAAGAGTCATGCAACCCACCCACACATACACACACACATGCAGAAAGTACTTCAGTGGGCAAAACTGTCAATACCCCCTCTCTTCATGCAGCTTTCATGCGACATCCAGTTTGGCCAAAAAATTTTCTTCACAGCTATTCAAATTGCCACCTCAATAATAAGAAAATAACTTTTTTGGTTCATCAGATAAAAAAAAAATTATTGGAAAAGTTCAAATTGGCTAAACCAGACCCCCCCCCCCACCGCATCACTCCTTTCATACAGTTCATCTCCTTAAGCAGTATTTATATTTTTTTTTTATTTATCTTTCTATCAGGCATACACAACACCATTCAAAAAGTGATGCCTGGACATTAGGAGATAAAAAATAAAAAGTTAGTAGATTTTGTAATAATAGTAATGGAAGTAGCACTATTATGACTTGTGTGCTTCTTAAACGTATTCTAAATTTGAATACATTTCTTTTATGAGTATTTTCAAAATGTTATGAAGTGTCAACACAGTTTTTAGGTTAAATCTTTTCTGTTATGACCTGTGCAACTTGCTTATCCAAGAACTTACAATAATTCTCTGTATTTCTCTTGAACCATCATCAACTTCAAAGGGACCCTGTATTTCTGCTGCCTACGATATGAAAATCTAAAACATTATTTGACATCCCTGTTGTATTGGTTAGCTGATTTCAATGAAGAACCCACATCTCTAAGCCCAACTATCAGATCCATCAAGTGTAGCTTTACATTCATCATTAAAAAAAAAATAACTGAGAAATCAGTTTTCATGTACTACTTCACCCAATTTATACATTCTCTTGGCAAGCAGCTTCAAATATTTGGCTGGTCGATTAGTTTTTATTTATTACCCATTTTTTTCTCAAATCTCAATTAGTAGCATTCATCAAACCAATTTTGTTTTTTTTAATCTTGGCCATGTTAACTTCTTTTTGATTGTTCTGTGCAACTTTCTCACAATTTCCAACATTGTGTTCACATTACAATATTTTTATTTTTTTTCTCTTTCAAGGCTGTATCTTATGAATCATGGCAGACATTACAGATCTAACATTTTTTAAAAAAGCACCTATAACTAATATAATTGTGTGTGTTTACAATATGAATACCCTATAAGTAGCATAAGAAAATATCACATTTATGATAAATATTTCTAATAAAAACAGATATAAACAGAAATTCACATGGTGTATTATCAAAAATCTATCCTGAAACTTTTCCAATCATCAGTTGGTTATTACAAATTGTGAAAACAATGACTTGCATCACAAAATCTAACATGATATAAACAAGACATATCAAACAAACCTGTGAAAGGAAGCTGTTGCTAAAATTTAAATTGTCCTCTACAAGTGTCACCTTGTCGCCTCTATTGCCAAGCATCATTTTCCCTGGACTATTTGCATATATGTTGGTCTGTAAGCTTAGATTTTATGTATGATTTGTATAAACAAGATGTGTTCCATTATGCATTTGTCAGTGAGCTATGGATTTTTCTCTTTTTTTCATTAAAACAAAATCGAAGATCTACATAAACAAAAATTCTCATCTCTTGAAAGGAGTTGCTAACTGCAATAGCAAAAAAATCTGTTGTGACATTTTCCTCGTTTTTTTTTTTCATTATATATTGTGCGTGTATAAATAGATTTCTATTAAAGAAAAATGGTGACTAAGAACATTAGCCATTCAGATAATTAATGAAAATAAAATTTTCTTTGTTACATTCTATTATCTTAGGTGGAATAAGGGTTTTTCTTTGCATTCAATAAACTAAACTTGTAGACTTTTGAAATAACTAAGTTGATATCTGAATGTGTGGAAAATGAAATCATGTAGCTGAATTTGAATTCCAATTTTGTTTGTTGTTTTAACTTTTACAAAAATGTCTTTTGGAAAGGTATGAATCCATCTCTGCTTCTCCCAGCTATCAGGGTAGATTAAGATTACCAGCCTTGGATAGCAACCAGTCTGAGAAAGATTACTTTAAATTCAAATCCTTAGGAGAGACAGTTTCCCCAAGAACTCCTGGCATTTCTCAGGGAATAAAGAAATAGAATCTGTGGAGAATTACACACACACACACACACACACACACACACACACACACAGCAAACTGAACATAAAAGCCTCAGGATTCCACATCTAGTCCTTAAGATTTTTTTTCCTCTCAATCAAAATGAAAGTCTGTATTTCTTGGTCATGTGTGAGTTACCTCCTTTCATCTCATCATCAAAGGAGAACTGCTTTCTTTTAATTACAAACTTCATGGACATTGACATAAGTCTAATAAAGTCAGTTCAGGACTCCAAAAGTTCTTCACAGAAATTATACTCTTCTCTTTCATGAACTTAGTCAGTATTATGGGAACCCACTATGCATAAACCTTTGAGCAGCCACATAACTTTACTAAACTGCAGGCAGGGCTATGACAAGCATTAAGGCTTTTGCAGTTTACAGATGTCATCTTACGGATGTTCATGAAGAGCAGTATTGTCAGGACTTGGTTCTGAATGCTCTTATAGATTCAATTTAACTTGATGTGATATGTCAGTGATTTCTTTAAAGCCAGGATCTGAGCCTTAAATAAACTTGTGAGACAACTCTGCAATTCAAAGCAGTAAGTTTGGACTGCCATCCTGGTAAGTGCTACTGTATTTACAGAAAATGACACCATTTCCAATAACCGTCAAATCTGTATGTCATACTGACTTTTTAAGAAATAACAATCAACACCAGAGCAGATAACTTCTTGGCAGACATTCTTTGTTTGCAAAACCAGCAAAAAAGAAAAATTTAACTGGTAAATTTTAAATGACAGATATCTCCTAAACTTGACACGTATGATAAAAACCATCTCTTCTCAGGGATTTGGTTCAAAATTCTGAGTCGAAAGGCAGACGCCTGAAGAAAACCAAATGGAACAATGACCAAAATGTTCTGAATATAACATTTCAGATGAAATTATATAAAAATGGTGGATTTATCCTGCCAGAAAAATCAAGGTTACAGAATTCCTTTGAAAATAGAAACTCCACACCAAGTTTACAACATGTTTGCATGCTATACAAAGTGAATTATTTGTTTTTCAGATTTTGTCTAACACAAGCAAAACATTTTCCACTAACATCAGTCTACATTTCTGAGATGAGGTATTGTAACTATTTACATTATTCGAACTGTTATTCTCATCTTTACTGTCACATTCACAACTAAATAAAGGGTTTGGTTCGAAATTCCAACAAATATCACCTGAAGAAGGTCAGAGCATACAATGGCTGAAACATCATGAATATGGCAATAAAGATGGGGACAACAGTCCAGACAATGTAAACAGTGTAAATTTTTCACTAAATACTGAATATCGTGCTGCATTTAATAGTTTAAAGCATCTGCTCATGAATACTGCATTGCAATGATTATTGTGATGTTGCTATGTCACTTGGGTTGACTCGAGTCTGGGTGATGACCTGTTGCATTCATGTTGTGAACATTAAATCAGCAGAAAGCCCACTATTCTGCTATTGTGAAAGAGGCAGATACTGTTTGGGGCTGTGAAGAAATGGTTTTATATTTTATCTACTAAACAATTCAGCATCGTTGATAGGTCAAAGATTCTGTGACTTTCATGATGGATAATCACAAATGAACCAAAATTAAAAATGATAATATCCACAGTTGGCACTTGGAATTTGATAATGTCCGTCATGAAATTTATTATCAATCTGCACATTATAATGCTGCTGCTGTAATGCTTGCTTGCTTGCTTCTCAAGAAATCTTTCAAGAAATTGCATCATGATTTTTGCCAATATGAAGCCACTCACACTATTTGAAATCTAGAAATATGTCCTTTTCTACAGACAAGGTAAAGCAAATGTACTTGTCAAATACTTGCAAAATTCCGACAACATTTCATTGCCTCATAATGAATAACAAACAGTAAATAACAGTTTGTAATAATGAATGAATTCTTACAATTCTCATTTCCATGCAAGAGAGTTATTCAGTGTTTGGAATTGGTCTCTTCCTTATACAAAGAAACTAGTCATATCCCATCAAGACTGCAATATACAGGACTGCCTTGTATTGCATGGAATCACTTCCAACAAGATAATCCTTTACTATAGATTTCCTAAATGATATAGGTGTGAAATTAATTGACCAAAATGAATGTTTTTTACTCCGTGACCTCTCTTAGTTGATCCATAATATAAGCTAAGAAAATAATTCAATATATGTGTGTCCTGCTCCATGGATCTAAAAGCACAAACCCTGTTTGGTGTAATCTTTTGTTGTTCTATTTCAAGTTGCATAAGAACCATTGTTTATGGTAAAGACATCATTTGTATTCACAACACTACCTTTTACTTTTTGGCTTGAGTCTTGTCTAATTGGATGGTTATCTGTCATTGACTCCCTTCCATAGTTAATTGGATGACTAGCAAAAATAAACAAGTCATTCAACAGATGTGAAGCCTTCACATCTCTGCTAGAAATTTATATTTATCTTCTAGGAACAAACTGTCTAGAACTCTCCTTTTTACAGCAACAAAGAATAGTTTGAGGAAACCCTAAGGTTAACTCAATCAATTTTTCTCTCCCCAACCTCTGTCAATGTAATTAATTACGAAAGTCATTCCATGAGCAGTTTTTGATTAATCTTGAGTTCTGTGTCAGCTAAGTGAAATGTCTACATTATTGCATCATCCAATTCTTTGATTGTGAATTGCCCCTACCTGCATGATCATTATCTAACATTGAAGCTTCTCATAATTTGAAGAGAAAATGGCAAAATGTCAGATTCCAATAAGCAAAGACTATTGTACAATCCTTACTCCCGGAATGTGTGACTGTTTAGGCTGATGAAAATTATCCCTTGTTTGAGGCCTTAGTTGAAGTGTGTTGGAAATGTCTAAAATTTCTGCAATCTTAAGGATTCTTTCTTTCTTTCTTTCTTTCACCAGAAACATCATTTTCCTGTCCGCTACCTACTCAACTAGCATTGTGGTTGCTTTTAGTAATTACTCCCTTACTTTTCGCACCAATTTATTACTAGGTTTACTTTCCCTTAAGCATCTCCACTACAGACTTGTAAATTTTACAAGTATGCATTTAACTTCTAAAAATAATAATCCAAATTTAAGATCTTGATTTTCTTTTTCCTTGTGCAGTGACAACAGAAGAGAATTTGGAATATCGTGTTTTCTCACACTATCACTTCAACGTAATCAGCTAATTATAAATACTTGTGTAGACGGACAGTTAGAAATAAAAATTCCCTTAAATGGTACAGTTATGTGCACGTAAGACCTTCATTATTATTAGCCAGAAACTTCTGCAAAAGTTTGTTTCCAATCTTTGTTACTTGATCTTTCTTGCTCTCTGTCTGTAATAGTAATAGTATTATAATTGTCACTTGGAGTTCTTTGCCTCACTACATCATAAATATTTGAAACATTTTCCAGATGGTGTCATTGCTTTTTTATTTTTTTCTTGTTGATACTTGGAATCTTTTTCACATTCCTCCTCTTTTCCTGTCTCTCTCATGATTAAAGGGGGGATTTATGGCAAAACCGATTCCTACACAACAGTAAAAAAAAAAAATGTTTCTAGGCTCAAATCAACCTCCTACCTTTGTAGATGAAGGACCTACCTCCATCATGAAGCTTTGTAAAACACTATATTGACAGCATCTCTCCCTAGGGTAGAAAGCACTTTTCTCTCTTTTGCACACCAGTTGCATTTCTTTCCACTTTTTGCCAAATGATTTCTCTGACTCTATTTTGAATTGTTATTTAATCATAAGAACATTGCCAGACTTGTTCGCTTTCTAAAAGATAAAAATTTTCCACATGGTGCACTGGTCAGGTTTTCTTAAATTACTTGATTAGAATCTGATACAGAACACTGTTTTCAGTCTTGTCCAGTGGTTTCACTGCTGACAAAAAGATGAGTTTGTTTCCTCATTTTTTTTTTTTTTTTTTTTTTTTAATATCTGTGTAAAACCTGAAGAATGAGAGTAGATCAGTGTAAATCTAAAAAAAACATCTTTGAATCAATGCTGTTCTTGGTAATGCACCTGCAGCCATTTATTTCTCGGGTTTTCAGCCGATTCCATATTGTTTTCTTTTCTTTTCATTATTATTATCATCTAAATATTTATTTGTTTAAGTTGATGTTGTGAGTGAAACTATAATGGTGCAATGAAATACAGTCTGATTTTCCCAGCTGCAAAGTTTTGTACGTTGAAGTGCATGCTAAACTTTGAATTTCAAAAAATAATGTATGTCTGACAAAAGAAATGGAAAATTGCATGGGAATTGATCATTTACCTTTATTACAACTCATGAGTTGTATGAACTAATATTTAGAACCTACTCAAAAAGACCAAATAAGATGACCTGTTCATTTTATGTAAAAGAAAAACAAAAAAAATAATAACAATATATTTCCCTATGACATTTTTTTTTCTGGGAATCTTCCTGTTTAATGAACAATGTGTCAAAATTGGAACCAAAAATCTAAAAATTGCATAAACCAAAGACTTAGGTAAACTGGAAAAATTTTAGCTCACATATTAAATTCTTTGTTGCCTTTAAATATTAGATATAAAAAAAAAACAAAAAAAAAAACAAAAAAGAAAACAAACTTGAAACGTGAAACAACTGGACAAGTGTTACTAAAATGCTGCCAAGTATCTGTTCCTTGGATAAAATCTCCTGTACATGAATGATATTGGCTGAAGCAGTTCTTGTTGAATCAACTAATAAACATGTCAGGCTTTATACAATTGACAGCAAATCTTATGATACAATGGCCCCTTGTTCAATTGGCTTAGATAAGCCACATAATCAAATTAGCTTTAAATTATTAGGGCCTGAAGTGACTGGTATTTTGTGACAACCAACAATAAAATGTAGTTGTGAGATCTACTGTCAACAAGTAGGAAAAAATGAAAAGAAATAAAAACTTTTGGTGAAAAACTGACCAAGGGCTCCAGTTGTATGTCTAGAATTCATCTGTGACATAACTATAAGCAAGTTATCTCATTAGGAAGGTGATAAGCACCAAACTGTAACTCTTTCTAATTCTATGCAATAGAACAATCAAATACCCTAATTTCATTTGAAAAAGTAACTAAATGTACACTGTTGAAGTTTTTGCCTCCTGGTTCTTCTATAGATTGGTTGCTTTAAGTTTCTTTCAGCATCTAAAATTCAGTAATGCAGGCTTTCCTTGCTTTACATTTTAACTTCACTCTTGTCCTGTTGGGCATAAAATAGAAACCTTTCACTCCATTTGGCAGGCCCTGTGCAAATAGAAATAATTGCATCAGTACATGTTTTACTTTCTTTTTTTCTCATTGATCCTAGGTGTGGTCATCTGTGAGGAGTGGCAGCTATTGCTTCCAAACCCTCTGTGACTGGTGTAATAAGATGTTTATTAGATAGCTAAATTCTCCTCTGAGAGAATCTTGTCAGTTATTGGTAAATTAAAAATCAATCATTTGACAGTTTCATTGCCAACATACATTTCTCTTCCTAACGTCTCAATACCTGTAATTTATATTTCTCATGAAATTTTAGAAATCCTTTTATTGGTATTTTCCTTTTGAGATGCTTAGAATTTGATGCCATAAATCTTTCTCTTGGACTAACAAAAAGAAAGCATTGTCATTATCTTTTATTATCAGATAAATTCTCTTTTTTTCTTTGATTGCATTATTCTTTTTTATTTTTTTTCATTTTAACATAAAACAGCCATGAAAAACTGAATGACTATGGATAATGGATTAATAAATAGATTTCTATGTATGATAAAAAGCCATAGACTTATTTCTGAAGAATCTTGGGATATTGCAGTTATGTGTTGCTTCAGATTTTACAAGTTTTCAAAGTATTCATATAAGGAAGTTAATAACTTCTTAGAAAATGTTTAATGCCCAAGACAATTTTTATAAAAGCTCAAAATTCTCAAGTGTTAGATTTGAACAAGACATTCATATGGATCCTAGGAAGAGTAAATTGGAAAAAAAATACATAATCATCTCAATTTCCAGTCTAGGAAAAACAAATTGACAATTATAAAGAATCCATTTTGTTTTACCAGAAAATGAATTCCACTTGGTGAGATGAGTGAGAATTGATATTCTGAGCTGACATTAGTCAGATACAATTCTTTTCTCAGTCTGTTCTTGTTTGGTGTCCTTCTTTTGTTAAAATATTGTAGATAAAAATATAAATTTGAAGCACAAAAGTCCCAGAAAAAAAATGACTATCATTTGTTTACACTAATAATTACCAACTATTCTTTCTTTTTTGTAAGAACCTTGAAGAGCCTTTTTTTCTTTCTCTCTCTCTCATTTTAGTGGACAATCCAACATTGTTTCTGCTTAAAAAGAAAATAATCAAGTTGTTTGGCTAAGCTTCAATGATTTGAAATGTTGTAAATTCCAATTTGACTCCTAACTTTGGTTGATTTCCCACCCACCCCACTTTTGTAACCATACAAAAAAAAAGTATGTTTTAACAGTTTGTTAGAAACATATACTTCTGAACATAATACTGTCTACATTCATTAACTTGTCTCACCCACCATCAAAATTATTTTCTCCTTCTTTCATTTGCATGCTTTCTATGATAGAAGTTCATGTTGTATGCAGCTGATTATTGGAAACTGGTTTTGTAACATCTCCTCTAAACATTCATTGCTATTGATCAAATTTTAGAAGGAACACAGCTTTGTCAAATTGATTTCAATTGTTTTTCTTATTTCTTCAATGTCTGTCTTCTGTGTCAACAAGAATTTAATAAACTTTTCCAAGAATCCATTTTCTTTTATGTCTTAACTCAAAATGGCTGTCATTGATTTGTCCTCATGAAGTGCCTTGTAGATAGATGTATTTATAGACACACATTTCTTGAAATGCCATTAACCAGGATGTGAAGCACAACATTGCATTTTCTTATTTTCTCATGTTTTTCAGAAGATGAACAAGTCATGTATAATTGAGCACTTTTGACAGCTTTTCTTTTTCACTTACACACAAGATGGAGTGACTTGTCCACACATTAAGGTTAATATTACGTGATGGTTTCAGGATATTTTTTCGCTCTCTCTCTCCCCCTTTTTCTCTCTTTACTCTCTTCCTCTTCTCCCTCTCCCATTTAGGAAACAAAAAATAAAATATTTTTATTGCATTTATTACCTTAAAACAGGCCAGTGTGTGTAATCCACAAATTTGAGCATTTTCTGTCATAGTTCACCATTCCTTTAGCTGTATTTTGTTTATGAGCATGTGTGTGTGTGTGTGTGTGTGTGTATAACATAGATAAATACAAAATTCAAGGAATTTCAAGTCAAACTTTTGCAGGCACAAATCTTGTCAGGATAAGATAAATCTTTGATTAATTTTAACTATTAATGCTCTATTTTTAATATTGAGAATTTTATTTGCAAAATATCTTCACCTTTTACACATGTCATACTCCAGTAATCTACTGCTCAATGAATTATGTTAGCCATAACACACACACACACATATATATATATATATATATATATAATGAGATAAGGATGTTAGAGGATTGCTTTTCAGGTTACAAAATTTGAAATTCCTAGTAGAATTTATTTGCTTGTGTGTGACTTTCAATTGGATCCCTTTCTAAAATCCTTTTTTTTCAATCGTATACATTTAAGCACATCTTGTAGATACACTAATTGGTGATACATGTGAATATGCAATACAACACACCGAATAAAAAACTAAAAAAAAAACTAATTGCAATCGAAGGGAAAGTAGAAACAAGTGGAATAGACATTTTTTTTTTTTGTTGAAATTTGTATTATTTGGATCACTTATTTTCTCACTACCAGGGCAGAATTATAGAGCTCTAAAGAATGCATATTTTCTATTGTTGATACTTGTAAAGCTGATCGCATGTTCATTAACTGCCATATGCACAGCGATCTGCAGTGATGCATTCTCATACTCATCCACATATAAAAATAGATCTCTGTGCATAAATCAACACATTCCTTTGGAATAAAACCTTTTTTTTTTATTTCTCTTCATTCCCAGGCCAGATAACCAACTTAATCTGTTGTTTTTAAGATTATTACCAGTTTTATTACTTGTTTCTCAGCATTTTCATTTCATTGATTCAGAAAATAATTTTATACTGTGTGTGTAAAGTAAAAAGTTTGTTACTTCTGATTGATGTTGCCCTCAACATCCTGACTCCAGAGTTTGAGGCAGACCTGTCCATCCACTCTTCAGGAGCTATCGGCAATTTACTGCTTATAATTTTCAAATTTTTTCCTTTTTTATACATTATCATTCATGTAAGTTTTTCTGTATTGGAACATTTCTTCTATTGGAAGCTAGCCATCTTTTTGATATGACATACAATTGCCTGAACATTCCATATGATTTTCTGTTGAT
This sequence comes from Acanthosepion lycidas, assembly GCA_963932145.1. Lineage (NCBI taxonomy): Eukaryota > Metazoa > Mollusca > Cephalopoda > Sepiida > Sepiidae > Acanthosepion > Acanthosepion lycidas. Next base: position 3,401,691 of record OZ010601.1, read on the forward strand.
ATTTCTCTGTTCAATGTGTAACTTATTAAAATGACATATTCCACACCGTCAGTGTAAATAAATAATCTGCTCATCTGGTTTTATTACACTGTTCTTAATTTGCCAACTGATTATCGTAAAACTCATGGATTGTTTATAACATGAATCATTGTTTCAAGCCAAACAGTTTGGCCAAACCCTTGGGAATACATTGATATATTCAGCCTTTTGTTTCACCATGTTGTTTAAGCTGCATTGCACATTATGCATCAACTACTTTACATATCTTCTTTCTTTCTTTCTTTTTTTTTTTTTTTTTTTTCTGGAATTTATGGGAATGAAGGTAACTTTCTGAGTTCCAAGAGAATTTTACAAGTACAACTATTCTTTTCAGTACAAAATGTCATGACTTTCAAAATATTTTTCCAGTACCCCCAACTCCAAAAATGAAGAGGTAGAAAGCTGGTGCTGCCCATCTCCTCCTCCCTAATCCCAACTCTATTGTCTGTAGTGGCTATCCCAAAATTCTCACTTTGGTCAAAAGTTGCCAATAAGAGAAATTTGTCAGTCTTAAAATGGGCAAATTCAATCACTTTTGAATGTAACGTATGTTTTTCTTTTTAATATTGTTTTCTCTTCATTCTCTGCAATGTCTTCCTGTCTTTGCTTGAACATTTATTTATGTTTGTCTGTTTTATATATATATATAATATATATATATATAATATATATATTTGTACTAAATAGTATTAATGTTAATTGATTGAGGTCGCAGCATTTTATGAAGTTCTTTCATTTTGGTGGTTACTGACTGGGGATTTGCAAATGTAGTTTGTAAGAGGAGTTGGTATTCTGATTGTAGTAAATTAAAACTTAATTATTTTACATTCTATTGTTTTTACCCAATCCCCTCCTCTGATTTATCAATTTCTGGCTACCTTCCTCTCCTTAGAAAGGATTCTAAAGTCCACATGCATGGGCTGTGAGTTTGTGACTGTGAATATGTCCCACTGCCTGGGAACTCTCTCCCCAGACCATTCTTACATGCGTCTCACTTTACTAAATTCAGTCAGCTATCTCTTTTTTTTTTTTTTTTTTTTTCCTGCTGTTCTCATTCCTTTCAAGACTGCTGCGTGCTAGATAGTATTTCTAATAATATAGACAAGGCCATCTCCCTACACCCATTTGCAAATAGATTCATGCCCATCATTCCAGGTGCATTAAACCCTCTATCACTGAGCTTGCTGACATCCAAACCCTTAACTTTTCAATCTCTCACACAAGTGGTGTTTGACTTCCGTGTGCATTTCCCCAATCAATGCTGAAGTGCTTAAGCATCTTACCTACTCTCTGACAAAAAATATGGATTCCATTTTGCCCATTCTATTACTGATGTGCTTTCAGCCATCACTGAATATGTATATCAAGCTCTTAATAATAATAATAATGAAGTTCAAGCTGTGGCTCTAGATATCTCAAAGGCATTTTACAGGGTTTGACATGCTGGTCTTCTCTGTAAGCTTCTGTGCTATGGTATTACAGGACAATTGTTTGATTTAATCCAATCACACTTCTCAAATGAAATGAAAATCATTCTGAAATGGGCTCACTTCCAGATCCTTTCACACAAACAAACGTGTCCCCAAAAGCTCTATCCTGGTCCTACACTGTTTCTGATCTTCATCAATATTTTTCTGATGTCATCAGTCCCCAAGTTGGCATTTATGTTGATGACACTACTATTTACTCTTTTCTCAGTTGTAAATCTGTCAGAGCTGACAGAATTAATCTGGTTGTTGCTCTTGAAAAGACCTCCAATCTGTGGTTAAGTGGGGCAGGAAATGGCTTGTAAATTTTAATGCCTCCAAAACTATACTGCTCTCATTTAATCACCATAGAGAAACTTTCCTGCCCTCCATCAGCATGGCTGATGCTCAACTCCAGGAGTGCATCTCACTGCACCTTCTTGGCCTCAAATTTTCAACTCTCTTGAAGTGGAACAACTACATTGAATCAATAGCTGCATCTACTGCAAAGAAAATTGGTTCTTTGTGTCATGCCAGAAGGTTTTTCTCATCTGAGTCCATCTTGCACATTTACAAATCTACTATTTGTCCATGCATTGAATACTGTTGCCATATCTGGTCTGGTGCACCTGCTATTCATTTCGAAGAGAAGTAAGTTTTAGGCCTAATTTTCAAATTTAATTAAAATTTTAGTGTTCACTTGGTTTCAAATTATTTATCACTAGGGCTAAAAAGAAAAACTTTTTAAATTAAAAGCTAAAGAAGCAATTCTTTCAAACTCTGTCAGCAAATGAAAAGTGAAAACTAATGAACCTAACCTAATTGATAGACACTTTCTACAACAATATTTCAGGAGAAACTATGATGGCAACCATCAATGCTGCAGGAGTCTTGCCTTTCATAGTACTGTAGCTAAAATTTTAGTGGTCTATTTTTTCTTTTTTCTTTCTTTTTTTTTTCTTTTTTTTTTCTTTTTTTTTTTTTACACCAAAATTGTAGATTACAAACACAAGACCTCATGGTCCTATATTATATATGAGACAAAACACAGTTTGCATAAAATTGTCTTATCTTTATTTTTTTCTTTTTTTTTTCTTTTAATGTTCCTGGCAAATGATGAAGTTTGATCAGAATCACATTCTGATGTTGTCTAATATTTCCTGCCTTGCTGTGAAGGAAACAAACTTATTATTTTAACAATTACTATCCGCTGTATGTTGGATGACTTGACGCTTTGGCAGACAGAAACTTTCACTCATTACCTGATTAAAAGTAATATCTTATTAATAAATGATGGAGCCACAAAGATTACTATTCTATTATCAATAGTATCTTGTCTCCATGTTTTGGGGACCTCTGCCCCAACCATATATGGATTTGTTTATATCACCAGGGTGGATACTCTGCATCTACCCAGCTGCAACTTTCTTCATCTTGTTACCAACTTACTAATATATTTTCTCTTTATCTTTCATCTGAAGGCAATAACTATGTTTACATTATTATTGTGTTCTATTCTGTACCCACTCCCCTCATACGCCCTTCCCCACTCACCCAGTTTTCCTCCCACATTCTTTCACTCACTTCATTGAACAGCCAACAAAAACACAATAACAAAAGATGAAATAATTTCAAATTCAACTTATTTTACCCCACCATTCTTTTTATGTCCACATATAATAACCTACATTTCTTCTTGCAAATTTAAAAATTTAAAAAAATTTTGGCTATATTTAGAAACGTCTGTAGTTTTTTTGTGTGTGTGTGTAACCCTAATGTAGATGTTAGCTGAGGAAAACAATACCAAATTAAGGCTAAAAAGTTAAAAAAAAAAAAAATAAATAAATAAAAAATTTTGGAGTCTGTCTATATTTCTGAGATGAGGTATTATGTACATTATTTACATTATTCGGACTATTGTCCTCATCTTTGTCGCCATATTTATCACAACGTTTCAGCAGTTGTATGCTCCGGCCTTCTTCAGGTGGTTGGAATTTCGAACTGAACCCTTTATTTTCTCAAGGACACATGGCACAGTGGATAAAGGCATTGGTTAGATCCAGTGACAGGACCCAAAGAGTGTGAGTTCAATACCCGGTTAAGGCAGTGGAGAACTTTCAGAGGGAAATTAGCAGCAGATAACTGATAACTAACATCCATTAAACATGGAACTAGAACAGTCTACCCCAGAAAGCGAAATAAAGGGTTCAGTTTGAAATTCCAAACACCTGAAGAAGGCTAGAGCATACAACGGCCAAAACGTTGTGATAAATATGGCGACAAAGATGAGGACAATAGTCCGAATAATGTAAATAAAAATTTTTTTGCTCAAAAATTTCTAGAAGGTTCTAAGTGTTCTTAAACTTCTACTTAATTATTCCCTGTCATTCGGAAACAAAAATAAAAAATAACCTTTTTTTTTTTCTTTTTTTCTGCTGCTCAATATTCAACAGTGAACTTGAATAACAATAGACATGGATAGTTGTGAGGCCAATCAAAAAGTTTAATTTCAAAATATCTTCATTCCTTTTCTTTTTGCATTTGAGGTCAGCAACATCATGTTGTTTTGAGTATGAATAGAATATTATCCAGAAATGGATTGTTGTTTTAGAAGTGGCCACGTAAGAAGTGGGTGGGGGGGTAGGAAGGAAAGGTTTAATCAAGATAAGCATGAAATGTTTTTTTTCTATAATTAATTCTGTTCACTGCATAAAGTTTACTGAGTGAATGTAGATTCCAACTGCCATCTTTCAGCTGTGACATATGCAGCTGTTCAAAATGGTGCCTTTGAAAAGTTGCAGTCTGGTCTCTTTTTGTATTTTAATGAATCCTTTAAAGTTTTGCAAGAGATTCTATTTTTCTGACATGCTAGATATTTCTAGATTGTTTCTTTGTCTTTCAGCTGCTAGCATTGTGTGTAAGCAGACATAGAATTACTAGAACTTGCAGGATTAACAATCTTGCTTGGCCAACTGACATCAAACCAATATTAATTCAAAAACTGGCCCATCATTCTAACGTCCCAGGATTCTGTCTAGAATTATTTCATTTTATTTCTCATGCTTGTTGGTTTCAAATGATTATTTACATAATATTTTATTTTGTTCTTTCTTCTTTACCTTTAAAAACACTTTAATGAATCCAAAAGTAATTCCTGAAGTGGATAATCTTTGACTTTGGGTTGCCTTTATGGGCTCAGCTGTTTTGATCTCTCTATCTCTCTCTCTCTCTCTCTCTATATATATATATATATATATATATATATATATATATCTCAGATATTCAAAAGTTCAACATTATCTGAGATTATTTACATTGGGACAAATATCCTCTCGCCTTTGTTGCTATGGCAACCTTTTGGCCATTATACCTTCCAATGTTCTTCAGGCATCCATTGCACCGAATAATCATCAAGGAATTTCAAACTGAACCCTTTATTTAATCTACAAGGATAGCCTGTTTTTATTCCAGTGTCTATGTCTAAGGAATATTTTGTCTTTGGTTAATTGTCCTTTTCATAACATTCAATTATTGCTATGTCATATTTCCACTGAGAAAATCTGTTCTAACCAACACAAATTCTATGGATGTTTTATTTACCTGATCCAGGATTCTGTGTTTATATAAAAACAACAAAACTGACAAAAACATTGGTGACTTCAACACATACAGGCAATAACTGCTATTTTTTTTTTTTTTTTTTTTTTTAAAGTTGTTAATACAAGTACACCAGTTGCTTCTTGTCTCCCACTGTTGGAGAGTAGATCCAACAGAGGGAATTTTTCCATTTAGAGAGCCCTGTTCAATTCTTTATATTTCATATTGAGTTAAATCTCTTGAACTTTTGGAATGATTTCTTGCTCTGAGTGTCCAGCACATTTGCATATGTGTGCTGTGTTTAATATATATACTCGCATATCATGTGGCTTTTGAAGACCTAATTTTGAAGCTAATTTTAAGGAGGTCACATATGACAAGATATAAAATTGTACTGCTGGCTCTGGCTACGCTGTTGACCAAACTATATATCCATTTACTGTAGTAAAAAGTACAGCAGTACTTAAAATAAACATTGCATGTTACTCAGGTATATACAGTAGTTAGACAGGCAAGCAGCTCTCCTATTTTTTTTTTATTTTTTAATGGCTCTTTATGCTAGTCTTTAGTAAATATTGGGAAATTATACTGATTGTTAAACTGCACAAAAAGTTGACTCCAAATTTTATATATATATATATATATATATATATATATATATATATATATATATATGTGTGTGTGTGTGTGTGTGTGGACATAGGAATCAAAACTATAGGGGACTCTGTTTCATGCTTCAATGCAATCATCATAATTGTGTGTGTGTGTGTGTGTGTACACACACACACTTAATGTTGAATGGAGTAATAATGACACGCAAAGAGCAGCAGATCATTTTCATTTTTTAGCCTGTTGTTTACAATGGCCCAAGGTCAATTTGTAGTAACTGTTCATTTTCTTTTAATAAAAGAGACAGAAAACATCTTTGCCAAAATTTATTCTTTTGTTTTATGAACAACTTTTAGACAGATTTTCAAATACTCCCAAATCATCTCAATAATCAATTACTTTAATGTTTTCCTAATTTTTCATTATTAAACAAAAATTCCTGAAATAATATTAAACAGTAGAAAGTTGTTGAGTGTCTGATAGTAAACTATTGACCCTAGTTAACATGTAAATCTGAATTCTTTCTTAGTCATAAAATATTTGTTTATATCTCTTCAGACCTATGCAGTTTTTTTCAACATTAAGGATTCTGTGGATAAACCATTTCTCACTTGCCTTATCATCTACTCATTCTTCTGCTTTATAAAACTTAAGAGACTTTTGGCTTATGCTATTGAAACTTGGCAATAGATTCATCTAGAACTAATGCATTTTTCTCCCATTCTTAATAGTGTTGCAATCTTGTTCCTCAAAGTGCTCTGTAAGTGCTGAAGACTTATTAATAGACAAAATAACTTCTTTACATCTTTATGGCTTTCTGTAATAGTAAAGCGTTCCATGACACAAGAAGCCATTTCTTTTTTTTCTCCAGTAATCTTTGGCACTGTGCACTCGGCAAGCATTTCCAAAGAAATTTTAAAACTTGCTGGCAACATAGTTATCGAGCTTTAGAATTAAAAAAATTGAACTTCACTCTTTTTTTTTTTTTTTTTTTTTTTTTTTAGAAGTCTGCAGGGAGTGCATGTGTGAGTTAAAGACTCATCAGAAATAAGTTATCTTTTCATATTTTGCATCTCTGAGAATGTAAGCTAGATATAGACAAATAAATGTAGAAATGTTCTCTTAATGCATCAATTATTTAATGACGCAGTCTGTTTGCATTTCCTGTAAAATAATGGAAAAATGACTTTTATTGGAATTTTCTATTTGGAAATGTTGAGAATTGCCTTTTAGCAGCAACATCAAATTTTGATGGCGTTGACACTTAGACATGGGTTTTGACTTGGACTGTATTCTTTAGCCTCAAATGCCAGACTGTAATTAGCTATAAAATTGATGTAAACATAAGAAAGGTCAATTTAAAAATAATGGTCTCATTTCATTTCAGAACATTGTTTTCTTTATTTGATAAATTTTCTTTTTTCTCCAATTATAAAACTAAAATGAAAGCAGTAGTTTATAATCTGGTCCTGGTGTCTTCTGTTAATTTCCATCTTGTATACTTGAGGAATGATGACAATCTAGCACACTCTACAGTCCATTTCATTGTCAGCACCTGTGGAACAGATGATCATGACGAACCTGGATTGTAAGAAGTAAAGTGTAATATAACATCATCCCAATCTTAATTTCATCTCCAATATATTAGACAAATGTTATCTTCCAATGAGTTTATGAGGCTTTGGTATTTCTTTTTCTTTTTTTTTCTTTTTTTTGTCATTATCTTCTTTGCAAAGCCAACATTCACAGAACAAGAAAACTTTAAAAGGAATTTTGCATAAATTTTCCAACTCAATTTCTCTTCAGTGTATTCTTCTTTTGTTTCACTCATTTGTCTATAAATCATTTCTCTTTGTCCCTCTACCCCTGCCCCAGTTTGTTCTGAAGGCATTTTCTTATATCCCTCCTCTCAATAAACTTTCTGTTATATGCTGCTAATCCATTTCACTTACTCTCTCTGCTGGCATTATCATTTGCAAAGTTTTTAAAATTCAGTAGATGAGTATTGACATGAATGAATGGTTGTCTTTGGCTTAAACGTTTACTTAGGGTTAAGTGAGTTAACTAGTAAACTATATTGCAAATCTAATTCCACATTCCTATTAACTCATAACAACCAAAAAATCCTTCTCTGCTAAAATTTGTACTTATAGTGGTTGAAATGCTGGTAAAATGGCTAAACAATCTGCTAAGATTTCAACATTTGAAGTAATTTATTGAAAAGAAACACTATTAAATATATGTTGCAGAGTTCATACAAATAAACATGTATCTATTGAGATACGCAAAAAGAGATTATTTTTCCTTTGACTGTTCTCACTCTCTCTCTCCGCTTCCTAACAGGAAGAAAGAATTAAACATGGAATAAATAAAGAATACACAGGAAGAGGGTGGAATCATCAATTTAGCAAGTAAATCATGAACGATATCTGAAAAGTTACATGCAAACATTTACTGATACAGCATGTTTATTATTATACAAATATAACCTTGTGCTTATGATACCAGCACAACTCTGCTACTTTTTTCCACATCAACACTATTGTCCAATCAGTCCACAAATGCATAAATACCCTCCTTAACCAGATGTGATTGAAGCCTACCTTGCACTTCTGCAACAAGTTATTTGTGTAGAACCACTTTCTGAATAAATATCATTTGAAGAGGCCAAATGGATAAGATGATACAATAAAATCTCCCAACCATATTGCATCAAAAAAAAACAGATACCATTAATTTCTGGTGGGATTGGAGATGATGACTGCTTCTAAGTCAATCACCCTTTTGTCTCCATGGTAAGGTGAATCACCCAGGTTGCATCACTTATGATCATAAGCCCCTTACTGCCTCTAGGCTGTTCCAAATGCCAAAAAGAAATGCCCATGCACTGGAACTTTGTCAATTACTTTGGGTCTCAAAGTTGGTATTTTGTCCTTGGCATGTAAAAAAGAAATCTCATGCTTTGCACCTCCGCATTTGTCTGTGACATTACATATGCAGACACACAATATTAAGCATGTTACGAGAAGTACTGTATAAACTTTGTTGATTTGGGGATACAACTTTTCACAGTGTTTTAACTCTGGTCAGTTTATGCCTATCTGAACCCCTTTTTTTTTTTTTTTCTTTTTTATACATATGGCATAATTAAAATATAAAACGAACAAAAAACAACTTCCCAAATTTATAGATCTGAAACAGACAATGAATTTTGTTTAAATATAGATTCCTTACAAGAGCAGAATATGTAATGCCAGTATTCATAGTAAAGAATTTAATTTTTTTTTTTTCTTTTTTTTTTCTTTTTTTTTTTTCTTTTTTTTTTCTTCTTTTTTTTTTCTTTTTTTTACTTTTCAATGGTTTTTGTTTTTTTTCTTCTTTTTTTTTTAAGATAAATTTTAGTAGAATGTATGCAATACATTATATATAATAATAATAAATTTTCTATATAAAAGAAATGCCAAGTGTGCGCTCCCAAAACATGTCTTATATCCATGAGTATTACTGTAAATATAAGCAATGTTTTTCTCTACCCTAAAAGTGGTATGTGAATTTAATAGAAGACAGGAAAAGGTTTTTGCTGGAACTGAAGTGATTTGTGTTTCTTTTTGGTATTAGCCTCATGCTTCAATGTAAACACTTCATATTTTATAGAATCTTTAAATAAAGAATGCAGTTTTGATTAAAAGAGTAAAGAACTTATTAAAGTAAAAATGTATAGTAGGTACACTGATTTCAGTATTTTTTACAGTCAGTCTATGTCCAGGATGTTACAAAATTTCTCCTTTTCTAACAAAACTATTGCTATTATATGGGATAATTAAAATCAATAGAAATTTAAAAATAAACAAAAGTGGTAAAAAGCTGCATGAAGTTGGTTGGATTTATTATCCAGATACATTAGGCACCAAAAATATATATTTAAAGCTGTGTCTCTATATTTTTAGTGTTTCTCTATGTAGAATTGTCACTGGCTTTTGTATTTCATTCCCTCCTGCCACTTACAGGATTCCATGATTAAAACCATTATTAATTTAAAGAAACCCTTTCAAAGAATCAAATGCGTAACAGGATTTTTTCCGTTTTCACACTTGATAATTGAGTGGGTAATGAAAAATTTCAAAACTCATTGTTGGAATTAGAGGTGCAAAAAATAGAGGAAAAACATGAAAGCACTGATCACAACAGTATGAAGCCACTTTTGAAACCTCTCATTCTGAGAACTCTCGTTCCTAAGGCAACTGCTATCTCCTCGCTGCCACTTATTTCCCTTACTCTGGTAATTAGCGTTTGTACAGTTCTTCATCTTGAACCTTGCCTTCTTTATTCTATGGGTTACACAAAGAATTTCTACTTGGAAGTCAGGTGCAATAATATCAACACAGCCGCTGCCTTTCATTCATGATGTTGGAGAATGCCACAAGCTGACCACACTAGAAAGCTCCAAGCAAACATGGCCGTCTTTGCCTGTTGTTTAATGTGCCTAGTAAGCTGATGGATTACAATGTCAGTCTGCAGAGGCACAAATTAAATTGTGTTGTCGTAAAGTTGTTGTGGGAATACTGATTGTCTTTGAATATTATCGAGCACAAGAGGATGTTCCTTCTTTCTTCAGGCCTCAAACTGATAAGGGCCAAATAATTCTTCTTGTCAAGAAGTATTAATGAACAGTGTTTGATGAATGATACCATTCTTGCTTCCTTTTTCTTTTGTGGAAACCTCTCCTGATTTATAGATTTGAGCATCTGCTCACCTGGAAATATTCAATAAATTGCCATGCTTGAAGCAACATGGCAGCTGCTGTGTGAATGACAATATTGATGGCTGCATTAGGTTCTTGGAGTTTTCTCTCTAGTTCACTGTTCCATTTGATATGAGAAGATCCAGTTCATTATTTTGTTCATTTTTGGTTAGCATTTACCTTCATCTTTGTTATTCGTTGCTTTTTTATCAAAATCCAATTCTATAGCTGTGAGTAGACAGGGCAGAGATCAGAAATTTGAGATTGGAACCCATATCCTTTTTAACTTTGGGATGCCTAGCAAATGCCCAGTTGCTTTACCACTATGCTACTTTAGGTTTAGAAAACAAATCTAACCTATGTCATTATTCTATTCCACAACCTCTCTAATGTGGTATTTAGTATTTGTTTTGTTTTGTTTTTTCGTTTGTTTTTAAACTAGTAGCCGTTTTATTATTACTTTTTTTATCTTTTTCTTTGGAGTAAAATCTGACATGAGTTTGAATTTCAACAAGCCAAGAGTTGTTTTTTTTTTCTTTTTTCATCAGCGTTGTCAACTTGCTAAAATGGATTGGATAAAGTTGAGATGAAAAGTAAGATGAAAGATTATAATTTAATGTTTGACAACGCTTCATCAACTAAAAAAGAATATGAAAATAAATACTAATCAAAAATAAAAGAGCGCGCAGAATTACTATTTTTAAAATAGTAATTCTGCGCGCTCTTTTTTTTTTTTTCTTTCTCTCTCTCTCTCTCTCTCTCGTTACGACAGAAAGATCTATCGAAGACACTGCCAGGTTTTAGTGGATAAAAATCATAATACATAAGAAAAGGAACGTCTTTGATAACTGCAAAAATTGTTGGGAATTTATATTTAAAAAAAAACCATGACTCAATATTCCAATTCCATTAAAAATAAAATGAAATGTTTATTGAAAAAATTTGCTCTGCCGTTTTGTTGGCGGCTAGAGATGCTGTTTTTTGTTTGTTTGTTTCTTTTTTTTTTTTTTTTTTTTTTTTTTTTTTTTTTCCTTAAAGAAAATATGCATAATAAGAGAGAGGGGGAGAGAAAGAACAATATGCCGCTTATCTGGGGCTTGTCGTCTGCTTCAGTGAAATAAGGAAGTAAGGGACATGGAACGCTAGAGAAAGCAAAAGAAGAAAGGAAAAAAAAAATGTTTACTTTTTCGTTTTCGTGAGTTAGCAAAAGACAAGGATAGATAAGATTTACTGAAGATGAGAAATCACACAGATTTGCAAGGTGCCTTCAAGTCGAAACAATTCTCATGATGAGTAACGGTAAAAAAAAATAATGGTCATTTTTTATATTGTTTTCGTCTTTTTTATCATTCTTTTAGCGATGTATTGTTCATTGTTATTCAAGTTTCGTTGATAAATACCGGCATGATTTTTCTTAAATCGACTGGTCTTCTTGGGGTAGAAAAAACAGGGAAAAATATTTTTTAAATAATTTTTAAAGATTAGCAATATAAATCTTCTGACTGAGTAATTTGATTTTTAAGCCCCGCGCTTAAGTACCTAATAAAAATTTCTGTATGCATGGGGTAAACAAACAGGCTTAATTCGAAAATAACAAATAAATTTTGATAAATTTCGAGTTATCGACAATAAAAGTTTATCCAACCTTCTTTAAACCGCGAATATTTAATTAAAAAAAACATACTTCATAAAATTTAAAAAAAAAAAAAAATTTTAAATAAAGAAGTTAAAGAACACAAATGGATACTTTTTTTTTTATCTTTTTATTTAATTAAAGGACATTTATTTTTAGTTTTTTAATTTATCTATTCTTCATTTAAAATAACTCATCCAATGTTTGTGTAAAACGAAATAATTTCCCCCAGAAAGTTTTTTTTTTTTTTTAAATGATTAAAAATTCATCAGAATTATTTTTTCAAAATCTGCAGATAATTCTGTAAAAATCAGTACCTCCACTTTTTCGCGGGAAAACAGCATAGCGTAATAAACAAATGCCACAAACTTAACAAAAATAATTTTTTATCGTCAAAACGCTTATGTTATTATTAAGATGAAAGACCAAAGTATATTTTAATTATTTTTTGATATTTTTTAATATTTTTTAACACGTTCGAAATTTTGGTTAAAGTTTTCTTTTTTTTACGTCATCGCGGTGCTGTAAAAATAACATTGTTTTTTTTTTGCGCTTTTTTCCCGTTGAAAACCCATTGATTTGGAAATTCTTGTAAAATTAAAGTAATTGTCCGATTTTAATGAAATTTTCAGGACTTATTCACAAATGAATGAAATTATTTTTGAAATATTTCTTTTTAGTAAATTTTAGTAAAAAATATTTTTTTTTTTAATATGTTACACCCCACTTACTTATTTTCCCGAAATTTCGTTCAATCCTTTTTATTTCCCTACAATTTTTTTTTGTTTAAAGGAAGAGTCATTGAAGATGGTAAATCACCTACTTTTTTTTTTCAAATTTGTTCCAACTCACGGAAAATGAGCTCTGAATAGAAAAATAATGAATCCAATAAAACTATGATATTACTTAATTAGAAAAGCTTTTAATTGCTTTTGTAAATAAGTAATATTAAGGTCATTATTGCCTGAAGAAATAATTTTTTTCTGATGAATAATTAAATTTTACAAGAATTTTTTATTTGTTTTACATTTTGATTATAATAATTTATAATAGTTTAAAAATCGTGCAAAACTCTGTATTAGCTTATTTCCTCGTGATAATTAGTAATTAAGTAGAAACAAAATTTACGAGTTCAAAATTGCAAAGTTTAATAAATTTAGTGATTCCACTTTTTTTTCAAATAATTTTTTATGTTGTATTTTTCTACTTAATACATTCCTTATTTCCATGTACAGTAGACTGAAATTGCCATTATTATAAAAAGAGTTTTGTCCCTTTATTCTAATAAATAGACATAACAGTAAAACTAAAAATAAAAGGGTTCACTCAGATTTCTAGTAATTTTCATTTATGGTCATCCGTAGTAGCTGTCATCACTTGTCAATCAACACATGGATCAAGTATTGGATCAAAATTACGGTACCAATCGTTAATAATTCGTTGTATATTTCTTTTTTATGCTATAATTAAGTAATATTTTTTTTAAATCAGATTAATTTAACATTAAATTTTCTAATTTTACTAAAATGACGTGTCAGAAATTTTTTAAAATATTTTTAAAATCGATAAATTTGTGTTTGTTTACAAATTTCTTAAAATTAAGAAAATGGCGGGTTTTTTGAAAATTTAAAAATTTAAAATTAAATTTGACATTCCAATGTATATAGTTTCTATCTGAAATATACCAGAATTGTTTACTTAATGGAAATAATAAACTTAATGATTCAACTTTCAAGTAAAGCTAAAATGAAATCTTCAAGCATATTTTTTCATTTTAAAAAATGCATTTTAAACTTAGGTATCGATAATTTATGCCGAAAAAGTGGAGGTATGTCATCGATTTTTTTTTTTTTTTTTTTACTCACAATGAACAAGACACCACTTCTATTGATACAAAAATAAAATAAAATACATCAAGTTTCCGATTCTGACAAAAATGTCTTCCTTCTTTCAGGAAGGTCTCGAAGTCTGCAAAAATTATTTTAAAATTTTTACGAGTGGACTTTTTGACACTCTCCTCATTCATTTGCATTACACGGAGGTGTGACTAGAGAGCGTAGTGGATGGATACCCTGGGTGCAGAAAGTGGGATTTGTGGCCTATGTTTGGATGGAGTTAAAATTCTAGTGATGAAGTTTGTTGAGTTTGTTTTTACACACATAAAAAAAAACTCTTAAAAGTGTATATAAAATAAATGCATCAATTAATCCCCAAAATAGGGGTTGTTGCTGTTTAATAAGAAAGAAAGAAAGAAGAAAAAGAAATAAGAAGGAAGGAAGAAAGAAAGAAGAAAAAGAAATAAGAAGGAAGAAAGAAAGAAGAAATAGAAATAAGAAGGAAGAAAGAAAGAAGAAATAGAAATAAGAAGGAAGAAAGAAAGAAGAAAAAGAAGAAAAGGAAATAAGAAGAAAGAAGAAGAAAAGGAAATAAGAAGAAAGAAGAAAAGGAAATAAGAAGAAAGAAAAAGGAAATAAGAAGAAAGAAAAAGGAAATAAGAAGAAAGAAAAAGGAAATAAGAAGAAAGAAAAAGGAAATAAGAAGAAAGAAAAAGGAAATAAGAAGAAAGAAAAAGAAAAGGAAATAAGAAGAAAGAAAAAGAAAAGGAAATAAGAAGAAAGAAAAAGAAGAAAGGGTCGAACAAAAACTTATAAGTAGTGACACTACTTCATCAAATAAAAATGATTAAAGCAAGTACTACTACTACTAAAATAGTTAATTTAACAAGCAAAAAGCATGGATGTTTCTTTAAATCTCCACACCCTTTATTATGGTCTTGTAGATTCGTCTTTTTCCTATCTATCACTCCTAGTAACAGAACAGTCTATATCTTACGCCTACATACGGAAAACTTCAACCAATTAAAACTGTACTAGACGAACCAACAAATCTCATTGGTCAACGACACTATAATCTGAAAGTTTCACGTGCAAAACGAAATTGCGCCAAAACTTAAGTGATGCAGAAAGTCGCACAACTGTGAAATCTTCCACAACACAACCAGACTTAACTTTTTTTAGGAAATGCACTATTCCTATCTGATAAGCAAAATTCTACTTTCATACAATATAACAAGTATTCATTGGTCATTCACCTCAAATCTGGCTTGCTGATTGGTCAGTTCCGACCAATCAAACCGCCTGCACACGACCAATCTGTTTTCCCGCTCATGTGCTGGGAGCCACTTGACCACTATAAAAGCAAAAACACGTGTGAACTTTTTAGAGAAAGGATTAGTAATTTTCATTCATCTCTCTCGCACGTCCCAAGATGTAACCTTCGCCAACTTCCGTCTTAGTCATTGCTGACAAGACGTTTTTAAGACAATTACCAAGATTCATGAACTCTGAAATCACTCCTGAACATTTATCAACTTTAGAACTCACAATTCCAAACTTTATTCTTCTGAATTACAAGTTCAATATTACAGTAAAAGGTAAATTACTTCTTGAGAACTTTCTGTTTAAAAGACACTTAATATTAACAACTTTAATATCAACATTAACGAACGATTACAAGAAAGACATTCTGAAACCTAAAACATCATACATATTTGCCAACATAACATATACCAAATGTTCTGCTTGTACATTGTTTTGAATGTTTTATTAGTTTCTAATTAAATATGTCTTGTTCGTAATATGAACTCTGGTACAAATATTTCCATATCAAAGGGACACAACTCTGTCCTACCTTTTCTTTGCATGTTGTACACCAACCTAAATAAATCTAATTATGTTTTAAAACAATTCAGTTGAATTTTGTATTTTATTTTGATGTTAGTGGAAATAGTTAATTGACACGCAACTTATTCTCAACAAATATTACCACATAATTAACCTATCCACTATGCAACCTACACAAATTCTTTCTGATTCTTTCAAGCATAATTAATAAATTCTGCACATCCCCAACAGTCTTCTTCTGAAGAAGCCTGATAAATAAATACATATTCACTGTTTTTGATACAGTTCTTCAATCAGTCAGTCCACTCAGATCAGCCATGTTCTTTAGCAGAGCAAACTCCAAAATGATCAAATGTCTTTTATTATCAATTTGAATATTTCCATAATTAATTTTCAAACCCACCATTTAGCTTTTGAAATTTTCTTTTGGTTCACATTAAACAAAGTAGTTTAAAAAAGTATGATAAGAAAATAAAAATCTGCCTTTATGTAAATGAAGACTTGTTTGAAAGATTTAAATGATTCAGCATTTTTTCTCATTTCATTTAAAGATTTTACTTTTATCAAATCATCTTTTTTTTTTACCAAGATTTTGAAATGTTGAATACATTCACTAAGTTGATATATTTATCTTTATATTTGTATTTTCCCCCTTGCTCCCTACAAAAGATTTTCTCTTCAATATTTGACAATTTCTTTCTTTTTCTTTTGATCTCCATTGCACAAGGTTTTTTGTATTCTACTACAATAGCTTCAGTTTAGCTTTTTACTTAGTTCTTTTCTCTTTCATTCTTCAGCTGCTCAAACACATTGTTATCCTGAAATTTTTATAAGTCATTTTTTTTCTTGGCTATCACCAGGTTTTCCTACCGACTTCATATTACACTTCATTTTCCGAGATGTGCTTCCGACATATTTTTTCTTTCATTCTGGAAAGAAAAAAAATGACAGGCAAGCCCAAACTGATTGCATTTATTTCTGCATCAAATCTCAGTAGAAATGCAGTATCTATATTTGTAGCATTCAGTCATTATTTTTGCATGGATGATTGCAAAAAGACAGGAAAGAGGACAATCCGGTTGTTGCTTTTTCAAAATAGACACAAGCTTAAATGTCTTTTAGGCTTCAGCAAAGTAATGATGCAGATTCAATTACACAAAAAGCTCCTTTCTCTCTCCACCCCCCCAAAATATCTATAAAAAAATAGTATGCATTCATGATTTAAATGTGGACTTTAGAATTTAAGGGTCTACAGGTCTGAAGTTTGTGATTCTATTATGGAACTGTTCGAATACTAGTCTCTAGATTCTTATTTAAAAAATGACCCAAATGTTTCTTACTTCTATCTTCAATATATATATATATATATATATATATATATATATATATATATATAAAGCAAAAGTTTTATCACTTAACTGATTGATGTTGTCTTCAGCATCCCAACTCCAGAGTTTCAGATATGGACACTCCAGTAATGACTACATTCAATTGACTGCTTATACTTCTCAATTTTTCTTTATTATGCACTTTTCATTGGTTCACTTTTCATTGGTGCACTTTTCTTTTGTTTTTCTTCTTCATAGTGTATGTGTGTGTCTATGCACATGATTATTGCAAACATTATTATAGTGGATATTAATATTTGAAATAGTTTATCCATTACTTAAGGATATCCCTGCAATATTCTACATTAAATGTTTTGTTGCTTCTTGCTTTCCTCCTTGTTGAAAATCCTCTTTAGTTTATCTTTAAGAACTCAGGTGAACAGTCTAATCTTTCTATCATCCTATTAGCCTTCTACTTCTATTAGAGCCTCTAATCAAGTCTGAATTGGTAAAAGCATCTCACCTCACATGGTCTTCTCTCAGATAAGCAATCTCTAGGTCAGCTGCTGGTGTATTAATGATTATTGCTGAAATAGTCTATCAAGCTTTTGATAAATATGATGAAGCTCAGGCTGTTGTTTTGGATATCTTGAAGGCATTTTTGACAGGCTTTGGTATACCAGTCTTCTTCACAAGTTGAATGCTTATGGTATTTCTGGACATATTTTTGAACTGATTCACTCTTTTTTAACAAATCGCAAAATGTAAGTTGTCTTGAACGGCCACTCTTCTAGATCTTCTGCATTCCTTGAATCTACATTGTTTCTAATTTTCATCAATGATCTTCCTGATGGCATCAGTTCTCAACTTGCTGATGACAATGCTAAGTTTGATCAGTTTGATGAGGTCAAATTGGCAACTGATCTCAAAAATTACCTACCATCTGCTGTTAACTGAAGCAAGAAATGTCTTGTTAATTTTAATGCCTCTAAAACAAAATTGTTTTTTTAATCATCCAATAGAGAACATTTTTTATCTTTCATCGGCATGGTGAGTTATTCCTTGGACTAACGTTTTTCGACTAACATGATGTGGAAATATTCTATTGAATCAATTGCTAGGTTTGATGCTAGGGAAGTTGGTTCATTTTGTCATGCTAGACACTTTTACTCAACAGAATCTATCTTGCATATTTATAAGCCTACTATTTGCAAATGCAGTGAATATTGCTGTCACATCTGGTCTGATACTTCTGCTATATATTTAAAGATTCTTGATAAAATACAAAGAAGAATCTACAATGTTATTGGTTCTGACCTGGCATCTCAACTTCAGTTACTTTCCTATTGCTGTAATATATAACTTCTCTATGCCTTTTTGCAAATATTTTCATGGTAATTGTTCTGATGAGATTTCCTCTATGGTACCTAGACTATGAATTTAAACACAGTACCAGATTGCAAACAGGGTCTCATCATTTTACAGTTTAATTGGCTAGATGTAATTGTAAGTTTTATGCTAACACTTTCTTTTCTCGTCTTCTTGTTTTCCAGCCAATTTTGATCTTCTAATATTTAAATGCAGTGTCACTCATTACCTTCTGTCTTCTAAATTCATGTTCTTTGATTTGTCTTTCTTCTTAGTAATGTTTTCTTTTTCTCCTATTCTCTCACACTCCGTAACCCATTTGCATTTTAGTACCTTTACCTTGCTTGAAGTGAAATGATTAATGTATAATGTTTATAAAAAATAATAAAAATGGTGGATTCATTTTTTTTTTTTTTTTTTTTTTCTCTTTATGGATTTTTGTTTTCTTTTTCAGGTGAGTATCCTGTTTTCTATCAGCTTTGGTGAGATAATGTTTAATATTTCCCCTTTTGTTTTGCCAATTACACTGGGTTTCTATCTTCAGGCTTTAAAGCCATTTATTAGATTAATTTAATTTGGACAACTGATTCAGATGTTGTGACTTGTAAAGTTGCTATAAATAAATTGCTTGAACACCTCACTTATCTTAGTGGCTGAAGCAGTTTTGAAATAGTTGATTCAGAAACCTACAGAAGTTACTAATGGAAGACAAATTTAAGAATCCTGAAATCTTTTTTCTGTTTAATGCAGCTGAAAGAAAGAAAATTTTTTTTTTTTTTTTTTTTTTTTGTTTCAGGTCAATCTGAATCCTTAATTTTGTATTATAGTCTTTTTTCCAGGACAAGTTGTAATGTAAAAGTTGGTCATTTTCTGTGCCTTATTGTTTAAAGTACTTCTCCAATTTGGTATTAATCCCAAGGCTACAGCTGCACATAACATTAGCAATAATGAAACATTTGACCTAGATGCCCACCCATATCCAAATTTGCACTATCCTTCATGTTTGCATCCCCAGCAGCACTTGAAGAAACAATCAGTTTTAAAAGAACAACTACGACAATCATTGGTTTCTAAAATCATCCGAAATATTAACAAGAGAAAATTTAGAAAATGAAAGAAAATACATTATCCTTTCTTTGAATCTTGTCTTTTTACTTCTCCTCCTCCTATGCGCTATATTCATGTACAATGCATCCATGCTGTTAACTATTTTATCATTGGTCAATCAAACTGAAATTGTTTGTTTTGAATAGGACATAGCACAGTATATTGATTCTCCAAACTTGTGGATATGCCATCTATAATATGTTGATGTAATAATTGTCTCACAGCACTTAAATGAGCCTAGAGCTGTCATGTTGGCTGAACAAACAACTTGGAAGTGTTTAGGCATTTATTGAACTTTTACACCAGCAAACAAGACAAACTGAATGCCCAACACCTTAGGATATACCTTGCTATTCATAATTCATTTCCAGCTTCCACTGCTATTATAAACAATGTTTTATATATTTAAACAATGGGATAGGATATTTTTAACATCAGTAAAGAGAAATACTTATTTTTATTGATGAGAATAATGAAAATTTAATCTTTTAATTTCTTTCTTTTTTCTATGGTCATGTCCCTTCAGGACATTGGCGATCATGGCTCTTCATAATTTCCTGTCTTTTGTAGCTCTTAATAAATTTGTTGTCTTTTTGTTGTGTCTGCAAAACCTTGCTTCACCATCCATTTGGTAGGTTATGCATTGTTTTCCTCTGTCCCTCTTGCCTTCTGTCTTGTGAGTACCAAATCTTCCAAGCCTTTTTTCTTCATTATTTGTCCTAGAAATTTCAGCTCTTTCTGATGTTAAATACAAGTGTCCTTTTCATTTTCATTTTCTCTAAAACTTTGGTGTTACTCATGTGCTCAGGCCATGGTATTCACAGCATCCTTCTGTAGAATTACATTTCTGTTGCTTCATCTGTGAGGAGATTGTCAAGCATTTGTATGAAAGAGACTGATATTACATAACAGTTCAGTACTTTTTGTTTCCAATGAAATTTTCCTGTTTCTTAATACTTTGCTTAGCTTTTGAAAGGCATATTTTGTTATCCCAATGCAACTTTGAATTTCAGTGTCATGCTTTCTGCCCTCTGTTAAAACACTTCTCAGATATTTAAATTGTTGTACTTGTTTGATTTGGTATCTCCATTTTGTAATTTGCATGTTGGGCTCATCCTTTTGCTAACAACTATGCATTCCATCTTCTTACAACTGATGTTTACTTCTTTCTTCTCACATTCTTTCATTTCCTTCTATAGGAGTTCTTGTAGATTCCTTTATATATGTCTGCTATCAACACTATCTCATCTGCATATATTATGTTGTTAAAACTTGTAATTCTCTCAGAATTGCCTCATCCAATGAGAAGACATATCCTTGTCTTTTTAGCCCTTTTAACTAACAACTATGCATTCCATCTTCTTACAACTGATGTTTACTTCTTTCTTCTCACATTCTTTCATTTCTTTCTATAGGAGTTCTTGTAGTTTCCTTTATATATGTCTGCTATCAACACTATCTCATCTGCATATATTATGTTGTTAAAACTTGTAATTCTCTCAGAATTGCCTCATCCAATGAGAAGACACATCCTTGTCTTTTTAGCCCTTTTAGCTAACAACTATGCATTCCATCTTCTTACAACTGATGTTTACTTCTTTCTTCTCACATTCTTTCATTTTTCTTCTATAGGAGTTTTTGTAGTTTCCTTTATATATGTCTGCTATCAACACTATCTCATCTGCATATATTATGTTGTTAAAACTTGTAATTCTCTCAGAATTGCCTCATCCATTGAGAAGACATATCCTTGTCTTTTAGTCTTTTCTATTTTTGTATATTTATTAAACTCATTTTCTATCTATTTGCAAGGTGTTTGCTGCCAGTATAGGTTCTAGATTAGGCTAATATCCTTCACAAATATGTCATGATTATCTAGCCGCTCCAACAGTTCTTTGTGACATAATTTATCAAACACTTTTGCATAAATCTATAAAATACTGGTACACGTCCTTCTGCATTTCTCTTTTGCTCTTTCTGACATCATTCTGAACATAAATATTGCATTCCTTATTCCAATGTCTTTAACAAACCTGTACTGTTCGTGTCCTATGTCTAGTTTAATTCTGCTAAACACTCTATCATCAGAATTCAGATAAGTTTTTTTTTATATGGCTCATTAGGCTGCTTGTCCAATGGAGCTCACATTCATTTGCACTGTTTTCTTTGACAATGCTATAAAAATTATCTACTGTGGTCTAACTGTATATCACCTCTGTTTATATATTTAATTATGTCTATAATCTTATCAATGCTGAAATCATCTAAGGCAGCCAGCATCTCAATTACAATTCAGTGTGGTCCTGTTGCTTTGTTTCTGTTAAATTTGGCCAGTGCCAATTCCACTTCGGATTTTAATATTTCTGGTCCTTCAATATTTCTGTGTATTGCCAGTTGTTCTCTTTTGTCATGGAAGAGATCTCCAATGTATTCGTTCCATCACTGAAGTATTTTTTTTCTCTAATATCAATGTCCTGTTGTATTTTTTGTATCATGTTGGTGAGCATGTCTTTTGTCCTGTTCTCTTATTTTTTATGCATATCTGCTTTATCTGTGATACTCGCGATAAATGAAGGCAAATCCTTTATTTTCTTTTCATCCTATAATCATAAAAGAAATGAGGTGAATGTTAAAATCAAAGAAAATGAATTAAAAATGACTAATTTGCTCCTTGAATTATCTACAGGGTGTTTTAATCAAGATTTGTTATATTCATAAATATTGATTGACTCATATTTTCTTGTGTATAATACGAGAAATTTTGAATTAAAATTAAAGGCAAAACAGGTGGTCATGTTATACACAAGGACAAATTTTTACTTAGCTTAAAAAGAAATCTTATTTGAAACAGTAAGATTGCAAATACACTCAGTTTTGCTGACAAGATAATCTTTTCATTTGCTTTTTTGATAAAGTTTTATCTCTTCATTCTTAATTTTTTTTTAATTTTAATAGTTTATATATATATATATATATATAATATAACAGCTGATTAAAACACTTATTTTTGTCATATAGGAAAATCCAACATGACTCATAAATGAAATATTTGGGAAAAATCACATTTGTCAGTAACATTTTAAACACCTCATAGAATGTAAAGTTCTTAAAGCAAACCTATACAAAACTATTTTCCTGAATCCTTGATGACTTGGCTGTCTGAAAATGACAACATCAAGATGAAATAATGGAAACTGACCATGACAAACACAATTATGCACAACGAGTTTTCGATCAATCAGTAAACTTCAGGGACCTTTTTGGGCAATGTTATAGGATCCAGACTGCCATTGTTTGCTCATGAAATTATTCACTAGTAATTAATCTTCGATTTGGCTGTGGAAAATGTCACTCGGTGGTTAGCATTTTCATTTCAAAATAATATTCAAACTTCATCCCTTTCTCCTTAACTTGACATGAACATCATTGAATAAAAGGAAGGCTAAATGGCCTGGCGATGGGAAGATGGGAAATACAAAAGACATGCAGCAAAAAAAAAACAATATCATCTGCTAAGTGTTGTTGTCATCACCTGGGTCACGGGGTGTTAAAAACAAAACAAAACACATGAAGCCATTGTTCAAACATAAGTCTGGGGGGGGAAAAAAAAAAACTTATATCAAGCCCTACCAATGTTGACCCCCTTTTTTTTTTTTTTTTTTCCTCCACTCTTTGCTCTTATCTGGGAGTGGTAGGTTTTATTACAAGCTGACAACAACTTGTTCTAAACATTTATTGCTAGCGACCTTTAACCCAGACATGTCAAAGTCAATTTTACTTTTGGTTTCTGGTGGTCAGGAATTGCAGATAAATCTTTCGCCTTTTACTAAAGATTTTCATGGCTGGGTGTCAATTTTTTTTAACCCTTGGCAGTCATATAATTGAAAATTACCAATGGACTTTGTTGCATTTTGACCTCCTAGGAATGTTGATTTCCTTCAAAACTCTCAATTTTATGCCTGAAATAGTTTGATTATGATTTAGGATCTCTGATTTTCCATAAACATGGTTAATTTCCCATTAATGAGGAAAGATTTTGTTTAAAACTAGAAAAAATGCAAAATTTTCACTATTTTTTCACATTTTACCCACTAAAATAAAAATTTGAGTCATTTACACCAGCCAATTTTACTTTTAAATGAAAGAATATATCATTTACTTTCAGAAAATACCTAGTTTCATGGGGTTCAGATCGACTGTTTCCTTGATATTTGTTTAGATGTGATAAAACGGTCATTTATCAATATTTTACCTCTATAAAAGTATGAAAATCCATTTTTTCAGAGAAAATAAGCTATGACAAAATTACTTTTGCCATTTTTGTGATGATTTTTACTTGAGATAGAAAATTTTTACCATAGCAAACCTGAATTGACTTTATTTAAGTTCACTGGGGCTATAGGAAACCTCAAACAGCTGTGAGATATATATATATATATATATATATATATTACAATAAAGTTATTAATGAATGCTGCTTTCTTTCAACCATCTATTCTACTAGGAGGAGATAGTTGTTAGGGGATCACCATGAATAATGAGATATGGTTCCGGTTTCTTGAACTAATTAGGAAAGTTATTTCTTTTCTCACTTGAACTAAACTTTGAGTCCATTTTGAACCATTTGGTTGAGAGTATGTTAGCAAATATCAAATAATTAGATCTAACGATGTCACATGACATACATTAATACAATAGTTTGCACCTAGTGACTCTCTGCTTCTATCTGAATGATTACCAAGATGAAAAGGTCATTCTAGTGCAACACTTTGTGGGAAAAGTCAAAAGAATATAGTGCTCATGCCAACTGGTTAAACATTGATTTGAATGGTTTCTTTTCTTTTTTCTGCTTGCAACTCTTGGCAGTCACTTTATTTTTTACTTTTTTTTTACATTTATTTCTTCTGGATTGATTTTCTCTTAAATCAATCATTAGACTAATACTCTTTACAGCTTGATCATATTAAACAGACCCTCACAAGCCTTTCAGTTTCATTCAAGGAATTATTTGGCAATAACAATGACATCACTTAGCCAGCCATTTTTTTCTTTCTTATTTTTCTTGCTGTGTATCATCTCTGCTATTTATTTCATATTTTATCCTTCAGTATTTTTGTTTGGAACAAAAACAATTTGATATCCTTATTTGTAGCAGTTTTCTTTAGTGATTAAACAAAATATACAAAAGGGTGCTGAAAATTTCTTGGCCAAGAAGGGATTCCAAAAGCATTTTTATATTAGGCCAGATTTCTGAAGCAGATGGAGGCAATAATTTTTCTTCATTTTTTTCCTGGTATAATTGTTGTTAGGTGTTTGCTTTCAATATCTGTCTGTTGATTGGTAATTGCAGCCATCCAGATCAGAATATAAATCTTGTGTCAGTTGCCTCTTCTGCTGGTCTCTTGAACTGCATTTAGCAATTCAAAGAAATCCCATTCTTTGTGCTCCCTCTCTCAAATTCCTGTCTTCATTGTCTCTTTTGGGTGTCTAGTTGATTACTTGGAGAGAGATGCAAGTAACTGGATTTTTTTGTACCAATTTTGGAATAAAAGTCAAATGTCAAATAAACTCATTTATCTTGGATAATTTTTATTTATTTTTTTTTTTTTTTAAATCTGACAAATCTTTGATTACATTTCTTTCTCTTACTTTGTCATCTTTTTGTTTTCCTTTTTCTTCTCATTAATCAAATCTTTTTCTTTCAGGGATACAAATTTTTGCACTGCTTTTTCTTCTGAAAGTCAAGACATGTATCAGGTGTTGCGTATTTGAATAATGTTACTTTTCTTTTTATATCATCTGTGAGAGGGCATGGACTTTGTAGTTAGGTCTTTCTCTCTCACTCTGCCCCAACCTCTTTTCTTCCATTCTCTCACACTGCCCCCAACTTTTCTTCCTCTATATTGATATACTGTAACAATCTATGAGCACATTTTTTTCTTAAGAACTAATACTTTACTGTTTTAGCTCATTGTTTACAAATTGCATCTTTTCAAGAATTTAAGTTCAAATTAGGTTAGTAATGAAATCATAAAAATTGACCACGAATTACTATTCATTGCTTTTAACTTAAACTATGAAATTTGTATAAATTGCATCTTTCATGAACTGTTGATGTAATTTTATGTATTAAGTTACTTTTTAAAATAAACTATTAAATTAAGTTGATTTCTTCTCTCAGTATGTATAAAATATGTACACACACACACACACACAAAATTGCTATACAAGGTTCAATGGGTAAATTGTTGCCATTTTATATTTTTAATTTCACACAAGCGCATTGTTTTTGATTTTGTTGACTGCACAGAATAGTAGGGTCAGTTAGGCAACATCTTTGAGAAAAAGAGCACCATGACAACAACTCACTCTGCCAGTTATTTGGAAACAGCATGCTGTACTGCTTGGCATTGGAAGCTCTGATATAAACATTTCAGAATGTTTGGGTGTCAATCTAAGGACAGTGCAAAGGATTCTATAAAAGTTGGTTGTAGTGATAACTAGTGATGGTGATATTAGGCCATCAGCTTCCCACAGGGCCTCAGACTTAACACAAAGGCCTACATCAAGTGTCTTGAGAAGATAGTGGGTCAAGAGAGTGACTGCTGGAAGTCCTATGTCTGGCAACAGTACTCTGTACTCTACCACACAAACAGGAGAAACCAGTCATGGCTGTCAGACAGTTTCTGCGACCACATATCACCCCTTACATCTGGCGTCCTAACTCCTCAGACTGCAGCACCCTTGATTATGTGTGAAGTGCAGCTGAGCAAGAGACCAACAAAATTCTTTGTAACACCAAAGATAAACTGAAGGCAAGGATTATGGCAACATTTACCAACTTAAACAAAGAGACCATCCAGAAGAGTTGCAGGAGATTCTGAAGTCATCTGGAGGGCATGGTTGAAGCCAATGGTGAATTTTATTGAATAAATCTACTCTTTAGTATTTCAAGATACTTTTGTGTAATTTTGGTAAATATCTATTAAAATGAGATGTCAGTGTTATTTTCATTTTTGTATAATTTAGACAACAATTATCCATTGCACACTGTAGACACACACACACACATATATATATATATATATATACACACACATACATACTAATATATATATATATATATATATATATATATATATATATATATACATCTCACATTGCTTTTCATTAATGAATAGAGCACTGTGTCTGTCTGGCATTTGTTTACATTCACAAAACACTACACTAGACATTGTCTTTCTCTCTGCTGAAGTGCTGATGGCTTGGCAGTAGAAACTCTACTGATACCAAATCAGCTGGGTTTCAATCTTGGCTTGAAGCATTTGCTTGTCTAGTTGCACTGATGAAACAGTCCTGTATGCAAATGACGCTTGTATATATATATATATATATATATATATATATATATACACATTACTATGTGCAGTTCTTTCTATCTTAGTATTCCCACTTAATTTTCTTGCTTCAATATTCTCAGCTGATTATTCACTTGATACTGAACTTATAATCTCTAACTAAGCTTTCCTTATCAAAACAACTCTTGCTACTTTAATGTGATGACAATAGATATGGTCAAAATCTTCATATATCTTCCTGGACATGTTTGTTTCATTTAAGCTATGGATTTGATACAATCATGACAAATGTTTGCTTCAATGATTTATACAATATCTATAAATGCCTTATTGGTCTGGAAGGTTTATCTTCATACTCTGGGGGCTTAGAAAGTCAGTTTTTGTTTTTCAGTGCCAATCAATACTATCTTTATACTGACCCACGTAGAAATTAGTTTCCTAAAATATTTTCATATTTTTCTTAAATTGCTTGGTGGGTGTAATGAATGCATGAGAGAATATGTTCCTCCTTTTTCCAGATGAGAATG
The DNA here is from genome assembly GCA_963932145.1 of Acanthosepion lycidas. Lineage (NCBI taxonomy): Eukaryota > Metazoa > Mollusca > Cephalopoda > Sepiida > Sepiidae > Acanthosepion > Acanthosepion lycidas. Next base: position 3,429,147 of record OZ010601.1, read on the forward strand.
AGAGAACACACTTGTTTGCTATAATATTCTTATTTACTTTATCCCTGACATACCCTCATGACTTACATAAATGTCACAATTCCTTACATCTTTTATAACAATTGCAAAGCAAAAGGAATATGAAGAAGTCAATAGAGAAAAAAATAACCTCTACAACTAAGCAACATATTTTCTATAACCAAATATTACTTTGCATCATACATAACTTTATTTGTCTATGTCGTGCAAACTATTCAATTCTACAACATAATGACTAAGCCTACTATAATATTGTTCAAAAATCAAAACCTGCATTATATTTCCTTGATAATGAATTGAATGCCTTTTTCAATGCACCATGTCCCATCAGGTTTTAGGCAATCATGGCTTTCCACAACTTTTTATCTCATGTAGGTCTTTGCAAGTTTTCTCCCTTTGCTAAGGTCCCTGCACTCCTGTTCTGCCATCCATTTATATGTCAGGGGAAGACAACAGTTTTCCAAGTCCTTTTTCTTCATTATGTGTCCAAGGAATTTCAGCTATCTTTTCCTGATTCTGACTAGAAATGTTCTTTCATGTTGCCGTTTTTTTTTTTTAAAGACTTCCTTGTTGCTTACTTAAAATTCCATGGACAGTGAGTATTTTATTTTATCTGTTGCTTATAGTTTTTTTCTTCATCTTAATGGGAAATTGTCCAACATTCCTTGCCATATAAGAAGATGGATACATCAATCTTGTCTTTGTTTCTAACGAATTTTTTCCATTTTTCAGCACCTTGCTTAGCTTTTAGAATGCCTCTTTCTTTCACTAGCCCAATACATGTTTGTATCTCAGTGTCACATTTTCCATCTTGTGTTTTTAAACATTTTACAGATATTTGAACTTCTGCACCTGCTTAATATTTATATCTCCAATTCATAACTTGCATCTTGCACTTTCATGACCATACTTTCTGTCTTCTCACATCTGATGGTTAGTCCTTTTTTCTTGCCTTCTTCTACCACGCTGTATAGGTGGTCCTGCAGTTTCCTTTCAGAGTTGGTCATCAACACGATTTCATCTGCGTATCTTATATTATTAAGATTATAGCCACCAATAATAAATCCTGGTATGGTCTCTAATTCCCTTAGAGGAGTGTAGATGTAGTGGTTGCATAAATCTGATGAGAAGATGCATCCTTGTTTCACACCCCTTTTTATTTTGCATAGCTACTCAATTTATTTTCTGTTTGTATGTAGGTAGCTTGCTACTGGTAGAAGTTCTGAATTATTCTAACATCTTTCCCAAAATACAGAATATGAAATAAATGAAAAATTCACTTCAGGCAACATTTCTCCTCACTTTGTTGGTGTCTAAAACCCACTTGATGATTAAAGCTTAATGGCATGAACAAAACTGATGCTGATTCTTTGCTTTTTTTCTTTTACTGAAACTCCTGAAATCCCTCATTCATTCTTTGTTACATGGTCTGGTTTGTTGAATTCAAGTAATGAATTTTAGATGAAATCTTTTTGATACAACAATTCTACTCTGCCCTAACATACATTTTTTTTTTTATAACTTTAACAAAAATCAGTTCTGGTTCTCAGGTAGATTATAATGCATGAAGAATTAATGAAAGAAGGCAATTCTTTGTGAATTTAGATCTTGGATTTTATCTTGAAGTTGTGTCTTTACAAAGGAAACAACTCTCTTTACTGCTTTAGATAATACTAAAACTCAGTTTTGCATTGATTTTTTTTCCACTGGCAGAAGATAGACATTTTCTCTTTGCAATCAAAGCCAATTCAGGGATGAACAATTCTTTTAGATATTAAATCTCCCGCCACCCAAGTAAAGATTCTCTAAGAATATTTTTACATTGAATATTCTTCATTCAGTGTTTATACTTGTTTTATTGTCAATTCTAAAATAATAATATTTTTTTTTTTTTTTTTTTTTTTTTTTTCAGAAATTTTTTTAGTGAAGTTAGTTACGAAGAGGAAGTTATAAAATGTGACTTAGGGTCATTCAGTCACTTTGAAATAATCAAAACAAAGTAGGGCATTGTAGTCGTGAAACAAATTGCTAGAATTCTCAACTGTTTTCATTAATAATCACAATGTAAAGCATGGCGTGGTACACTCTTGGAGTAAGGGAAATAATTATTCTTCCAAAGGTAGCTACTTTGTTCCAAATTCCTGCAAGCCACCTCTCTCTCACGCACTCACTGTGCAGCAACATAAGAGAAGATACTGGATGCTAAACACAAAAACCAACAATGATTCCTTAATCACTGAATCTACTGCATACACATATAGAACTTCCAGAACAACTCCTCTTTTTTCCCTTGTTTTAGTTTTATATCTTTCCTTCTTCTTCCAGGCTCTTTTTTTTAACTTCCAAAACTTTGTTCTCAATGGATTATTTTTCTGCTTATATCATTCCACTCTGTAATATAGTAACTGATTAGATTCCTTTTGTCAAAAGAAAAGGTTTTATTCTTTATTTTGTTGCTTTTTCTGCTAAGGCATTTTCTTTTCTTGCATATATTATTCAGATGCATCTTTTGTTAAATGTTCTAATCTTTAACCCTTCATATCAAATTGACAAAGATCTACCCAAATTTAGAAAAGCAATCTCCTACTTGCAACTTGTATCAATAAACTTAAGGTTTACAAGTAAATTTTTGTTTCTTCTATTTGGAAATTTATCAAATCATGACATTATACTGATCAAAATTTTGCACTCTTCATTAATAATAGCAGTAATTTCAATTTTGCAGTTCTTTTTCTATTTGTTGCTATTCAACTTATTCTTACATATACATTTGATGGGGATTTTTTTAGAATTAAGTATTTTGACAATTTAAGTTGAACCTATTTTCTTCTCTAAAAGATAGAAGCCCTATTAAATATTTCTGCCAAAGTAGTGTCTTTTGTTGACCCTCTTCCATTACTCTTTAAGAAGCTTTCTTATTGCAAATTGTCTGGTGGGAGGGGGAATTGAAAAAGATAGAACTTGCTTCTCTTAGAATAGCCTCTATTAACCTTATGAATTGCTGTCAGTGTTTTCATTCATTTATAGTGGCTCCATATTTGACAAAAACCAAAAATATTAGAAGTAAAAAAAAATAAAATAAAACCTCTCATAGTTCATGCCTTCAAAACCTTTTAAAGCAGCTTTACTTTGTGTGTGAGAACATGAGAGAGAGAAATTTTATAATTAAGGTCATTGCTTTCCCCTGACCACCTGGTTTCTTTGCTACTCAATTGCACTTTTCCTTTTTGTAGGAGGGTTTCTGTATAAAAGCTTTTGTTTGTAATGATTGTTTTCTTTTAATTAAACTCCTTCAAAAATTGATTTCTAAAATCACTTCTATTTGTGCCATTTGCACATCACTTCATTTTCTAAGTTACATGCTATTCTCATTGGTAAAGCTGAATATTCAAATAGACTTTCTATTTCATACTTTTGTACAATATCAATATATAGAGAGACAGGAATTATCACTAAAAATCCTGAGTAGAGAGATACAGCGCAAAGGAACCAGTTTCAAAACTAGAGGCTATGAAAATATTATTGCTTTTATGCAAAATGTATCTGCAATCAACTCTGAGAGGAACCAAGGAAAGTGTGAATGAGGATGAAGGAATATTTTGGTTTATGCCTTTTCAAGTTTTTAGCATTAGGCCAAAGTTGTTTCATTGGCTTTACTCATGCGTATATAATTATTGCTGCCCTCACCCAATATATTAGTCCTCTCCACATCAGGCCAATCACTATTCTGTAGACTTTCCACTATGTATCATTCTCCACCTTTTCCTAGGCATCATGTATACACTTACTTTCCATTCATATTAATGAAACTTTCAGAAGCTCAGATTTTCTGCTTCCTGTTCTGAATCACTGGCTACTTTGTTTGTTTTTTTTTATTATTCTTAATTACCTTTTAGGCTTCATTGATTTTTGTTTTTCTCTTCAGACCTGTTGGTCAAGTCTTTGGAAAATCTGTAATGCTAGTTGTAGCAGCAGCAGCAGTTGTTATTGTTATTATTCAAAGTTTAATTGATTATAATGGCAAATGAACAGCTCTGCCAACCCATTTATTTATTTTTTGTTTCTTTTTATGGACAAATAAAAGCTGATTAGGTATAGTTGCTCACATTGTTGTTTAGTTGATGAATTAATGGAGAAAGCATGTTGGCATGCCAATTGTATTGTGACTCTTCTCACCATCTATAGAAATGCAAATGACTAACATTTGTTGGTTTGCATTTGATTATCTCATGACACTTTACAATTTGATTTAACAACCAGACTTCAGTCCTGATCTATATACAACCTTTAAGTCAAATCTTAAAAAAGAACAGCTAATAAATTCCATATCCTATTTTCCATAACAGTGGAAAGAGCTTAACAGTTGTTAAGTATCAAGAATTTATCACAATCATTCTGCAGCCAACTAAAGATTAGTCTGGTTTACTATTTCATCTGTAGGCTTATCCATGTACAAAATAAACATTGTTGGGTACAATATTACTCCTGTAGGTGATGTCTTGTGTCTAAATCTTATGTGTTACTGCTGAAAGGTTCTTGGCATGACCGACATCTGCCCAAATGACCAAACATCAGATTTTTTTAAGAGCTCTTTTGTTAGACTTAGAACTTTTTAGCATTTCATTATGAAAAGTTGTCCCCCCACCCAAAAATACTTAAGTTTACCTATTCCATTTTTCTTTACTACCTGATGTCCTTTCTGTTGCCAATTTTGTTACTAATGCATTGCATATATGATGCCTTTCTAGGCATACATTTGTGTATTCATTGAGAGAACAAGGGCTAAGGTATTATAATAAAACCCAAAGTTCCATAACATCTTTCCTTTTTATTCTTTCAATCTCTCACTTTTAATTGTCTATTTGCTGGGACTTTTCCGAAGACACTGCTTTTAGATTCTTCAATCTATTTCATATTCACAAGTTAAAAAGGGTTTAGAACTAAGGCTAACATTTATGTTAACCACTTAAAACTTATGCTATCTCATCCCACATGCTATTGAGTGACACTGAAAAATTATTTTTCATGTTTCTATCTCTAACTTATCCATTACCATATTTGATAGCATATAGGAAAAATATTCTTTAAAGGCTCAAAAAAAATTGCCCTGCATCTTATATATAAAGTTTGAGGTCTCTTGTAGACTAATTTTATCTCCAACATAACCTACTAATTTTACTTCAGATGATTACTTCTACTATCTAGCCCAACTCCATAATGATATTTACTCAAACAACATTATTATTAAAAGTATTGTAAATAGAATTATCATAACAAAGTACTGAAGACATTCATTGGTGCCAGCTGATCTATCATAAGTATATAGGCATCAACATACTTATATCGTTTAACCAACTTGAAACTAAAGATGTAACTGAAAGGATATTTAATGGTAAAACACTAATCTGGTAAATATAATATTAAGCTCATGATGAAATATATTCATTATAAGAAGTGACCAAAGCTGAATGACTGGTGAGAGGGTAGGTGTATTTATATTGTGGTTTAAACTGTATTGCTAGTTTATTTTGTGTATATGTATGTATGTGTTGGGGTGTGTGTTAGCTTGAATGATGACTTTTGATTATACCATCTCTTCTTGAAGCCGTCTTCAGTACACTCCACATATATTTTGGTCTGACCATTTGTATCTTTTACTTCTGCTTTGTAAATTAAACCTTCAGTTTTTCAAACTCCATCTAATGGACATCTACTTTTATTTCTACATTTACATGTTTCGCTGTTAACGGTATCTTGCTACACATTATCTTTGAAATTCCTGCCAGTTTGTAGATTTAATTCTACATCCAAATATTGGACAATCTTCTTATACATATAGACCTCTATTTCAAAGTCAAGGCTTTTGAAGAGTTTGAAGAGCATCTTTCCTATATTGTCATTTACTCTTCTGTTGTCTGGCACTATCATCAGCCTGTCATCCCTATACAGATTGTAGTTGTCCATGCATCCTATTTTTTGATTTTATATAAAACATATAGGCCCATTAATGCTGAAAACTCAGCAACATCAAACGAACCTTGTGGTACATCAAAGTCACCCATTTTTTTTTAAAAATTTTTAATCCAAGTTTCTGTTGAAATCAGATTAACAGTTTAATTTTCTCATCAATGAACTCTTTCCTATTTTACACATTTTAATAACTATTCCAAACAATTACATAACTTTTTTTTTTTTTTTTTTTTTTTTTTCCATATTTACCAATATTACATGTGTATGTGGGTAGAGTAACAGATTCTATTCCAGCAAAGTCTGTTATATTCACTATGGGTTAACTAACAAGACAAAGTGGACTCTCTAACTTTGATGACAGACTGTCTAAGAAAAAAACATTTGGACATACTGACAGTATTTGTGCAGTGATAACCTTTCAACTGCCTTTGAATAAAAGACTATGGCATGATTTTTTGTTGTTGAAATTATAATAAATCATCTCACCCACATGATCTGCTAAATTTAATTTTTCATAATTTATTTGGCATTTTAAAATTTCTTACCCATCTTTCAGCCCTACTAAAAAGATTCTATTTTGACTTAAAGCATTTTATGCTCCCTATGTAAAATCGCTATTTCCCCAGTTATTTTGTCCAAGTGCTTTTGGATTTTAACTTCCTGTTCAATCACCCCTCTTGCAAAAAATAAATGACTGTTTCTTCTGAATCCAGTTCAGAACATTGACTGCTGCCGATGGACATGTTTCTAATCAAGAATGCTACCAACTGCAGCACCCTGATTACCAACACATAAATCTTTTTGAACATTCCATCTTTCTTTTCGTAGACATTTGTCAGTTATACTGAATGAAATATTTCACTGATGAAGAACATTTATGCCAGGTTTTGAAAGTTTATACATTTATATAATGGTAAGTGGATACAGCAGATTTTACTTATTTGCATGCAAAACTGTATGATTTAAACAAAAATTGGGTGGTAGGAAAAATAAATTTTCACTTGAATCTGTTCTCGCTGACAGCTAACATGGAAATCAGAACAATGCTTCACTTTGGACTCTGTTTCCTGCACACCATAAACAGCACTATCGCTCTTTATCTGGAACACAGGTATAACCTCCACCAGTCTCCTAAGAACAAAACTGCCCTGAAACAAAAAGTCAGCTCTTTTTATCCTTCCACGTTCTCAGGCAAGAAGCTGAAATTTCTTGCTTGTGTTAGCCTCATTCCTACTGATGACGTGTGCGCTGTGTCACTTCAGTATTGATTTGCCGGAGTTCGCCTTGCAAATCTATGATGTCTACAAGCACATGTACAGACAATTTGCCTTCTCTTGCTTCAGCAAGGTATGTCTATACCACAAAAACAACAGGGCTTTTTAATTTATTTTTTGTTACATCTGTCATGGCATAACCTTTATATCCCTTACTTTATTAAATAATTTAAATTTTTCTTTAGCACTAAAGTTCACCCAATATAAGGCTCAAGAACCACACAGAGGATTACTCTTAAAATGTTTATGATGAATGAGGTGTGATATGAGTGAAAGAGGAGGCAGTAGGAAGTGAACATTATGAAGATAAAACGGATAGGTAATTATTTACTCTTGACTTCAAGAGTAGCACTTCTTAGGGAAAAGCAGAACTTCATTTTAACATTTGGAATACAGAGGTAATGGGAATGATTCTGTGGAAGTAGCATGGTATGTCCAAGCAGGGAATTGATGGACCTAAGGAATGGTGCTCATCTAAACATTGGTCATAGAAGTAGTGATGGTCTTGCAAGTTTGTATCTGTAGGAAAGAGGATGCAGAGTGGAAAACTCCCCACTCCAATCTATCTAAAAGAAATTTAAATTATTTTTGTATAAATTAACACTAGCTTTCTTAAAAATCAATATTTTAAAATGTAAACATTTAAATTACAAATTTGAAGAAATAGGCTGTTACCAATTCAAGAGCAAAATTTAAATGTATTTATATGGGATATATATAAAAAGAAAACTCCATTAAGTAGTAACAATTTTTCTTTGGCCTTGAAAAAAAATAAAATCCTTCTTGCTCTCCTTTTCATAATATCCCTCTTCATTAATAACTTGGGGCAATTAAACCATAACCAGTTACTTAAATAAAAATAAAAAAAACCTGCTAATTAGCTTCATCATTTATTAATTTGAAATGTGTAGGTGCTTGCTTAAAAATAAGTTGGTTTCTTTAAAAAGATCAGAAATGATTTAGAGAAATTAAACACATAGCTCAGTGGTAAGTGCTTTTTCATAGTGGGATACCAATGACAGTACAGGAGTAGGTTTGGCTAATCCTCTTACAATAGGGGTTTTCTGACCTGCAACCATTTGCTCTGGAAATTTATAGAGCCACCCATTTGTATGTGCCTGTTTATGATGAGGAAAGAAGTGTTTATTCTGAAACTGGGAGCCAGAAGTTTCTACTTTGATTGCTAATACCAAAGTCAAAACTAGTAGAATATTAGTCTATATTACTTGTTCCTGAGCAATTTCAGCTTTATCCCCAATGGGTGCCATTGGGAATAAAGCTGAAATTGGCAGGGTGTCTATGTATTACTTTTTCTTTTTAACTTTAACTTTGTTAACATTTATCTTTGGACCTCCCTATGTTATTGTAACCTAGATAAATCTACTTTCCAAGAGCCTAATCATTTGTTATAGTGATAGATAACTGTTTACCATCAGATGAGACTGTTAGCTGAAAGGTCTATGCTTACTTTCGGGTGAGTGCTATAAATGAAACTCTATTCAATGCAGAAAAATAAAATTTGGGTTTTATATTGAAGTTAGGACAAACACATCACAGCCAGACTTATAACACAACTTGTGAAAATATATTTACGTCTCTTTCTCTCTCAGAGTTTCTCATTGTAATACAGTTGTGGATATACTGGCCTGGCAAAGGATTACAAGTAAGACCAATGAATGCTCAAAAAAAGTGTTCTTATTCAACAAATATCTATTTTGGCTTGTGATCAGCTTTTGGTCAGTTCCTAGCATTGAACTTCTCACTTAAATGAGCTTTTGGCATATAATTTATGATGTTTGAGTTGTCTGTGCAAAAAAAAAAACAAAACCTTTGTTTTTTGTATATTGGAAATTATCTCCCCACTCTCTCTCTCTCTCTACCCTGTATCTGTTTCCTTTTACCCATCTCTCCTCCCCACTACCATCTCTATGTTTCTCCTTCATCTCTTGTCTAAAATATGTGGTTATTGCTTTATTGGGCAGGTGGTTGTAAGGCCTTCACTTCAGTCTCCATTAAAGCCTTTATTGATGATTATATGTACAAATTGTACAGCCGGAATTTTACATCAGATATGTTCTGTCTGAATTTCTGGAATGAAGAGTCATCATTATTTACTGTCAGACCAATACCCTCATCTTTGTTGTTGTTATCACATTTCAGCTGCTATGCTTTCCAGCCTTCTTCAGGTGAATATGTCCTAACTACTTGGCCCAGGGATTGAATTTATAATTATAGTGTCTCTAAATTCATGAACTGACACTTTAATCCTTTAGGCCATTGTCCCACAGGTAGTCTGGATAGACTCGGACACATTAGAAACAGGACTAGCAATAATTGAACAATTAACCAAGGTGAGATATCCCTAGATATAGGTAGCATAATGAAAATAATTGTAACTAAAGACTTCTGGAAATGGCAAAAATAAAAAGTTGCTAATTTTTAGGCCATATGTTACAAATCTTTCCTTCATACACTGCAATGATGAACAAGAAAACTACCTTTCCTGTTGTTTGAGGCATTCTGCTTATATGCAAGTCAGAAAGTCAGTGATTGGTTGAGGTGGCATAGAAATTTGCATGATGCTCTCTGTGTAAATTAAGAAGGTTAATGGAACTGACAGGCACCTTAAAAGGCTGAAACCTTGTGATTGTGACATCAAAGTTGATTGATTATTTTTTTTTAACAGCTTATCAACTCTTTGTGGTTTATAATGCTGAAACAAATTTCTGAATTGTAAGAATTACTTTTTTGTGAGTGAATATTACATTTAACAATTTTCTGAAAATAAGAATTTTTTTTTTTTTTTTACAGATACAAGATCTACTATTTAACCGATATCAGGTTTTGCTTAGTCTATTGAATAAAAGTTTGTTTTTTCACTATTTACATTATTCGGACTATTGTCCTCATTTTTGTCGCCATATTTATTACAACGTTTCGACCGTTGTATGCCCCGGCCTTCTTCAGGTGGTTGGAATGTCAAACTGAACCCTTTATTTCGCTCACTGACGTAGATTGTTCTACTTCCACTTGCAATGTCTAATGGATGTCAGTTATCAGTTATCTCCTGTTAATTCCCCTCTCCAAGTTCTCCACTGCTTTAAACAGGTATTGAACTCACAGTCTTTGGGTCCTGTTACTGGATTTAACTAATGCCTTTATCCACTGTGCCTGGTTAAAGCAGTAGAGAACTTGGAGAGGAGAATTAACAGGGGATAACTGATAACTGACATCCATTAGACATGGCACGTGGAAGTAGAACAGTCTATCCCAGTGAGCAAAATAAAGGGTTCAGTTCGACATTCCAACCTGAAGAAGGCCTGAGTGTCCAACAGCCAAAACATTATATGGCAACAAAGATGAGGACAATAGTCCAAATAATGTAAATAGTGTATGTAATAACTCATCTCAGAAATATAGACAAGTTTGTTTTTATTTTGTTATTATTTTTATAGGACAGCCTATTCCCTAGTTTGTTTCTCTATCCTCTATTATTTTTTAGGCAACTTTTTATCTTTTTTTTCCATTATGAGAATTCTGTAAAGATCAGTATAAATGGTAATCCAAAAATGCAATATCTGGTGAATATGGTAGGTGAAGAAAAACTTCCCAACCATGTTCCCATAACATTAGCCTTGTTTTCAAAGAGAGAAGCAGTCTCATGTTGTCCTCATAAGATATTACATTCTTTCTCTTTAATTCTGAAAACTTTTTCCACTTTGTCTTTTTGTCTTTAGTTGGTCTGATTGGAAGCAGTAATTTCGTTGTCTAGAAAAAGTTCACTGTAGAAGACCGCTTTCCAATTCCACCATTTGCACAGCATTACATTGTTTGGATGAAGAGGTATCTTTGGTATCATTATTGAACTTTTGTTTCCCACATTGTCGTAAAGTATTTAATTTTCATTACACTGAACAATTGATTTTCATTGCATGTAAATTCCAAATTGCACATAGAAATAGTTCAATAAATTGTTTCTCTCACCTTATATGGATGTCACTCATCAAAGTCACTGACATTACCTAACTGGTGAGTCTTGATTAGAATTTTTTTTTTTTACATATGTTGTCACTCATGTTATATAATGTTGATTATTGTCAAGTAATATCTTGATTTGATTGCTGTCAATCTGAAGTGGTTTACTTGACTGTAGAGCATCATTCAGAGTGGAATGTTCTGCATATATATTTATAAACTGCTTTTGACATGTTCACTCATTCATAATGACTTCTCTATAAACTGCACTGGTCATTTTTCTTATTTTTACTTTAAAAGATAAAAAAACTTACATACTAAGTGTTTTTTTGTTTTTTTTAAATTTCCAACATAAGAATCAATGAACAAAAACACCAATTTTTGAACTTTTAAAAAATATCCACTGATTAGATAGCTGTCATAATAAAAATGATCTTTTTGAATTAATTTATTTCAAACACTTGTAATATTAACAGGCAAAACAATAGACCTGTTGGTCAATCCACTAATTTAACAAAACTTTAGGCGACTACTCCTATGCTGTACATAATGACATGATCTCTTTATTAGACCTATCATACTATTTTCCATACACATTATGTTCAATATATAAATGGATTTTATAGGGGAGGATATTATGTTAATGAACACTTAGTTTTCCTCTTTTTCAAGGAATGTGCACTCTAAAAAGAGCTGAAGAATGGATCAGCTGAAACATTCTTAGCAACATAAAGTGAACTAAAAGAAGAAATAAAACATTCTCAGCTTCTCATTTCTTAAAAATTAAGTAAATGATCAAACATTAGATTGTTTTTTGGTTGTTTTTTTTTTTTTTTCATTTAGAAAAGCGTCTTGGTCTTGCCTCAAACTTTGAGAAACTGCCCTCTACCAACATATATCGAGTTTCACTTGTGTTTGAACAATATTCAAAATATTAATGACTCTTCTGAAAATTATAGATATTGTGCAAAGTAGTAATTAAAACAATTAAAAAATAATCATTAAGAAAATTATTTTTAGTTTAATTTTTTTTAGTTTAATTTTTTTTATTCTTTTGCCTCAGTCAAAAACATTTTATTTGTTACATTTTTTATCTTTCTCTTTTCTTTTTTCTGATTTTCTTTTTTGCTATCATTTGTAATTTTGATAAGATTAACTCCCATTAATCTCTTGCTATCAAGTTCTCAAACATTGCTGGATCTCCTGATTATGGAATTAAGGAAAAAATCTCTTACACTTTCTTTCTTTTTGAGAAGCCATCCATATCTTTTCTGTTTGTAACAAATCTCAGAATGGAATATTGCTATAAAAGAAATAAAACCTCTGATACATAGTGAAAAGAAAGGATTTTCCAATACCTACAATAATGTTCAAAAATCATAAGTGATGACCCAGACACATACCAACAGGAAATGATCAGTATTGAATATACCTTTCACAATTGCAACTGCTCTGCAAACATAACATCAGCTTCTGCAGGCAGAAACAGAAGTGTTGACGGGAAGGAGATGGTCTCCCTTATGTCAAGGGCTTATTGGAAACGAATAAGATGGTCTGTGATACATGCAACATCAGAACAATATTCAGAAGTATTTCTACCCTACAAAGAAATCTATGCCAAATCAAGCTTAACACAAGGGAAACATGACCAAGAATTGGATGTACTCCATTCCCTGTAGTTGTGGAAAATAATATAAAGGGAAAACAAGCTGCCTCCTAAAAATAAGGCTGGTGGAATGTTAAAACCTCATAAATAGAGGTATGACATGAAATCTGATCATGTCAGTTGGGAAAAGAATGATCATCAACCCCTGTGGAATGAAATCAAAAAAAAAAAAAATACTGGACAGGTCTAGCATATAAATAAATACGATATGGGAGATAGTAAAGTGAGAAAGAGAAATGCTAGTAAATCTTCAGCAGCAGCTATAGCAGAGAAGGGAAGCTTTGGTGAGTGTATTCATCAGCAGGTAGATTAGTTTTAAGGTTCCAAGTTCTTCATGGGACAATAGCCTAGTGGATTAAAGCATTGATTCATATAATTGCGATTTCAATCCCTGGGCCAGGCAGTATGCAGTTGAACTTATTGAAATTTTAGTGAATAACTGAGAAGTACTAAATAGACACTAGACAAGATATCTCTGGACATGACCAGCAGAAGATTAATTAAAGTGTCCATCTGAAAAATACTCTGAAGGTTACCCAGATCAACAATCATCTGATGAAAAGTAGAGGAGACAATGGCTGAAACAGCTTGGTCAAAAATTCATATGGCAGCTCAATTCCACAACAAAATAAACAAATCACAAGTCCAAACTCAAAGATCCAGATGCAGAAAGAAATGTTAAAATCACAGATCCAATGTCACAAATCCCATTACATGTAAATGGTCAAAAAATCCAATACACATGCTAAGGTAGAAAAATACACAGATGAGGTAAAAAAATAAAATGAATATTTCAATTTAAGAACACTTTTATCAACGTAACAATTTTTTCATTAGTTGACAGGTGGAAGAGGACACACAACATTAGCATATCCGAGACACATTCATGGCAACACCTGCAACTGACTTGTTTCTATTTTGGTTATTTTACTTCAGCATATCTTATATATGTGCCCTTTTTCTCGGTAGGTGACTTTCTCTTTTGCCACAGTTGTAATAATAACAACAAAGATAAAGACAATAGTCTGCGTGTAAATAATGTAAATTCTGATGTTCAGATGAGTGAAATGATTGGTGATCATGAGAAAGAGGGTACTGTACTCGGTGTCACATAACTTCATCAATTCTGATGTTTCTTACAAGGAACTGATTAACACAAGATCCACTGATATGCCAACACCTTTTATGGCGCAAGCTCTACTCAGGAAAATACTCTTTTATTTTGACTCCATCTGTACAAAATACTCCGAACTACTCAATTGATAGATCCATTTCTGTCTTCCCATTTCAAAATAGGTTGGAATTTACCCTCATTTGATTGGGATTGCTTAGCTTGAAATCATAACTGACCTTTCATTTTGTATTGGGTGTTCCCAACCTGTTAGTACCATGTTTGTTCCTACAATCACATACTGAAACAACTGAACTATTCTTTACATTACCACCTATGTCATGATGTTCGTTTACTGTGCAGAATTCTTTAAATTCTTAATTTGATATAACATTTGCCAATCAGGTAGTAAAGTTAGACACAAGACAAACAGAAAATTACTGGAAGTGTATTCTGGTTAGCAAAGAACTGTCCAGAAACCTCTGTCCATTGACTGAAAGTGCTGACAGTAATGATGCATCATTTTCATCTATCACCACTGGGAGCTCAGTTTCTACAGATTAATCAGTCACTGTTCACTTTATCCAGTGAATCTATTTAAGGAACGCCTGCTTCTCTGCTCCTTCCATACAAGTTGTCTTATCCAATTTCCTTTTGTACATCTCACTGCAAATGATTTGTTATCTAATGCTTAACCTGAGAACTGATTTTATATTTTTTTTATCAAGTCCATTTTGTTTGTGTAATTGGGACCTAGTTTTACATATCTAAATAGATATTTACTTGTATGACTTAGTTTCCAGAAGGTGCAGTTCATGATTGTCTAATAATTGAAGTTAAAGCTTATTTTTCTTAAGAAACTTATAAGTATTGAGCTTCACTTAGAAGGCACTATCAAATGTAAATCTTTTGATTTGCACACCAACAATTTGAGTATACAATTATTTTTCTCTTTTTTAATAGTTCATCATTAGTTTTTTGATTTTTAATTTATCATTTTTTTTTCTCCCCAGCTCTCTGGGGAATTTCAGTTCTGCTTCAGCTGGTGGCCTGCAGCCAAAACGTTTTCAATTCAATCTCTACAAGGTAATCATGAAGTTGGTAGAATTTTAAAACCTTTGCTAAAATTACAGGTGGAGCAAGAGAGAAGGTTAGATTAAAAAATTCATGCTTTGCAGCCTGGGAAATAAAGATGGAAGAACTTAGAGATATTTTATTTTTCTTCTGGCATTATTTACAAATTCAATAGCAAACATGTTTCCTTAAGAGACTGAAGGTGCTTTACAAGTTCACTGATTGTAAACTTAATTTCATCAAATTTTAAATTGCTTTCTTTTGATTTAGTTTAACATTTTAATAAAACCTACACTTTCTTCTTTCTAGAAAGGAAAAATTATGCTCATGCATAATTTTCGTGAAATTAAATTTGTTGATTGAAATAATCTTGTTTTTAAAAATCATCTGATATTGATACCATTTTCTTTTAAGTGGAACCCCGTATGTATCTAAATCAGGGAATGGCCATTCTGCTAGAAAATATTAAAACATATGATTGACTAGCATTAAGCACTCTGAAAATAATTTTTTTATTTATTTTATTTATTTTTTTTTTTTTTTTTTTTTTTTTTTTTTTTTTTTTTTTTTTTAGACAAAAGTAAAATCTCATCACAAAGTTGTAAACTTTCATCTTCAAACTTTACCAGTCAGTAAACATGAAGCCTGGTTTTTGTAGACATAAAAGATCATTTAACACATTGACTAATGTTATAAGAGTTATCTTTGCTCTATTTCTATGGTGGCATTGAAATCGGGGAACTTTTCATTACAGTCTAAGTGCATTACCTTTTTTTCTTTGTTTAGGTGGTATTGTGGCTTCATATTTACCAAAATGGGTGCTTTTCAGAATGAAAAAGCAAAATTGGATCATAGGTTTACATAAGCAATCCACTGTACATTCTAATATTTGCCTGTTAATGTATCATTATGACTTCACCTCTCCTCAATTTGCTCTACTATGGAAACTGAACTGTTTACTATTTTCATTTTGACCAAAATAATCAAAAACAAACTGATTCTTCCCCTCCTCCCACACACCTTTTGTCTTACAAAGTTTTGCTAGATATTTAAATCTAAAGCTACTATAGCATTATCAAAAAAACATTTTAAAGCAAATAATGAAATAGAATACACTTAAATTCAAAACTTCTTGCTGGTGTCATTATTTAATATAATTGCCAAAATTCAAATTTAGAGAAGTTCATCTGTCCTAAGTTTAATCAAATACAAATGCTGAAAACAGTCTTAAATTATGGGAAAAGTTTCTGATTTGTTAAGATTCATTTTAATTGAAAAATTTGAACTTTTGCATATTTTCAGAAGTAAAATTAATCAGTGAAATGTTGTTCTTTATTTTTTCCCTCAAATTTGTGCATTAGTTATGTGTTGTTGCTGAAAAACACTTTAAGTTCATACAATGATCTCGCTGTTTCTTCAGATTTATATATTCAAGAAACACTGGTATTGCTTAGGTTAAAATAGTCTACAGATTCATGATTGACCTTTCAGAATATTTTGTCATAAAGTGAAACATGGAATATGAATGAGAGGGAGGGAGAGAAAGAGACCTGTTCATTTTGATGTGTATATACAGAAAAAAATTTTGGTCTGAATAGTTTAGATCTATATTATTAAAAGTGGTACTTGGCCTTTTGGTAATTTCTTTTTGAGTAGAAGAGAAATGTTTTAAAGAATGTACATGCAAGTCTAAGAGGATGACCAAACCTTGCCAGCCTCAGGCTGATCTTTTATCAGACACACTTTAAGTAATGGATACAGAATAAATATTTATCTGTCTGGTTGGCTTTGCTTGGTCTTTCTTGTATCTCTAAATTGTGTTGCCTTCCATTAAAACTTTTTAAGGAATTTGTAGTTGAAAGATCAGCATCATTTTATATATATATATATATATATCTGCACATACACCCCACAGAGTATACACCCACAACACAAATGTTTTATAGATAGCTCAAAAATAAAGGAGTTTTAACTTCTTTTATTTCCCATTATAAAAGGTACTCTTAACAAATCAGTAAGCATGTTTTCTCTTAGAATGTGTATATTAGGATGAATTCAGTCCATAGCTTAACATGGTTATTAGCTGAATTTTTATATAAAATTTTCATTAGATCATTTTGATTAATGGGAAAGCATTGGTTTATATATAAAGATATTTTGGGAAAATGTTTTCATTATTAGGTTACAAACTTCATGACTAACACACACACACAGAGGTGTGTGTATATATATATATATATATATATATATATATATATATATATCTCAAATGTAAACTGGAATCTAGCAGAAAATACTGTAAGTATACTGATCAGAACTTAGTTATAGTTTTGGTGAAAAAGTGAATAATCTGTCATGAACTCCAGTTTGGACAATCCTTGTATGCTCAAACCCTTATATATATATATATATATATATATATATATATATATATATATATATATATATATATATATATATATATATAATATATAACTAGGTGGGACTAATTTCTCACTTCCTATATTGGCATATATAGACTTTCACAATAGACTCTCCACTTAATAATAAATTGGACTGTGCAATTTTCTCTTTTTTTTTTTTTAAATTGTCAATGTTTGTGTGTGTGTATATATATATATATATATATATATATATATATATATATATATATATAATCAAAATCCACCTATGAGTATTCATTCTGAATTTTTTCAGTTTCAAATGTACAAGGATACTTGCATTGTTGAAATTATTATTTCATCTAATTAATTTGCTGCTTTCTTTCTTAATTTTCTGTTACTTTGGCAACCTTTCTCAATCTCTATTCCACCTCACATTTCCCCTCCCTCCACCTTGAACTTGGGAATGTCCTAAGCACATCTGTTTCAGGTTTCTTCTCTCCAAGTCAATATGAGGAGAGTTGATCTGATTAACATTATATACCACTAACTTCTTGATTGTTATCTTACCACGAACCTCCCCAAATGCTTTGTTGGATTTTAGTCATCAGAAAAACATTGGATACACCCATGTTAGTTTTGTAATATGTCATTAATCACTGGACCATCAAGACTTAATACTGAACATCATCTTTCACAATAGGCTCTCCACTTAATAAATTGAACTGATTCAATTGGACTGTACAGTTTTCTCGTTTTTTTTAAATTGCCACCTAGTCTATTATATAGGAGAAATGAGGGGAAAAATCCTAATTTCAAGATTAAACTGTTTTCTCTCTCTCCTTTCTTGCAAGGCTCCAGTATCAGATCAGTGACAACCAATAAACAACATCATTACAGAATCCCACTTAAAAACAAATAGACAGTTTCAAGTAATAGGGAACTGTTTGAAAGCATATGTGAAACAGTTGAATTATATAATAGTTGAAATTACCTGCTGAAAAAGATGGTTCATTTTGAAACCTCAAACTGTCCACATTGTCTGCTTCATGACATTTTTTCATGGCCACTAACAAAAGATGAGGCCTTCACTTTTAAATACAAAGACCTATCTCCTTGTGCCTAACATTTCACATTAAATGGTTTAAATTGGCTGAATCTCATTGTCATTCCTAATTATTGTGTGTTCAATTGAACACTTTCTATTATGTTGATTAAGTTTTCTTACTAAATTTACAGCAAAGGCAAGTAAACTTCCAACTTGATATTTTTCCATGCAATGTGACAACTTAAGGTAACAATATGGCTACCAAAAATTTACTGAAACAAAGCTAGAGTTTAGCATTCCTGCTACTAAAGTCATCTCCTGTCAAAGTCACCAAACTATGGTTCTCCTCTAGGAATATGCTGCTGCTACCTTTTATGGCAATGTTTGTATATATATATATATATATATATATGTGTGTAGGTGTGTGTGTGTGCCCCCACCTCTCTCAGGCCTGCCAGCAGTTCACATTACGGCATTTGCCAGATGCAGCCGTAAAAACACATTAGATATGGATGGCTTCAAGTCTCTCAAATTCCTTGCTTTATAGCATCTTTTGCATCCTTCTATTTTGATGTCGATGTCTTGCTGATTATCTTGGCACAGAGTTATACTCCCTCTGGATCCCTTGTTTAATGAAGACACAAAATTACAAAACTCTTTCTCTCACTCACTCTCCCCACACACAAACATGACTGTAATTACTATTTTGGTTTACCTTGATGTAGTTTACATTGTTGCAATAGTGTATTGTGATTTCTTGCTTTCCTGTCTCCTTCCCTACTCTCCCTATCCACAATACTTGTAATCTCTGTCATACCCATCTTTACCTACCAGTGATTCAGAAAAAGAGGCGCAATGATATATGCATCATCTTTATTATTAGAAAGGGAGAAAAATATTGTTTGTAGCCTTTATTCCTCTCCAACCATCCTTAAAGACTTTCTTAGTTTTGTCTTGTGATTCTAACAGTTCAACTTTATTTTCTGATGGAAAATCCAATCTGAGTTTTATACAAAAAAAAAAAAAAAAATTACAAATGAAAAATATTTTGAAACATTGCATTGCTTTGTTTTTCCCAATATAAGCAAATTAGCATACTTTTTCTTTAAGTTGAACAATTCTTATCTCTCTGGAAAAGATTAGACACAAAAAACTAATTATTTCTGAGATATAAACTCTTATTATTCACATTTGTTGAAAATCTCATTGAAGATGGTAAATACATGGCTGGTAAGCAAGTGACCCATGCTTTCCCTGTACATTGTTACCATGCCAACATAAGGATGTTAATCAATTTCTATTTAAACAAAAATGTCACAAGAGATGAATACTTACTCTCTTTCTGTTTGTCTAATTTCCAAAGTCATTTCTTGTATATGTTTGTTTCAAAATAACTTGAAAATCTTGGTTAGTTTTATTAAGTGTTAAATTTACATTTGAGATTTGTTTTTCAAGAAATGATAGCTTTAGTCTTTCAAAAACTTTAAAAAAAAAAATACATCTGAAATTTGATTTTGTGCTATATTCAATGAATTGTAAGATATACTTATGGCTAATATATATAAATGATCAAAAGAGAAATCACAACATGTAAGCTATGTATTGGAGGCAATCAAAAGCAAGCGAGTGTAGTAACAGAAAGTGTTGAGTGTACATAGGAATAGCAAAAGATGTGTTCCAGAAACTAAGCAAAATATTAAGAGAAAAGAAAATGGTCTTGAAACTAAAAAAAAAAGTATATAACTGAACTGTTATGTAATCTCTAATCTTCTATCTGACAATCTTCTCATAGATAAAGAAGAAACTTGAAGCAACCGATATGGTTCTACTAATGAATGCTAAAAATATCATGGACAGAACCTGTGAGCAATGAGGAAGTTTTAAGGAGCTCCAAAGATATTGATATTTACATAATCAGAAAGTGACAGCTGAAATTTCTGATACATACATAATGAGGAAAGAAGACCTAGTAGAAGATCTTTTGAATGAATGGAAAACAGGACGTGATGGAGAGCCATAATTGCTCATATCCTGAAAAAACATGGCACATAAAAGAATCTTTCTTACTTAACCCATTGACTGGCAAATGAGCTAAAACTTATTTTGTGACTGTTCAAAATTTTTCTATCTCCGAAATAATCAAATCTCAAATAGTACAATTAGGCTGCAAACCATTTTTCTTTTTTTTTTTTTTTTTTTTTTAACTTATAAATTCTGATCCAGTAAACAATATTTTTTTAATTTATTTTTTAATTAATATTTATTATACCTGT
Source organism: Acanthosepion lycidas (assembly GCA_963932145.1). NCBI lineage: Eukaryota > Metazoa > Mollusca > Cephalopoda > Sepiida > Sepiidae > Acanthosepion > Acanthosepion lycidas. The sequence goes on from OZ010601.1 coordinate 3,449,937, forward strand.
CATTTTTATAACTTTACAAATTTTCACAGGTAAAATTTCTAGTCAGCTATCTTTGCTTTGCCCATAGATGACCTGGAAGTATATAACACATGGATAATCTTGTACATTCAATAACTGATTCACTCACAAATCTTATTTTGAAATGGATTTTTTTCTGTCTATATCTCTGAGATGAAGTATTATGATTATTTACATTATTTACATTATTCAGACTGTTATCCTCATCTTCATTACCATATTCACAATGTTTTGGCTGTTGTACGCTTCAGCCTTGTTCAGGTGATTGGAATTTCAAACCAAACCATTTATTTCATCCACTAGAGTAGATTGTTCTAGTTCCATGTGCCATGCTGCTTCCGGATGTCTCAGTTATTTCCATTTAACTCAATTCTCCAAGTATTTTGTTCACTACTGCTGTAACCTGATATTGAATTCACAACTATTGTATATGAATTTCTGGACCTATTTTTTTTACCAGTGCTCATATTGCAATTTTTCTGTTATTATCATTGCATATTTTTTACTATAGCTTATATTGCAATTTTTGTATTGTTTATTCATTGCTTTTTACTCTAGAACTCCTTATTACTGGTTCCCATATTGTATTCATTTCTATGCTTGGTTGCCTCAGGAGATTTTTTTGTTTTAACTATCTTTTCCCATTTTATAGAAACTATTAAAGGAAACATTCCTTTATACAGTGGCCTAAGAAATGTTTTTAGCTAAGGGAAATAAACTACATTCAATTTCAAAACTTAATTACATAATCCCTAATCAACATAAACAGTATTTGGAACTAGTATGGAGTAGGTACTCCACTTGATAGTTTGTCCTTGTATTCAATTTTTCATGGATTTGATCAAGTTATCAACAATCGTCTGAGCCATATTTTGCCACTCCTTTAGCAAGGTTTCTTTAAGGGTTGCCACTGACATGATTTTGGTTGCATTCTCTTAAAGTCTTCAGTCAAGGTGCTACCAAATGTGCTCTATTGGATTCATGTCAGGATTTTGGGCTACCCATGGCAGTGACTTCATTCCTTGCAATTCCTTCCAGGCCTTTGCTACTTTGTTTGTATGATATGGCATGCCATCTTCTCGAAAAAGATAGACATGCTTGTCAATCTGATTGGTTTCAAATAGTGGGAGTAGTCCTTTCTCAAATATTTAACAGTATTTTGGACCATTAAACTTAAATGCTTGTCAACAAGAATCTGCTCCAATTTCTCTCCAAACCAGATAGCGCCCCACGCCATTACTTCAATCCTTCCATGTTTCACAGTCACCTGCAGACATTCAGTGTTCCAAGTCTCATTCTGATTTCTCCAAGCATAAACCAATCTCAAATTAGAATATTGGCTGAATTTACATCTGGCCAAATTACAGACTGCCAAAATTCATAAACTTTGCTCTCAAATTCTCTCTCCCTGTCCATACAAAGGTTCCTGTTAACCTCTGAAACCAAGGCCTTCTTTCTTGCAACTCTTCTTTGATAGCCTATTTCTTTCGGTCTTTCTCACTGCATATGGCAACATTTCCATGCTGTTGGCGACATCTTTATGCTCTGATGCCAGTTTCTAATGACTTTCATATTCAGTGCCCTTTTCATTTGCTCAGACACGATGCTTGGTCTTCCTGAATGTTGTTCCACATGACAATGGCCTCTTAATTAAATTTCTTGACAATATTATTAACTGTTTGATGATTAACCTGGAAAAACCTAACAATTTCTCTATTTGACTTTCTGCACTGATGCCATCTTATTATTTGCCCTTGTTGAAATTCACTAATTTCCTTACTTCCACAAACTTTCATTGCAAGATATAAGTTAACTATTGTTCATAGATGAGAGTAGCTTCATACTAACATGTTATTGTCTGGAAAAAGAAAAGATGTTATTAAACAAGCTAAAATTGCTGTAATCATGCATGGCTAGAAACTTATCATAGTCCATTGTAAATGCAATTTAAATTTAAAATCAAAGAGAAGTGAATTTTGACAATATAGCAGTAATAAAGTTTTGTCTCTGGTGGAATTCTTTCACCTTTTTTTAAAGTTTTTTTTTCCCCCCACCATATATTTGTTAATCATGCTTGTTGAAAAACTCCTGGTCTTTATAGTATTAGCAGAGCATCAGCCTTATTTGCTATTTTCAATGAGGAACTTGTAAGAATCATTAAGTTCTTTCTAATCACTCATCTCTGCTATAAAAGTAAAAACTTCTCATACTTTATAAATTACAAAGTTGTTCTAATTCCTTTTTTTTTTTTTTTCTAAACTAATTCACTGATTTAAAAAAAAAAATTAAGTGGTAATTAAATTTACATCTATAGTCATTTTTAATCAACTTTTTTTTTTTATTGTTTTCATGTCCATCAGTTTTTTCTTTGTTCAAAAACATCCCAAAATGTACTGAAGATCAACCATAGTATCACTTGTCATGTTGTTTGTATTTTAAGAAAGACTACAAAAATAGGCAAAATGGTAATTGTGAGTTCTTAAGATCAAGTTTAATATCTTTTTTTATTTCTTCATATCTATTACATTTGGGTCTCAGAGAAAAGGTCCACAAAGTTTTTATACAGCGGTATTAAAAATACTAGTGTAAATTTTTTATTTTTATGTTGCTCTTCAATTCATTAACAGGATTTAGTTTTGTTTAAGAAAGCATCTTGAAAATAAATTTGAATTCTGCCTCTTAAAAAGTTTGTTAATCATAATAGTGTAATTTCTGACTATCTCGAAAAGGTTTTTTTCATTTGTAAATGAGATTAATAGCTTTGCAACTATTTACCAAGCACTAATTTGACTGCCTGACTCTGACATTCTCTGTTGGACTTTATCTTGTTTTCATATCAGTCACAGTACAAGATGAGATTGAGCTTATTTTTATTTCTCAGCAGCAGAGAAATATAGAATCATCAAATGTATAATTTTTCTGTACCACAAAGAGTTACTGTAATTTTCTATTGGATTGTTTACTGGATAAGCTTCTTTATTACTGACTTGTTGAAAGGCTTATATCTATTTGTAAATTAATCTTTCTTTTGTATAATTAACAAGTGAAGCACTTGAGATGAATGCTCAGAAATGGAACAAGCAGTAATGAATGTTGATATAATTCTTGTAATTGTCCATCATCTACTACCAAACTTGGTTGATGTGTTGGTCATTGAACATCTTTTAATAATTATTATTTTGCTTGGTCACTGGTAGGAGGAATTTCTGGAGTCCTTCACTTTTGACTCTCTTCCCTTCAACATCTGCCTGCTTGATTTTTCCAAATTCACTGCTCTTTCATATTGGTAACTCATCTGAAAAGAAATTAAAAAGAAACATATTAGCATCCATGTTTAATTGTAAAATCTCTGTCTTACATATCTTTCTCTTTATTTTTCTCTATCAAAATATCCTTTCTGGCCAATTTCTCAGTTTTTCTTCTACTTGATTCCCACATACTTGATAGCAGGATATATAAGTTGTAATTTGGCAGCAATAATTCTTTCAAATTTGTTTTGTTCTATTTTCTATATTCATTTGTTCTCTATCCACATGCAAGCTGTTGGTTCCCTGTGCAATTACAGATTATTTGAATATCATGTTTTCATAACATTTCTATGAGAAATTTCTTTTATTTTATTGAATGCTTTTGTGCAATTTATGAAACATAAGTATAGAGCTTTCTTCACTTTCATTGCTCAATCTGATAGCATTCTGATCATGAAAATTGCATTTCTTCTTCCAGTATTTTGAACAAAATCAAATTGTTCTTACCCTACTTCCAGTCTAATTCTGCCAGGAGTTTTATTCATTAGAATCTTAATCCTTAGCTGATTGTTCTATGGAATTTTTTTTTTTTTTGACAATGCTGTGAAGATTGTTCTGCTGATCAAGCTTCTTCAAACTTTATATATCCTGCTGAAGAACTTTGTTTTTTCTATTTTTTTGTTCTATTTTGTTGTTATTGTCTCCATATCTACTACATTTATGTTCAGCAGTTGTTCAAACTTTGCATATTTCTCATTAAGCTATTCTTCCTTTTCTTGCTGAAACTTATTTCTGATTTTTTAATCCTCATCTGTGCCATTTTTCTGGCACCTGTCATTCTGTTGTGGAGTAAATAACACACCCCTGGTAGTACAAATGAATTAGGCAAGACACCTTAAAGAACTCCAAGTGGATCAAGGAAGCCTGTTGGAGTCAATCATGAGAATTTCTAACAGACATCACAGCAAGTAGCCTAAGCAAGACTTATTATTATAACTACTATGAGTGAGTTATAACAGTGGCAACAAGGAATCGAAACTCATACAAGTAACTTTTTTTTAGGTTTTTTTTTTTCTTCAATGCACATAACAATGACAATGAGAAATTAGAACCATGTTGGTTTAATTTTTTTTTATTTTTGGTGTGTGTGTGTAAAAAAGAAAGCAATAACAAAACGAGTATTCTACTAATATGGAAGAATTATTAGCCCAAGTGTTAAAAATACAACAACAACAGTAGTTGTTGGAACTCCAGAAACAACAAAATTTAATTGAAATAATACAGAAGAAAACAGAAAATTCCCAAGTTCTTTCACTCTCAACACAGTAGCAAATTCACATAAAATTCAGATGATGGAATTACCTTTTCTGCTTATTTTAGAAGATATGAGAAAGTTTTCAAAGAAAAATGCAGCAACTGGGAAGATGAGATGTTTCAGATGTAGAAGTTTACATCACAGAGTCAACTGTCCCTTTAAGAATTCAAAGTACTACAAGTATGGAAAAGTAAGAGATAAAGTCACACTGTAAAACTAAAGCAAGGAAATGTTCACACAGAAAAAATAATTACACAAATTTTCTTTGGTTTTCTGTATGTGAAAATTAATGTGAATGTAAAAATGCAACTGGACACTGGTAGTGATATCACAATAATCAATAAAGCCATATGGAAAACAAACCGAAAACCTGCATTAAAAAAACTTTGAAAGTTGTATATGGCGTGCAAGTGAGAAATTATTTTTTATTGGCAAAATGATTTTCTAATGTCTCATTCCATAACAAGTGTGTAAAAAGCTAAGGCTTTATGTTAAAAAATGCTAAAATCTTATTCAGTACTGATTGGATGGAATTATTTGAGCCTGGGATTTACCTATAAATATTTATTGCAAAAATGTAAGTGGACATGCAGCCAATTTAAAAAAACTGAAAATTTAAAAGAAGAATTGAAAAAAATGTTTCTGGATGTTAGATAGTTTGGGTTGGTGTTCCAAAATCAGAAATTTCTAGTGAAAAAAGGGTTGATACCAGTGTTCAAATTGAAACATAGTGTACCATTGAAAGCATTGGATCAAGTCAACAAAGAATTAGACAAACTTGAATAAATAGGTCTAATTAAAAAGATTGACTGTTCAAAATGAGCAGCACCAGCAGTGTATGTTAAAAAAAAAAAAAAAAAAAAAAAAAAAAGGAAAATTTGTGTTTGTGCTGATCATTTGATTGGGTTATACTAATGTTTAGAACCCCATAACAACCCATTACCAAGTCCAGATGAAATTTTTTCAAATTTAAATGATGGAAAAATTTTTCTTTCTCTAAGCTGGATCTTTCTGAAATATATTTGCAAATATAGGTTGAAAAAGAATGTTCAGAGTTAATAACTATAAATATGTACAAGGGATTTTATAAGTTCAACATACTTCTCTTTGGGATAAAAGTGGCTCCAACTATATTTTAACAAGCTATTATTACTATGCTTGCAGATTGTGATTTCACAAATTCTTATCTGGATGATATATTAGTTAAAAGTGTATCTAAGGAACAACATATCAGGCATGTGGAAAGAGTTTTTGAGAAAATATGTTAGTATGGGTTCAAACTCAGTGAGGAAAAGTGCAAATTGTTTTTGCCTAAAATCAAGTATCTAGGACAAATCATTGACAAAAATGGTCATCAAGTAGATCCGTTGAGAGCAAGTGCAATTAAGAATATACCTCCTCCAACAAGTGTTACTAGGTTACATGCATTTTCTGGGATTATCAAATTATTATCAAATTTATATACCTAATATACAGAATTTGAGAGCTCCACTGAACAGTTTGCTTTAAAAAGGCAGAAAGTAGAATGGGACTGATATGTGTCAGAGGGCATTTGAAGAAATCAAGAAAATACTAACATCACACTTATCATTAGCATGATATATATGGTAAAAGAAAAAAATGGGAACACAACAGGCATTGGAATCAGTTAAAGAAAATGTTTACTGAAGAAAGGCCCACAAGAAAGGAATAACCTATGCAAGTACTGTATGATACTTTCAACGTACCAACACCCCAAGAATTCGTTGAATATATAAGTATGATTTCCAGAAAAAGGAAACAGACAGTAAAACTAAAAGTTGACCCAAGATGAAAGGAATACAATGTTCAGTACATTGGTGAACATGCCAGAAAGAGGAAGGTGGTGAATACTAAGAAAATAAAATAAAATACTTATTAATAAAAAAAATAAAATCTCGAAAGAGAGGATGTTGCGGAGTAAATAGCACACCCCTTATGACACAAATGAACTTGGCAAGATGCCTTAAATAAAGAACTCCAAGTGAGTCAGGATATTCCATTGGAGTCAGTCAGGAGAATTTCTAACAGACATCATGGCAAGTAGCCTAAGCAAGACAAAATATCATAACTACTTTATTATTTGTCTTTTTCTTTTCCTTGAGATGACTTCATTTGCTCTTGTCACTGGTGCTTTCCTCAAGATATTTCACTTTGAATTCCTGACTTGTTCAGATTCCATATTGGTTCTTAACTATGACTGCATATGTTTGAAAATGTAATTTCTGTGGAGTTTATCATATTGCAGTTTCAGCATTGCTTTGTTTTGTAAATTTATCCTTCATTTGCAAGTGGCTTGGTGATTACCCTCACAGTATGCACTTGGGCTTGGTTTTGCATACAAACTTACATTTCTAAATAGGATACTTCACTATCAACAAGCTATCATTTTTTTACTGTTTCTTTATGGGTTTTTCCAAGTTTGGAAGAATATTTGGTGTATTAATTACTACTTGACCATTTACTGTATACCAATCAACCCATATTTTTCTGTTTTTATTGCATGGTCTAAGTCCATATTTAAATTATTTCACAATTTTATTTCTTTCCTTCTATAACATTTATGTTCCCACCCCAACTTATTGCCTACAATTTCCTGTGAATTTGTTTTTGGATTTGGGATTTTATAAAGGGTTTTTTTTTGGGGGGGGGGTCAAGCCACAGTGTGTCACGTGTATTCTGTGATGGAAAATGTAGCGAAAAAGAAAGTTACTTACCAAGGAAAAGGGCACATATTCTGCATGATATACCAAAGACAGAATGTCTAAATTAGAAAAAAACTCAGTCGCAGGAGTTGCCATAAAAGTATTTCGTATATGCTAATATTGTGACCTATCCCAGCTGTCGATGAATTAAAAAATGCTCTGTCGATAAAAGCAGTTGGTGTTCTCGAATTGGGGAGGAAATTTGTGTATTTGGCTGCTGCGTTCATTGGTGAGCGTATTGTTTTTTCTGACTGGTTACGTGCATTGTGATTTGTGACATAGTACCTGCAAATTGAGATTTCAACATTTCTTTCTGCCCCTGATATTCGAGTTTGAACTTGCAATTTGTTTTATTTGTTGTGAAATAATCTGTGACATCAATTTCTGAACTGGAATCTTAGTTCAAGTACAACAAAACTAACTACATCCCATGAAAATTAAATTTTGGCATTAAATGAACCATAAGGGGTTTGTATGCTGTTACACAAACAAATCAAGCAACAGCAGGACTTGTACAGTTGTCAGTACCTCAAAAAAAAACTTGTCTTTATCTAATGTTAATCCAACTCCTCTTTCATCTCTTCTCCTCTGTATATTATTCTATGATCATTACTTATAAAATACTTTTCTGCTTTTCCATCTTGGTCCACATACTCCTAGAAAGCTGATATTCAGCCTTTCCGTTCCTCTTTTTCTTTTTTTTTCTTTCTTTTTTTTTTTTTTTTTTTTTTTTTAAATAAACATTTTTCCAACTTTTTACATTGGTACGGTCTCCTAACATACTATGTTGCAGACAGTCCCTGGATGATAAGTAACTCCTGCATTTCAAGTGAGCTGACTCTCTTCACACCATTATCTGATATTTGAGTTGTCATGATTGTTCTTGGGAGGAATGTTGATAAGGATTTCTGTTGCCTGTTTCACAGATATTTTATCAAGACGCCATTTGCTGGCTATTGACTCTTAGAACTCCTCTGCCTTTTGAAGTCTTAATTTTCCTTTTACTGGGTTACTAACCATCTACATCAAAGAAAATAAATAAAAATAATTGATGATATAATGGCTTAACTGTGTGAATAATGTTTGAACATTTTTATTGACTCTCTGCAATTGCTGCCGTTCCTTTCATATTGGCTGCAAAAAAATATATGGATTGGTCTACAAACCCACAACAGTAAGACTTTAAATTCCCCCACCCCTATTGAATGGGTTATTTCATGGATCTTGCAAAAGTGTTCATTATAAAAATATGTGACATCTTTCCTCTCTAAGCTGCAAGATAGTATCTCCAAGGTAGCAACTGAGAAGTTCTATAGTTCTCTCAAGATCAAATCATTTAACAGACATTAGACATGAATGCTGTGAAGAGCCATTTTTCTGATATTTGATATTTCTGTTATTAGATCAGAAACTTAAGCCTTTTTAGATCTTAATTATTAAATAAACAAAAGGAAAATAATGTTTATTTCTGTGGAATCAAAATGATCCTATATTGGCCTTTACATGAAAATTAATACATACTAATGAAAGCAGTTTCTAATAATGCAAGAAAACAAATTTCCCCCATTCTGTACTGGTTAATCTTTTTCTGATTATTAGACTCTGTATTGTAAAGATTTTTATTTTCAGTACAAATGATTCATTTAACAAACATTAGATCCAGTTTTTTCTTCAACTGAAAGCTGAAATTGTTTGTTATAAAATCTTTTCAATTTATTCAGCTTTAAAATTTTCTTTCAAGCTCAAATGAAGCAGAAAATGTATGAAATTTTAGTACTGATATTATTAATCTTCAAAGAATTTAATTTTGTTGATTGGATTTTATGAATTTGTTCAGCCTTGACCAGATGGTGTTAGGAGTTACAATCACTCCTTCCAGGTTAATGAATGTCACTGATATAAAATCACTGAGGAACTGATAGATTTTCAAAAGTGGAATTTATTTCAGCAGGTTTGATATGACTGGGAGTCCAAGAGACTATTTGAAATTACAACTTGTAAATTATATTTTGTGATGTTGGCAGAATGAAATCAGATGTACTAGTTTTAGTTAGTTTTGGGGCTAGTTTTATCATCTGCATAATTTAAAATTAAAAATACTGTATATATAGATGCATTGTCTTTACAAGAATAAAACAAGCAGTACATTCTTTCCTTGTTAAACTGAATCTTTAGAATTCTAAAACTTTAAATCTAAATTGATTTTATCTATTAATGGTGTGGGAGGATGTCTTAGAAAAGAACTCGCAACTTATGAACAAAAAACCTCAAACCTTTTTCACATTCAATAAATTCTAGCTTGCTTTTCTTGGTTTCAAAGCATGCATTTTTGGTTTTTCTTCCTTTTTCCAAAATTCATAACCTAGAATTGCCTCCTGTTCCTCCATCCCACTATAACTTGTCTTTCTTCCACTATTACTAATAATGACTCTACCTTTCTCTGTGATAATTTACCTGAAGCAACCCACTCCTTGGAAACCACCAGCTTGGTATCTTCTACAGGCTTTTCTACTTTCTACACTCTCTCTCTCTCCCCCAGCTGATCTAAGAGTGGGAGTTCCATCGATGAATTGCTGACTGGTAAGCTAGGTTGGGAACAGTAACATTTAGCAGGGGTGGCAGGAATGGAACACTGCTACAGCTGCACTTAGACTATTTTTGTCACTTCATGACTGAAAAGAACTTTTTCCAACTTCAGTCTATTTAGCCCATTTTTTTCCTTCTATTTCATGGTCAGAATTGAAGACATTTAAAAGCTTAGTGTTGGTCTCACTACAATTTGGGTAATGCTGATGTATGTTAGCTTTCTGAAGAGTCAGCTGGCATCTCAATATACACTGCACCTACCTTAAGTAGGTTGCTAGCCAATCTCCTATTTATCTACACTGATGCTAATTGTATATATGTTTTCTAGGCAAGTAGTAAGTAAATATGGGCAGATTTAGCTGTGAATGGAGCATATATATATATATATATATATATATATATATATATATATATATTTAATATATATATAATGTTGGAGAAATTTGACACAAGCAGTGTCTGCCAAAATTCTTTCTTTGCTATTTGTACATTTCTATTTCACTCTTCATTGAATATATTGGTGCATCTTTTTACATGTGCCAATCTGCATATGAAACTATTATTCTAAACATTCTAACATTTACTTTTCCATCTTTTGAAGGTTTTGTTTGGGGTTTTTTTTTAGTTACTTTACATTTACCCATGTATCTATTTATTTTTAAGTATATGTAGAGAAAAGATTTCATTTGGAGGTTTTTTTGTATGGATAACTTAGGAAAATATATTTATTTTGCCTCATATTTAATGTTACATGTAAGTGATCTATTGCAAGTTGGATTGAGTGTTTTACTATTGATGACAAAAGATGTAACTTTTGCAATAATTTGAGCAAGTTAAAGAATTTCTTTCAGAAGTTGTTTGTTAAGCATGATAAACTGTAACAATAGAAATATGTCTTTGTTCCTTTATAATTATAGTGTAATGTTACTAACTCATGGGAAGTAGTATACATTCGGCTGCCTCATGGGTAATAGCTGTAGCTATTTATAGTCTTTGTGGCTTCATATGTAAATGAGTCACTACAGCTCCCTGTACCAAAGAGCTTTTATCTCCTTATTTTCCCTGTTACTACTTCTGAGAGCTCTAAGACATTGTCTAGATATAGAAGATCTTGATCTTCATTTTTCATAGGAGTGTTCCTCTAACAATTGCTCTTGTTCATCTTCAGAGTCTATATTGCTCTCGATTTCACTGTCTAGTTCATCTTGCTTTGACATGACATTTTCACCTTCATTACTTTCAGGCTCATTATACAATTCTTCATCGCTGTTGTGTTGCAATCTAACTTGGTCTGCATGTGCTAATATCCAATTTCCATTTTTTTCTATTATCATAATGTCCTGCCCACTTTGCATTATGAATCTTGTCTCTTGTAGATTAGATTCACTATTCTTTGTATACCACAGTGTTTCATTGGTGACGTAAGACATGATCAATGTGGGGCCCTAAATTGTCTACCCATGAGGGCAGATGGACTTTTCAATCTTCCAGCATATGGTATCGTCCTATAGCTTAGCAACAATCTAGGCAGAAATTTTTCTATCTTTCCTTCTGTTGTATACATATTTACAATCCATTTTTTCATAATTTTCATCATCCTTTCTGATAATCCATTTGATTGCAGATGGCATGGTAGGGTTTTATATGGTTTGCATCCAATTTTGTTCAACCATTGGCATAGTTTCTCATAGAACTCTGAGGTATTGTTAGATACTACACTTTTCCATTGCTTGAATATTCTTGAAAATATGATCCTTAACACTTGTTTTATGGTCAGACTTCTTTTGTTGGAAACCTGTATTACTTCTAGTTAACCTGAATATGAATCTACCAGTATTAGTAATAATCCCACTCTATACAATGGGCATGATCCATGTGTACACTGTCCCAAGGTTGGTACTCTTTAGGCCATATATGTGTTTTTGTCTGTCTAAATTTTCTTTCATTTCATATTTTACACCTTTTTATGTAGACTTCTACATCTGTAAAAGAGCCTGGTCACCATGCCTCCTTTGCATAGACATTATTCCACAATGAACATCATCATGTACACTCTTTATAACTTCACTCCTTTGCATTGCTGGCGGAACCACTATATCTCCATTAAAAATTATACCCCTTTTCTATGATTAGCTTGTGTTTAACCTCTTTAAAATGCCTTTTATAATAGCCTCACAAGCAGCAGTTGCTAACAAAAGATTAGTTATTTGGTTTTCTCCTCCAACCTTTTAAATCCTTCAGCTTTTTTGTTCAAACTTTTGCTGCTAGCATCCTAAGTCACACTTGCGTGTATTCATAATTATCCAGTGATAATTATTTGTTTGGTTCTTTAGATATTGGCGATGTCATTGTAGTGTTACTTACTCGCAGGAAGTAGTATGCTCTCAACTCCCTCATGGGTAATATCTGTAGCTATTTATAGTCTTTATGTTTTCATTTGTAAATGAGTCATCTCAATAACTATAATTGTTCTTGAAACCCTTTTTTTTTTTTTTCTCTTTTTTTTTTATGGAATATGAGTTGATACTTTCAGGGAAAGAGGTGCTATTGTCCATTGAATAGATGTTATATTTATAACTCTCCATCCAGCTGCCTTTTTTTGCAATTAGAACCTCTCAGCTTCTACCAACTTCTCTTGCAAACTTACAATTTTGTTGACGAATAAAATTATCTTCAATAATTTTTTTTTCTTTTTTGTAAAAAAGAGTATAAAGATAATTTTTTTTTTGTTTTTTTTTGTTAAGGAATACTCATGCATTTTTTATGCAAATGTTGTTTTCCATGTGATTGGCCACTTTCTGTAGAATAATGGATTGTGTTGATTTTGCAAGCTGTTACTTGTGAATGCTTCTTGTTGACTGGTGCACAACCTTTTTTGTTTGGAGGAATGGGTGAGGAATTTAATATCGTCGGTTTCATTTTTAACAGCATTTTAATATGAACCTAACAAAATGGACCACAAAAGTCTTGTAAAAGTTTTTTCCTCAATAATTGCTTATTTAAATCTAATCTCAACACAATTCCAGATAGAAATACATTTTATTCTGAATTCTCTAATTTGTCAAAAACAAAATAGAAATGGTAGGAGTCCACATATAAACGGTCTATAGTAACCTTTAAAAAAAATTATTATTTAATATAATGGGTTCTGAAATGTTCTTGGGCTGACCCACTTCCCAAAATATAACTAAATGACCAAACATCAGAATTTATTTGGGTATCACTTTTTGGTTGGATTGAAAATTTTTCAGTACCTTCACTCTCTCACTGTTATATATATATATATATATATATATATATATATATATATATATAATGGTTGAATAATCTAAATATATGTTTATTTACTTTTATTTTAATCCTCCCAAATTCACAGACTAATTTCTTAGTGCTGTTAGAAAACTGAGTAACAAAGACACTATAGTTTTGGCTATTTCTTTTATTTTCCAAGATCATCTTCAGGAATGAATTGCTACGGTAAAATTAATGTAATTGATAGCTGTGAATTTTTTTTTTAAGTGTGCATGAAACATGCTCCATTACAGTAAATTTACATTAAAAATATGTAAGGGAGGTAACTTCATTTAATTTTTTTTTTTTTTTTTTTTTTTTTTCATTGTTAACACTAGAATTATGGCAAGCTCATCAACAGATCCTGTTTCTAGAGTGAGAATTACCATGTGTGCAGCTAGTCGGTTACCTGGAAGGGGGCATATTCATTTGGATGATCCTCCTGGACCTGCATGATAAGCAAAAACAACCAATGAAGGAGAATGTTTTAAAAATAATCACCCTGCAATCCCCACTCATTTTTATTTTTAGAATTTTTTTTCTAATTTGAGCATCCCAAAACATTTCTTTTATAGATATTTTAAAACATTGTTGCTATACTCATAATTAATTTTATTTAGTGTTGTTTTTTTTTTATAGAGAGTGCTTTGAGAATTTGAAGTTTTGTAACAGCACTAAGAAATTGATCCATGAATTTGAGAGAATTAAAATAAAAATAAATAAACATAATATGTCTAAATTATTCAATCAAACATGCTTGAAGGAAAATATGCTGCCTAAATATTCATAGCTTATATATATATATATATATATATATATATATATATATATAATCTCAAACCTTATGACAGGATTATTTGGGTTCTATAGTTGTTTAGATTCCAATTGAAAGTAGACTTCAGTAATCATTTAAAACCATAGAAACTGTAAATATCTAATTTTAGTAAAAAAAAAAAAAATAAAAAATAAACTCGAAACTACCTATCCCCAGTTCTTAAACAGAAATCTTCGGACAAGCATAAAAGTATTTAATTTCTGCTTAATTTGTATTTGTTTTTGTGTGGTTATTCTTTGCTGTTTGATTTAGTTTTTGTAAATGCTGACTAATAATAGGAAAATATCATTGATTTTGATAATGACCCAATTACAATTTAAATGGCTGATACTCATAACTACTATCCCAAGTTAACTGAATTTCAATCAAACATTTCAAAGGAATTAAGTGTTTTTAATTTTAAGGCTTTCACATTGGAAATATATGTATAGGATGAGTTAACATTACCTATTTGATAGGCTGGCATCTCTGCTTGTTAGGAATGTAAACAAAAAATGTATTTATATCTTCTCGAAATCAAAAAATTACAAGAAAATAGATCAAAACACTTCATAATCTTCACTGTAAAAAGAAACGAAACCTTGTTGCTCTTAAAATGACAAAATGTTTTTTGCTTCTATTGATCAGCCTTGTGACATGAACAAAGGATAAATTATCAATGAAATGTTCTTTCACCAAAAATTGAATCTTATGATTTTCACATGTTTAAAATCTTTTCAAGAGTAAATTCCAAATAATTTTCTTGAATATTTAACCCATATATTTTACATACTTTTATTTAATCACTATTTTTAATAAATTAAGAATGTGGTAAAACTTCATCGTCCAATTGGAAAAGGTAATTAACTAATTAGGATGTGCTGGTAGCATAATTGTGATTGGCATGGAAAGTGAAATTGGTGAGCTAAGTTGAAATTCTGTCCGAGTTGATTGCATATATTTTTGCACCAAAATGTTTTTGAGAAACATGTGAGTTCATCTTTTCTCCCAGCTGAGTTAAATAGAGTTGATTCTCTAACCTTGGATGTTAACCAACCTAAGAAAAAGGAAAACTCTGAATTGAAAACCATAAAGAAAACAATGGGGAAACCGCTCTATTGTCTTTAAAAGAAAAAGTTACCAGTCTCTAATAAGATGCAATGGTTACTTTAAAATAAATCTTTCCCTTATTCTGCTAAGAATCACTGGGATTTATACAAATAATTTTTGATTGGCTCAGATTAATTCTTCATCAAATAAATTGAACTTTGTTTTTTTTTTTTCCTGTACATATTTGCTACCTAGGGAATGGCTTGTATACAAAATCAATTGCTAGCCTTTGTTGTATTTTCTACATATACTAATGACATTGGAAACAGCTGTGTGTCCATGAACTCTGCCAACAAGAGAAAATCATGAAGCATGTTGCATATTTTCATGAGAAATCAATAGAAGCAGAGAAAAAAAAAAATTATTTTGTTAGGCTATTACAGACTTTATTAAGAGTAAAAATATCTCGTTAGGAGTATAGAAGATAGACTTGTCTATCATCTAAAATAAACTCTGACTTGCAATTGTATTTTGATTAGTTTATACCAATTTCTTTGCCTTGATTATTTTTTTCTTATAGCAGTATTTTGCATACAATACTTTGTAGCTTAAGTGACTATTGTAGTTTGTAATGTCAAACATTCAGAGTGCATATGCTTCCACCTCTTATATACCCCATGCCTGGACTTGTAGGTTCTCAGATTTACCCCCCCTCCTCCTGACCTGTGCACTGAAAACTAGGTAAACCTTATCAACACAATGTTTTTTTGTTTCATTTTTTTTTGCTTTAGTTCTATTAATGGTTTCCAAATGTTATTAATGTCTCTACTCGGTATACCAATTTATTCTCTACTGCTGATCCTTATCTATTCCTTTGATTTTATAAATGTCAGTATGTCCTTCCCACACATGATCTGAATTGAAAGTATCCACAAATTACAATTAAAAGCACCAATGGAAGGAATTGGTTAAGGAAATCTGAACTTATTTAGTATTATCAAAAGAATTGATTCTAGAGGATAAATCAAAATTACATTCAAAATTATTAATCATTCCAAACAATATGAGAACAAAATATTACATTTTTGGAAATTTTCATTAATTTTTGCATTATTTATTCAATTAATGTTGTCTCTGTTTTTATGATATTATTTGTTAAAATTTTATTTGTAAAATTATTTTTTTTCTAGAAAATAATTTCTTAATTTCTTTTTCAGGTAAGTACCTGATTTGTTGATTCCTTGTTCTCTCTCTCTTGTGAGTATTTTTACAGTTTTTCTCTCTTTTGATCAAAGTCTTTCTTTGAAAGCCTAAGTCTTTAGGTTAATTATTCTGTATGTTTGAAATTGTACTTTTTACTAGAAAGTATAAACCATGCAATCTTGAAGCATGGCTGATTCTCTGGCTAAAAAACTGAATAGATTCAGAGTGGCTTTCTTGGACAGGGATTGAATTGGCTTAATTGGTAGACAGACTATTAATAGGTTAATTGAATTTAAAGGTATTTAAAATATTGCTTTTGTCAGAGGTCATATTTGATTAAACAGTTTTTATTATGAAATTCAGGATTCAATTCTTGGTGCTTTTCATTCTTGAGAAAATCGACTTTTTTTTTTTCACTACCATCTTTGGTTACTCTGTTACCATCAATAGATCAATAATATACTTAGAGGAATTTCAAAATTAAGATTGTTTTCTATCTTCACAAAAATATAAAAATTATCAAAATAGGGAAACACCATTTCTATTTCTGTCTACAAAACAAATTTGTAAGGCATGATAAGAAATTGAAGTTAATTTTGAAGAAAAGGTCAAGTTGTTGATTGATTTAGCTGAATTATTCTGTACAAATTTTTATATTTTTCAGTTTTGTACCTTGAAAAAAAAAATAACCCAAATTTAAATTTATCAGGCTAGGTTTGACAAGTTTTCTAAAAAAAACCAAAGTAGATAAAATGTGTATAACCTCTACCCACATTCAATATGCCAATATTTTAGACTTGACCTGTACAAAAAAAATTAAAAAAAATTAGATGTACACAAACGTGCTGAAAAGTTCTTGGCCTGGCCCTCTACCAAAATCTAGCTGAATGACCAAACATCAGAATTTTTTAGACTTTTGTTACTTTTAGAAGAATCATTCAGCACCATTCATATATTATCCAAAATCTCCAGCTATTACATTATTACAATGACCTTTTGAAGACCAGAAATCTACTGATCAAAGCAAATTTTGTTCACTTCATGTTCAATAATTAAGACAATTTGTTTTTTGTTTTTTTTTTTTCTTTGTTGTTTTTGTTGTTTTTTTTTATTCTGCAGATGTGTTAGTAATATTTTTTCCTTGATTTACACAATTAACTTTTACACCCTTATGTAGTCATATTACTGTTAGTGTTATGCCTCCATAAACTTTTTTAAAGATTTTTATGCTGATCTCCTTCTTTATAAAGTATCCAGCTCGACCCCATGTTCTTTTTTTGTTATCCTACAACAAAGACACTTGACAGTGCTATGACAATAAATGGAACGTAAGTGAATCATAATGTTAATTAGTTTAATCATTTTCTTTCCTTCAACCCTAACAAGGAAATCAATCTGACTTTAATCATCCTGGGACATGTTATTAATCAGGAAAATCATTCTACTATTGTAAAGAAAAGTCAAAAGATATCTCTATAATAATTTGTGTGAAGTAATTATTCTGAGAACTTTACACTTTGTGAGAAGTTAAAACCAACTTGAAGTCCTTGAAGCTTTATTTTTCTTTTCCCAAACAGAAGTTCTGCTTTGTGAATTAAATATGTAACCTAACTTGCAACATGAAGCCAGAATGTTGTTTTTATTTTATAATGAATTCTGCTTGCATCTGCCTTGGGTTTGTGTGATGAACAGAGAAACATGAAAAGCAAGTATGATTGGAATTACTAGGAGATCTGAAATGCTAAACTTTTTTTAAAAAATATAGATATGCATAATTTCAAATATTTTTAATTTATTTTTTTTAACATTCAAGATATTGTACTAAAACTTTATTTTTTAATATTGAACAATTATAGCTTTTATGTGTGTGTTTTACTAGATTTGGCAGTGGAATGGGGTTGATCCTCTCTTAGATTAAGCTTAGCAAATATTTGATTAAGGTGTTCCATAATTATACAGGAAGTGGACTTAATCCTTAAAGTTTATAACACTATATGATTATTTTCCAGCATATTCTTACATCATATCCAAATCATACAACTTGTTTAGTCATTCACTTAGTAGTTTATGGATAACACTTATTCTGATACCAAAATATTTGGTATCCCAGAAAAATGTTAAGTTAATTTTTGCATGAGAGAAATTGCAAATTCCTGAGTAAATAACTACAAAATCAGTTGAAATATTTTTTTTCTACAAGTCACCAAATAAAGGATGAGCAAATATATATAAAAAAAAATCTTTTAGTGTTAATTCTGAATTCCACTTTTTAAATTGGCAATTTGGAATCAATAAATCTTCTTGGTCAATCACAGCTCTCCACAACTTCCTGTCTTTTTTTGTGGCTCTAAGCAATGTCGATCTTTTCACTATCCCTCGCACTCCCTATTTAACCATCCATTCACACAAGCTTGTTATGTACATTACTTGGTCTTTCCCACTGCTTCTCTTAACTTAAATATATCCTGTGAATATTAAATTTTCTAAGCCTGCCTTCCTCATTATATCTCAGAAATTTCCACTGATATTCTCAGTATCCTTCTGTAGAACCACATCTCTACTGTCTGAAGTTTTCTCTTCATCATTAAAGAAATTATCCACCATTCACTACCATATAACAGCATTGATATTACATAACAGTTCAACACTCTTGTATTTGTTTCTAATGAAATTTTCCTGTTTCCTAATATTTTGATAATTTTTGGGACTGTATTTTTCCCTATTCCACTGCATCTTCAAACTTCACTGTCACATTTTCTGTCCTGTCAGAACACTTCCTAGCTCTTTCAATTTCTGTACTTGATTGATTTTAACCTCTCCAATTTATAGATCACATCTTTGGTTGTTCGTCTTCATGACAACCATACATTCTGTCATCTAACAATAGATGATTAGTCCTTTCTTCCTTTACTGCCTTGTTTTTTGTGCTTGCCATCAACACTGTGTCATCTGCATAGCTAATGTCATTAAGACTGTGTCCACTGATAATTAATCCTGGTAGGACTCCTAATTTTCTTAGGATTTCCTCACAGTATAAATTAAATTAATTTGGTATGATGACATCCTTATTTTACACCCCTTTTCTATTTTCATGTACTTGCTCAATTCATTTTTTGTTCACATAAAGACATTTTGCACCCAGTAAATATTCTGGATTATTGCAGTATCTTTCCCAAATCATTGTAGTTTTCATATCTGTTCAAATAGTCTAAGAAACAGATATACATTTTTTTGTCCTGACACCCTCACCCCTACATTCAGTTGAAATGTGTATATGTGCATGCGCACACACACACACACACACAAAGGATAGTAAAGGATTGATTATCTTTTTATATTTATTAATCTTAGTTTTTGGCACAAACCAAGTGGAGAGGAACATTGTTATACCAATCTTCCTTGTAGGGAATGCCTGTCTGCCTCCTTACAAAATCAACTTTCCCCAGGACTCGGATATTCATTCTTGGTAAATCGGTGGTAAACAGTGATTCAACCACAACATAAAGTTTACATATTTATTATTCTTAGCTTTATCTGGCACAAGGCCACTAGTATAGGCTGTTCATTGAGTATTATCTTTAGTTATAATGGTCTTTGAAAGCAACTTGCTAATAATCATTGTATGATAGCAATGTGTAAAATTCAGACAATATTTTTGCCTAATCAAACTCCTTTCTGCAAATTTTGTTGCTTTACATTTCAGCCAGTAACCACTCAACACCACTGTGGATTCCATTTGTAACTCTGTGATTAGGCCAATCCAGAAACCAAATGGATTATAACTTAAAATATCTTGTTTTGATCCATAGATACTTATTTTGCTCCAATACTGGTTAGATGACATTGTCATTGCTAAACTGTTTTGTCTTGAAGGAGAGACAAAAGTACATAATGAGCAAAAGTGATATGCAGATTTGCTCCTACCATCATCAGAGGTGTTGATTTACCACAGTGACAATCTTACTCAGTTTTACATGACAAAAGAAGAAAATTCTTTATAGCACCAACATGCTTTCTTTATTGCTTGCACTTTTGTACGAAATCAAGCAAAATTCAAAGTTTGTTCTGAAAATGTTGTTGACCATTTGCATATTATCAATAGGCACAAGAAAAACAAAGCCTTTTGCTTCTCTTCTCAAATATTGATCCATAAAGAGAAAAAAAAAAAAAACTTGTAAATAAAAATATTCTTAATCTCTTGAGATCTTTCAGTTGAAAATGCCAGTAAAAGAACTTAAAAAATTGACTTGTTTATAATGACATCTTGAAAGTTGTCCAGATCTCATTTTTGCTCAATTCTTATTTTTTCCAAAATTTCTCTGGCAAATATAGTTACATCACTGTTTGCCAACAAGGAGTCAAGGGAACAGTCAAAGAGAAAGACACAAGACATTGAATGGCTTATGAAATAAAATATTGTAATATCCAGCCATAGATATTTAGCTTTTTATAAAGATGACATTCTCAATAAGTTGATAATGAAAGTTCTCTCTCCCACCTCCCTTCAGTTCTTCATTTTGCTTTCTTCCCCTCTCTTAGTTCTCTCATCCTTAATGCTTGCATACTTTTCTTCTTCCTCTTTCTATATTTTTGTTGTACAGAAGAATTCAGCCCTTTGCTGTATAAGGCTGTCTTGCTATGACATAGCACACATTATGGCTAGCAAGAAATGTCTCTTATCTCTTTCATAGTAAATTCATCATATAGTTGTCTCACTCTCTCTCTCTCTCTCTCTTTCCCTCTCTCTTGATTGTCAGCTGTTGCTGTTCCATCACAGAACCGCCGATAGCAATCAGCAGATTCCACTGCCACTCATGAAAACTTGGGTTGGAGAAGTGGGTGTAGGTGTAACCAAAATCTCCTCACTCTTTTTCCTTCTCTCAGGCTGCATCATCTCCTCACTTATTCTTTGCCTCATCATTGAACATGATGCTGGCGGCTGCTCCTCTTCACAAAGACTTGCATCACTGCATTCTGTCTCTGCTATTGGCTGCTTCTAATGCCATCCTCTATATCTTGCAACATCAGAATCTCTCAACTTTTTTTGTCTTTTACTTCCACCAAAATAACTAACTACCAATTTAAGTATCTACTTACAACTCACCTCCTCTTGTTAATATTAGTACTTTGGTAATTAGTACTCGTCCAGATGTTCAAATCATCATTTCTTGCTCTACAGCTATGGGTGCTTTTACTTACCTTTCACTATTTTTGCTATCTATAGTCTCACCTTTAACCCACCTCTCACCAATGCCTTATTGTTACATATTCTATTACCTGGGTACATTATTTTGGTACTACTTCTTTAGCTTACCACTTATGATTTACCTACATTTCTTGTTGGCTGTACTTTTTGTTGTCATCTTTTCTCATTATTTTTGTTCCTTTTGTCTAACCATCTTGATGCAATTTTGTTCTTGCTCATTTCCTCTACCATTTATATTCAAGAGCACATGGTTTATGAGGTACATAACCCTGAATAATAATTTTTCTTGTAACATTCAAATCCTTTGATATTATAAAATATTTCTTTTCCCCTATTCTATTTCCTTGAGCTAGCTAATAAAACACGTTGGATAGGAATTGCAATGAGTCAATTGATAACACTATACCTCCCTCCCCAGCACATTATGGGTTTACCTCTGACTAAAATATCACATGACCAAAAACAAAAAATAAAGTTATTAACAATACTGTCAAGAATTTATTTAAGAAAGATTGAATCAGATTTTCTTTTCATTTACTCGGTTTGATCTTTCTTTTTAAAACAAAGAATATAAGGGTTCATGGTTTAGAAAAAGGTCTGCATTTGAGCTGGCCATTGGTTCCCTCCTATGAAAATTGGCATAAAATAAAATAGCTTAAAAGAAGACAAATTTAAGGCATTCTTGAACATCTTGCATTAAAAGAGGAAGACATGAAGAACTTAAAATTTGATATTTTACAAGGCAAATTAGGGAAGATTGAGAGATTACATTCTCTCTTCACTTTCTTTTCTGCTCCCCTCAGTCAGCAAAGTGCATAAACACTGTTTATAGCAAGGTTTTATAGCTTACTTGCTTCTTTTGTCACTCATTTGAAGGTGTGGGTGGGTGCATGCATACATATATCCATATAGTGCTTTCTATACGAAAAGAGCACTTAACATATCACCTTATGTATATGCATGGATCCATGAATTTCTGAGTCACTTGAAAATGACTTATTCATATTTTTCCAAATAGACAGACTGGCCCAGCTGTAACAACTATAAAAATCTGTATGCCAGATAAAATGCTTAGATATTTGCATATAAATCTCTGCAAGAACAACTAAGATACAATCAGTATATGTTCACTTTGGTAAAGAAAAGTAAATAAATTTTTCTTTTAATAAACATATCTGTCTTTTTGTGTCTGTTCTCATGCTTGGTTTCAACGCAGCCCTTAAATTATGTCTGTCAGCCTTATAAGGAGCAGCAGTCTATAAAATGGCAGTGTATTCCTATGTCACTTTAGAGGATGGGAGTCCTTTTACTAAATTTTGTGTTTTTTCTCCAAAAAGACCAAGGCGGGTGGGGGGTGCATTTCTGTCAAACTTCAAACTAAATTAAATGGAAGGTAGAGAATCGAATGAAATTTGTTTACAATTTTGATTCTCTTCTGCTCAAAGATTTGGTAAATATGTTTGCTTTGCATTTCAAATTGTTTATAATGTATAAAATAAATTCATTTGCTATAAAATCTTTATAAAGTATCTCTATAGTATTGTTGACAGTGCTATGAAATCATTTGGTAGATTGTATCCTATGAAATGTACTATACCTTGTTTATTGTATCTCTGAATGTCTCACTGCTGTTTATATTGTGTAACAATACTAGAGAGCTTTGATAAAAACAAACCATTTTTTCATGCTTGTCTACTATATATATATATATATATATATATATATATATATATAGAAAAGCATTTAGTACTTTGGATTAAAAATAAGTGTATTATTTGTGAACTTGTAATGAATTTCAGATTGCTTGTTCAGGTTCTCCAAAATCAAATTCTTACAAAAAATTTTATTTTTATCAAAATGTTTTGCAAGATAGGCATTTTTTATATACCTTTCTAAATCTAAACTGAAAAATGATTTCGACTTTCTTTGCAAAAGAAAATTCTTTTGTGCCTTGAAGCTATAAAAAGAAAAAATATTGTGCAATAGTGTAAATAGGATATTTTTTTTTTTTTTTTTTTTAATCTAAAATATTCAAGTAAAAGGAATTACCATATGTGATAGCCTTTAAGACATCTATTTGTATTTAATATTACAATATAGTTAAAGTACCAGTACTTATCTTTAGCATAGGTTGTCTGGGTATATTAGTCTACCAGATCTATCAACTTTACATGCAAGACCTTGAATATTTTTTTGTTTTTTAAGATTGGTGGGTGGTTTATATATCACCTAATATTGTGTTTAGTTCTTATAATTTTGGCAGTCTCAAAGTCAAAGTTTTCAAAAAGTTTAAATCTTCTGCAGTAGCCAAAAAACAAACATCTGCTACCTTACAGTGTTTACACTGTATTTTTTAAAGCCTGAACATATATTGCTCACTTGTCTATGCCAAAGAATGGCTGACAATAATTCCTCTGTTTGGTGCATGAAACTCCTAATAAAAGGAGTTTTCTATTTGCAAACAACTTGAAGAGTGCTTGAAGGAATGAATAATATCTCTGAAAGATAAGACAAGAAGCTTAATAGTCATACAGATATACCTGGCTAAAGCGATGGAAACAATTTCACTATTTTTATCAATATGAAAGCCAATTTTAGACAGTGTTAAATGTTCCCATGGACATATCAATATGTACAAACATTGGTTAATTAAGTTAAAGCTACAAGACAATGTATTAACAGTCTTGGGCAAAGTTTAACATTCATGTTTGCAAACAGTGTATCAAAAATATGTTTGTTTTTTTGTTGTTTTTTTTTTTTTATACTACTATTACCATATGAGACCCTTGGTAATTTTTGTTTTTAAAAAGCTAATTTTAAAATTTTAATAAAACTCGAACACCTGAAACTGGATTTATGCATTTTCTTTTTTTCTTGAGAATTGACAACAAAATTATATGCTGTCTACTTTATTAGATTATTCACAAGAATAATTTGATATTTACAAATTATTAAACATATGCAACTACAATGCAATATTTACCATTTACCATATTAGAAAGAAATAACTATGAAAACACTTATTTTATTCATAAACTTATAAAAATGTCTGAACAAGAGAACTAGAAAAATGAAATAAACACATAACTAATAGTAACTGTAATTATAAATTTAGAAAAAATGCATTTTCCAGACATTTTTTTTCATTTGCTCTCATCACATACATCCACTAATATAGTTTGCAAGCATTGGGATTTGTATCTTTTTTTTTTTTTTTCTCACGTATTAGCAACAAAAATATTAAACATGGTTTATTAGAATGTTTAATTATAAAAATAGTGTTTAATACTTTTGTTATCAATTCTCAAGACAATAGCAGAGCCATAAATCCTCTTTCAGCTGTTGGTGTTTTATTCAATTTCTAAAAATAGTTTTATACACCATAAAAATTGTCAAGCGAGTATACAGCAATAGCAGTATCAAGAGATAACTCCTTTTGACATTTTATTAATATTATTTTTATTTATTTATTATTTTTTTTTTTTTGTGGGCCCATGTGTTAAACTTAGTTCATTTTTCTTCTTCATATATTTAATCAATGTCAATTATTTGGACTTTCTAATTACATCACCTATTTTTCTGCATTTGCATTACTTTGATGCTAAGTGTTATTCAGGTAAGACCCTCTCTCTGTACTGTTGGTCAGATTGTAAGATGATTTCTGTGGGCATTTGTTAATGCAATTGGGAATGATGTTTGGTACAGTATAACTGTGATGTTTTGATAGACCAGGTGCCCATACATATTAGTTTTACTAGTAGATTAACATCAAAAGAAAATAAGTTCTATTTTATCATATTTCATCCAAGAAAGTAAAAAAAGTATAATTAACTAATATGTAATACTTGTAAAATCTTCAATAACTGCCTTATAACCTTTTCTGTATACATTAACTTTTGTATTTTGTAACAAGTATGTATCTCTCTGGTCTGCTTGTAAGCTGTAACCTATTTAGTATTTATCTGCACAAATGATCCTGATGCATTTTACCCTTATGTTGACATGTCAAAGTGAAAAAAAAAACTAAAAATTCTAGAAGTGGTGTGGTTTTGGGGTTTTTTTTCTTCCTCTGGCTTCATTACAATACCTACAAAAGATATTTTCGTATGTCATTTCCAAATAATGATTCTAAAAGATATCTGGCTTCCTAAATTGTCTAATTGCTCAAAAGAAGTCTCTTCTTTCAACTTGTTCTTCTGCACTCTATTAACTCTCAATTTTAGTCAATCCAAATTATTGTTATTCATCCATCAGCACAAAGGCATCTTTATTCTCTTATCTATACAAAGAAAGTAAAGTTTTTAATAGTAGACATACTTTACTTCAATGTTCTTTTGATGTTTTTGTTTTTCATTTCTTTGTCATTATTGTACATGACAAATATTTTGAGAAAGACAATAAGCAAAAATGTTTGTAAGGATGATTAAAATTCAGCCATTCACAACATTTGTTTCTTTTTCAAACTTGAATTGCTTCATTTTATTCTTGAAACCTGCTGCAATGGTTCTGGTTATTTTAAGGTAATCTCTCTCTCTCTCTCACACTCTCTCTTTCTCTCTCTCTCTCTCACTCTCTCACTCTCTCTCTCACTCTCTCTCTCTCACTCACTCACTCACTCTCTCTCACTCACTCACTCACACACGTCCCTGGAGTTTCCTCAAATAGCATCATTCATGTAACAGCTGTGTGATGAGCTCTTCTGTAAGAGAAAAATCAAAGTTCTTAATTAAATCAATAGTGTAGATCTGAACATGGATCTTGATCAATACCACATCTTAATTTATGTATTTATACATGTGTATATTATAAATTGTGCAAATATTTATGCAAATACATACACCTCATTGAGTATATGAATGGTATTAAAATCAGAAAAACAAATAGAGAATAAATATGCTGAAGATTCATTTGTAAATCTGATTTCTGTAAGCAAATTTTACCATTAACATTGCCCAAATAGTGTGTGACTATCTGCACATTTATTGAAATAGTTTTACTTTACTTTTTTTCTTTTATAATCTCTGTTTTAAAAAATTGGAAAATAATTTTCATGCTATTTTTTTTTATTTTTTTTTTAACTAAATTGCTTCAAATTTTTATTTTTTATTTTTCATGTTATAAAAATAACTTCTCAAACCAGGCAAACTTTTCTTGAAAAGTCATACATTATTCCCCTAATTTACTGTAAATACTGCAGCTTAAGTTACTTTTGGTCTTACAGGGGTGTCTGAGGTAATAAAGGAAAGATTTTGTTCACTCTGTATTAAATGCAAAAACAAATGTTTGGATATTTTGCCTATGGGCTTAAAAGTTATGTACTAGTTATCTACGTTGTATAAATTAAAACAGTGATCTTTGCAAAGCAGACACTTGTGTAAAAAAATCCAAAGTGGAAAGAAATTGAATAATTTATCAAGATTAATCTGAATAAACGTAAATGTAATTGGTCAACAATTTTGTTATTTGCTCTGTAAACAATGTAGTATCTCCACTTTGCCCAGAAGGATAAATGGTGAAAGGAACAAATGTAAAATTTATTGCACCTGAGGACAAACCAACTTTGGCATAAAAAGTTAAGAAAATCTTCCAGAATAGGAACTTGTAATGCAGTTAGTTTTTTTCCCCTATTATTACACTTTTTTTTTTTTTTTTTTTAATTCTGTACATAACCCATCTTTATTCTTGGCAAGAAGATTTTTATCTTAGTAAAAATGTCTTTCTCAGTTTCTGTCACCTAAAAAATTTCTATCAAATATGTATAAAATCAGAATAGAATCTTCAAAGTGTGCACAGATATTGTTGTCTGCCAAGGAGTTAGACTAAGTACCTTCATTAGATCGCTAAAAAAGAGCATAGCATGCCATAAAGATGCCAAACTTGGCAAAAACAAAACTTTATCATCTAAATGTTTGTTATTACATTCCTAGCACGTCCAAAAATATTTTTTTTATTCAGCAAAATTGACAAATAATCAATCATGTCACTCATTTTTTTTTCCATTTTTAAAAAAAAAAATTAAAATCTCAGTTTGAAATTCTTTTAAAAATCAATTATAATTTTTTTCAAAACTTATTTTAAGAAAATCAGAAATTATAATGTTCATTTAAAATATTTTGAAACAAGCATTACTTAGTTACTGCGCTGAAAAGATGTAGTTTGAAAATAAAACAAAGCAGGTCATAACATTTCACGTCACTCGACAGATGACAAAAGACAATTTCATGACATATTGATAGCTTATGTGAGGATAATTTCTATGGAAGGAGAGAAGTGAAATTATTTAGATTTAAGTGAACAAATTATTTACCTTGTTATTTTTAAGAAAAACTTTCAGTGCTCTAATTATTTTTTTTTTTTTTTTTTTTTTTTTTTTTTGTACTCAGCTTTCACCTTATGTTTATGATGTTTTATGGAAAATAAGAAATTAAATTAAGACTGTTGAGAGTGAGATTAAATTTCATAAGAAAGGTATCTAATTTATAGGCATCTTTCTTATGAAATTTTATCAGAAGTGTACATAAAATACAAAATTAAATTTCATAAGATGATACTGATACTTGTAGGTGCCCTTCTCAGTTGAAATTGAAAAATCAAATTAACTTCTCCGCACGTGTTTCACAAAAATAAAAACAGAGAACAATGCTTAACTCAAATAACACAACTTAATTTTATTCTTGCTGATTTTCTATACTTTATAATTACAGCCATATTAAAACACAAAATTACATAATTACTGCAGGTTTTCTGATTGGTCAAAATGATACAATTTACAACGTGCTAAAAAAAGATCTATCTCAAAAGAACATTTACGAAACTGAATGTGGCTTTTAACTAATTTTATAATATTTTAACAGCTTAAATGTAAAAATCTATTATAATTAAAGAAATAACAAATAATTGTATTAAAAATTCAATATTTAAGTTAAATACTAGACAGAAACTCAATCCACATGACATTTTTTTATTGCACGCATGATACTTCTGGACATCCATAGATTTGATTTGCAGCTGTATTATTGACACAAATTATATTTTTTTATATACTGGTGTTCGTTAGTTTGTAAGAAGCTTTGTGGAAATTATATTCTGTAAATATATATCTACTTAATAATAACATTCATTAAATTGTACAAACTTTTCCCTAATTTTAGAAGAATTAATAACATTTAATGTAAAAATAATAAAATATTTCAGAAATAACAAATAATTTTTCATTGAAATATCTTTTTGCTTTCAGACAATATTGTCCATGTTCATTAAAAAAAAAATAAAGCAATTAAAAGCTTTTGAAATTAAATAATATTTTTGTTTTGAGTTTTGTATATTATAATTCAGAGATGATTTTTCAGGTAGAAGTGGTCCAACTAAAACAAAAAATAATGATTTGGTTTCCTCAAAGCCTTGTGCTTTTAACTAATATAATCACTAATCTTTTCAAAATTGAAATTATAGAGTTTTTGTACAATTAGTTGGGGTGAGGGAGTAATACATATGAAAAAAAAATTTGCTATGACTTTAAAAAAGGAAAACATATTTATAATAAGTTCCATCATTTGTGAATAGTTTCTGAAAGTTTCATTAAAATCCGACAATTATTTTTATTTTCGAAAATTTTCAAAATTAATGTCTGTCATACAGAAAAAAAAACACGCTAAAATTTTATATGTTACTCAGTAGTTCTACTGGACACAAAGAGAAACAAGGTTTTTCAATCAAAATTTAGAATGTTCTAAAAAAAAAAAAAATAAAAGGAAAATTTTTAAAAAATAATTAAAAAATACTTTGTTCTTTCCTTTTAATAACATAAACATTTAGATGCTAAAATTTTGTTTTTGTCAAATTTGGCATCTTTTTCATCATGCTATGCTCTGTTTTTAGCAATCTCATGAAGGTACATAAGTTAGACTCTCTGACATTTATATTAATGAAAAGTTCAACACATCACTAAGCTGTCTCTTATCATTGACACTGTAAGTCAAATTTTACCCATTCCTTTCAGTTTTGATTTGTAATTAGTTATCCTTTTTTTTCTTAGTCTCACCTTTAAAAGCTGGAGAGCAAAAAACACCCTTTTATAGCATTAAGACATTTTATTAGCAACTGACTTTTGCAGTGCAGATACTTGAAGTCCATTTGCAATATCATATATAAGTCTCAAAATTCAGTTGCTATTTTTATGTCATCCTTTGTCCAAGTTAGAAAAAATATTCTGATATAATATTTAGATTAGTTTTTGTTTTCTTTGAAATTTAATATAAATTTATGAATATTGGGATGAAAAATCAAAAATAAAAACTGATAAAGTCAGCTTAATTCTGAATTTTTGTTGTCACAAAGAATGTTACTCTCATAATTACTGTTCGTGTCTGAATTATTCTTACTTGTAACTGAATACCATCTGTGCATTTTTTTCTTGTGTAATATTTCTTTTTATTGCTCTGAAAGATAAAATTATTTGGCTGCATAAGAATGTCAAAAGCTGTTAATATGTAGTTTTTCTCCACTGGGGCTTCTTACTTTCTATCATTAAGGAAGAAATGACTGCATTTGGGAAAAGCTGCCAATTCCACTTGTGATATCTCAATACTTAAAACAGAATACTTGAACACAATGCCATGCTCAAGAGGACTAAGCTTTTCATTTAACCACCATCTTTCAAACCTCAAATGAAAATGCCACTAGTAAGCTTTTTCATTTTACAGTAAAAATATATACTGATAGCTCCAAACATTTGTTCCAATCTCCTGATCAATATTTAATTAGCTTTATCAGATAATATTCTAACAATTACAAGTATATTTGTTATGACTATGGTTGCCTCCATTGGAAGGGGGGAGTAAGTTTTTTTTCTTTTCATTTTTATAAATGCCTATTGATTTTATATATATATATATATATATATCTCACATACATGTAATTAATACTTTTTTGTTATCACTATTATTACTGTAAACTAAATTTCTATAGTTTTATTCATCCATGTTAGTTGGCTTTTCATGTTTTCTTTTAGTTTTTGTTTTTCATTATGAAAAATTCTTAAATTTGTGATCTCGAGTTTAATTAATTGGACATAGCAACCTGACCAAAAAGGAGAAAAGGTTTGGATTTGCTTGTTTCTCACTTGAAACCTTTTTTTTTTTTTTTTTTTTTTAAATGAAATTATTGCTGCCTATCAAGTTGTGTACATTTTTATACTGACTCAATCAGATCCACCATTTGGATTTATAAGCAAAAGCTACAAAGATTTTATTCCTTTTCAAAATTAGAAACACAAAACAAAGTATTGTCAAAGTTCTATCTTTTGTGCTCTCTCTCTCTCTCTCTCTCTCTCTCTCTCTCTCTTATTCCTAAGCATGTCTTCTAGTTTTTCTTTTGATTAAATTTCAATTGTCTCTTAATCCCCAAGTTAATGATTCAAAATAATTAAACAAATTTAGTCCTTCTCTCAAGTAAAATAAGCATGGAGAGACCAATATAAATGATTGGTGTCATAGAAAGAGAGGAAAATCTATTGGAGAGTCTCACAGAAATTGTCTATTTCTTCATAGTATTTTTCTCTCAATGCACAGAAATTGTATGCCTGTCTATATTGTAATAGTAAATTAGCAGATACTTTTTCTCTCCTCTCCCTTTGATTTGTCACTTAACAATTTGTTTCTTCTCTGATTTATTGCTCTTTTTCTCTCTCTCAATCCATTATTCTTCTTCCTTACTCCCAGAAACATTCAAGCATCTTTTATTCAAAGTCATTTATGATAAACTAAATTCCTCTGCCTTCAAACTGGCAGCTGTTTGTTTCAAAGCAAATGATTTTCTTGTGATTTCCTTTGCAATTCTCTTGGCACTGTTGTCTTCCACAATGGTTTCAAAATTTTGAACAACATTCAACAAAAAACAGCTGGTTTTATTAAAATCATCTCTGATTTAAATGTTTGTAATATTTCATAAATGCCACTCGTCTTAGTAAACTATGCAGGAAAATTGATAAAAACAATAACCAACTAATTAAAAAAAAGAATAATTTTAAAGTAATTAAAGAATTTTTATTCAGTTTTCACTTGTAGTCTGCAGTCATTGTGTATCTTTAGCAAATTTCTTGAGATTTCTCCAATTTTTCATCATCAGTTTGTATTACTTTCTCTTTATTATTAGATTTATATTTAACACAACATGTGAGTTGAAAAGGTGAACAAGTTATTTAAATATGTTGAGTATAAATGATGATCATCATACAGGATCAGTTACTTCCTATTCTTGAGGAATGAGAAATTCACCCTCTAGTTTGAAATCTTAAAATATCCATTTGAAATATCCAACTGCATAAAATATTGTCAACTTCCATGAAAAGTCATTTGACAGTTTTGAGGCTTTTGAGCAAAGACACAGTTCTACAGTCTTTAGAATATCTATAAACAGATCAAACATTTGATTTCCTCTCTTTGATTGTTTGTAAAAGGGTGCAAGCAGTTCCCATCAATGTTCTTTATAACAACTTCATTGCAATGTTCAGTGTATGGGAATGGTTTTGCTCTCATTCAGGCACACTGCATTGACTGAAATCTCTACTAAAGTTGACTTTGCTCAATATAAAGACCAAAACAACTTGAAGATTTAGAAATTTTATTTTTTATTTGTTCTCTTATGTTTACAAAACTTAAATGATGTTTACAATTTAAATATTCCTGAGCTGGACTGTCAAAGAATAATGACTTGTCTTACATTGTATAAAAGTCCACTCACTTTTACAGCTATTTCATTCTGTTCATTGTTTTCAAGCTACTAAGCAAAGACTGACACTTTACAATCAAGTGACAAAATTCAATTTTCAGAAAGTAAAAACACAAAATTCAGTTTGGACAAAGTTTGAAGTAATGTTTTTTTGTTTCTCCATTTTTTCCTTTTTTTTTCCTTTTTAAACCTTTAAATCTTTTTCACGTTATATATACTTGCCTTTGAAAAGAAAACAATAGAAGCTGCAAGACGTTTTTTTTTTTTCTAAGTTTACTTTCAGCTGAAACCAAAAACCCTGATCTTAATCAAGATGAGAACTTATTAACAGGAAGAAGGAAGGGTTTAGTAGGAATTGACTTGATAAAGGAAGTCTAACAATAACATTCTATAAGGACAAATGGGAAGGAGTGGAGAAAAAGATTGTTCTTTCTCCCAAAACAACTGACAGCTTGGCACATGGAAAATGGAAAGTAATAATTTCCAAGTGAGGGAAAGAAAGTGCTACAAAGAACAATCATGGATGAAAAAAAAGTTTTTGCAGTAATTTATGAAATGCTTTGTCTAAAATTATATCGCATTTTTTTCATCTCTTATCACATCTCTACCCTGTATTCTGTTTCTGGATATTCCTGGACCCTAATATACTGATGCCAAAATTGGGATTTTCTACTGCATCATTAAATTCCAAAATCTGCAAAAGTAATGTTTTTGGCAGACATAAAGTTCTCTCTCACTTCCCCAATAAAAAGAAGAAAGTCAAAACAGCTTTCATAATGTGTATCCCTTTTTATCAGTTCTGCCTCCAAATGTCAAGTTAAGAAGATGTATTTTGTACAATGTCAATCTTCCTTCGTATAACTACAATTTCCCTCTACTTACAATGATGGAATCCATCAAGACTCAAGTACATACATTAATCAAACGTGAGGCCCTTAAGTGTACAATAAACTTTTTTTTTTTTTTTTATATTCTATAAAGCAATGCTTTCCATGTGTAAATCCTGGGAATATTTTTTATTTTAATTCAGCTCATACATGCATGATTTTTCTCTGCAAATCTATACAGCAACATTTGCAAATTGATTTGAGGAACTAAATAGTATTTTAAAATCGGCCAGTGTGAAGAAGTTCTTCAGAAATTTTTTTTTATTCTACTAATCATCTTGACTTGTATTTCAGCCAATATGTTCTTAAGCCTTGAAGGCTATAGAAAACTGTATAAGTGATACAAACCACAATTTGTCAAATGATGAAAATACTTTATCTCCAACTATTATGCAACAAATCTGCTCTCCTTATTGACCAGTATTATACAAACTTGCTACACCTGTTCATTTTTTTTATAACAGCCTACTTGAGTAAACAATATTTAATATCAGATTAAAATGCCTAACATTTCATAGAGCAGATTTTTAAAATAAGCTTTGGGTGTGCACACATGTATATATTATGGAAGCAATCTTTTAAGAATGCATATTTTGTTAAAATCTCAGACAGTGAATGTTTTAATTTCTTCTTTATTTGTTTCTGTGCAAGAGAATACTGATCAAGGTTCAGTATATTTAATAACTCTCCAAACATTTTAAATCTAGTGTTTTGTTCAAAAGTGATATGGCAGCTCAATTTCACAATGAAATAAACAAATCGCAAGTTCAAATTTAAAGATCCAGGGGCAGAAAAATGTTGAAATCACAGGTCCAATATCACAAATCCCGATACACATAAAAGGCCAGTAATCCAACACACAAGCCGCCAGACAACGTAGAAAAAATTTTTAGTTCAAGAACACCAACTGCTTCTATTGATGGAACAATTCTTTCATTGGTTGACAGGTGGGAGAGGACACACAATATTAGCATATCTGAGATGCATTTATGGCAAAACTTGTGACTGACTTGGTTTTATTTTGGTTATTTTGTCTTTGACATATCGTACAAGAACACGTGCAATTTTTCTTGGTAACTGACTTTCTCTTTCACCACATGTTTTGGCGATATACTAAGAAATATAAGATTGGTAATTTATTTCAAAAATTTAAACATTCTTATCTCATGATTATTAATAATTGTTACTGTGAAGTGTCAATATTAAACAATATGAATTACACCTATGAATTAATTTTACACTTTGACAAATTGTGCCCTCTATATATAAGCATCAAACTTCTATTTTGCTTATACAACCACAATACTATTTTATAGATTAATTTGCCATTTGTTTTGTTAAATTGTCATTTGTGCTTATACTGATGGACATGGACTTCTCGTCACTTGTTATTAATGAGTAAGCTATATCATGTTAATTTACAAAAATAAAAAAATGGCTAAGTATATTAATTAAAATTCTAGATCCCAGAGTATTTAGACAGTTTTTATACTCCTGGTATGGAAAAAAATAAAACTCATTTCTATGATTAGTATTGGTATCTCTACATGTGAGAGCTTGGTTTATATCAAACAGCATTAAGATCAGGATTAAAGTTAGCATCTCCTTCACCTGTCATTCTACTTGCTTTTCCTTTGTTCTTTTATGGATTTCCTTCAAAGCATATATTTATAATTTGTGAAAAAAAATGTTACTTTTTTTTCCTGTTTATGCTTCAAACCATCCAGATGAGACCTGTCCACAGACTGTATTTTAATGTTAACAAGGAAAAAAAACTATTTAAATAGAAACACATTGCGATGTATTACCAATAGAATATTTGTGGATATTCTATTGAAATTGTTGAGAATTTCTAAATTCTGATAAACATCTGAATCAAAGTGATAATCTTTAACTACCTTAGATACAGAAATGAGTTTTTAATAATTATTGATTCTGCTCTATACAAAATGCTTCGTTAATGTTCTTGTCTTTCCTCATAAGTTGCACACTATGTTCTAATTGGGTAGTTAATGATTCTGTGAGCCTGCCTCAGAAACTTATTTTAATAAAGCTTTATCTGTACGTTACAGAAATTTCTACAGTGAATAGTTTTAAGAGAATTCTCTTTTTAAGAGAAAACAAACTAAACAAGATTACAAAGAGGTGAAAGAGTAATTCTTAAAAGCAATTTTACAAAATTGATGAAAAAGAAATCTTAACAAAAAAGTTCAACAGTAAATAACAAAAGATTTCAGTGTAAATCAGACAAAAGCAACATTTGAATTGGTACTCTTCTGCTCCTTAATTTTCTTGAATTCTTAACAATGTCAAAATACATTTGAGCAACACAAATCTGGGCACTAAAAACAATTCTTTTTGTAAGAAATTCTGTTTTAATAATTTTTTTTTTACTCCATAATTTTGATTATTAGTGCCAAAGAAAGCTTGACTGTAAAGTTAGGATTAGTTTTTTTTTTTTTTTTTTTTTTCCCAAGCTTCATTGTCAACAAATTTTGGTTACAGTTGTTTTTTACATGTGATAAATTTGGGGAGTGAACTCTCTGGAGTTGATTCTATCAACATTTTAGTCGTGTTTTAATATTCATTAATTCTAGTGGTGGAGCTCAGTGTGAATTCAGGCTGTGATAGTGATAAAGTTTTGATGTGTATGTGTGTTATTAAATAAGGAACAAATAGGAAAATGTTTATAAATTTAACAGATTTCATTTTTTATTTTAGCTTCCTCAGAAATTTCTTTTGAAAATGAGTTGATGAAGTTGAAATAAAACTTTTTCTAATACTGAATTTAATTCCAAACCTTTAGTTTCAAGTTGTTTGGAAAGCCAACATCTTAATACTTATTTTATCTCTGAGTTACATATGCTACCCATTTTAATTGTTAATGGTGTTGAAAGTCTTCTAGTGATGTTTGATTTTGCAAATGCCCAAACCTGTTGTGTATCATGAAAATGTGAAACCAATTAATAGAAATATCATGGAATGAAACTGAACAAGCAAGTATTATTGGCGTCTCTGCAAGAGCATACTAAACAGTAGCAAACCCTCTATACCTCCTTTGTTCAACCAGTTTGAGGTCCTGACCTCCTCTGCCGACAAGGCTGAATGCTTTGCACGGAAATTTTCATTCAATTCAACACTCAACTCTTCCGGTGTACCCATACTCAATTTACTTTTAGAACTGAGACCCTATTGAGCGAGTTGCACATAACCCCATCATTGGTATTGGGTATTATCTCTAATTTAGACCCCCACAAGGCTAGTGGTGGAGATGGGATACCAGCCATTGTCTTGAAGAAATGTACACTTGAACTGGCACCTGCCCTCTCCAAATTGTTCCTGTCTTTAAGAACTCCAGCAACCCCTCTAACCTTTCTAATTACCGTCCTATGAGTCTCCTTCTCTTCTTCAGCAAAGTCTTTGAAGCTTTAATCAACGCCGAAGTGGTTAAGCGCCTTACATCCCATAATCTGCTCTCAGACAAGCAATATGGCTTCCGCTTTGCCCGATCTACAGCTCATGTGCTTACGGTCATCACTGAAATTGTCTACCAAGCTCTTCAGAATAATGGAGAAGCTCGTGCAGTGGCCCTAGACATCTCCAAAGCGTTTGATAGTTTGGCATTCTGGCCTTCTTCGCAAGTTCCAGGGTTATGGTATTACAGGTTGATTGTTTGACTTAATACAATCATTTCTGTTTAACCATGAATTGAAGGTCGTTTTCAACGGATTCTTCTCCAGCTCCTATCCCACGAATGCAGGTGTTCCCCAAGGCTCCATCCTAGGCCCTACTCTGTTCCTTACCTTCATCAACAATCTTCCAGGCGCCATTGATTCCCAAGTAGGCATCTACGCAGACAACACTACAATTTACTCCTGCCTCCAAAACAAATTTAGTGTCACTGACAAAACTAACCTGGCCATTCATCTCGAAAAGGACCTCCAATCGGTTGTGAACTGGGGAAGTAATTGGCTAGTTAACTTTAATGCCTCCAAAACAAAACTGCTCTCTATTAATCACCACAGAGATCCTTCCCTGCCCCCCATTAGAATGTCTGACGCTCAACTTCCCACCACCTCTGCAACTGCTCGGTCTCACGTTGTCTACTGACCTGAGATGGAACAAATATATTGAGTCAATTGCTTTGTCCACCACAACAAAAGTTGGCTCCCTGTGCTGCGCCAGGAAATTTTTCTCCCCGGAATCGATCCTTCAGATCTACAAATCGACCATTCACCCTTGCATGGAGTATTGCTGCCATATATGGTCTGGAGCCCGTACTGTATGCCTCAGGGTTCTTGATAAGATCCAGAGACGGATATGCAATATAATTGACTCTGATCTGGCATCTCGTCTGCAGTCGCTCTCTCACAGATGTGCCATTGCCTCTCTCTGTCTTTTTTTTACAAATACTTTCATGGTAATTGCCCCGATGAGCTGCTTTCACTGTTGAAACTGTTAAATGTAGCCACCTCTTCTACTCCAATAGCTTCATATCTCGCACTTCTCGCCTGTGGAACTCCCTTCCCTATTCCTGTTTCCCTGATAGCTATAATCTCCAACTATTCAAATGTAATGTCAATTGACATCTCCAGTTTCCTTGATCTATCCACTATCCCTCTCTTCATCTTTTCCTCTATCATTCCTACCTGCTCTTACTCCAAATTATCTATAACCCCTTGCATGCTAGTGGCTTTCCACCTTGCTAGGGGTAAAATGCTTAAAAAAAAAAAAAAAAAAATTAAATTCTTTAAAATGATATGGCATCATGTCTTTGGAAATATTTTTTGGAAACTAATTTCTGATAGAAAAGGTTTGATTTCCTAAAAATATTTTTGTTGTTTAAAGAATAATAAAAAAGATTTTAGTCTCTTTCAATTGTACAAATTATTTTCCATTAGTCAGCAGAACTAATTGCTTTCATCAAGAGGCAAAGTCAATAAAATCCATCCATTTCTGAGCAAAAGAGCTGTTAGTTTTGTTTCGGGGTGGTTAGTGAAATGATTGGTTATCCTTTTTTGCTTAGGATTTTATGTTCAACACAAAGTACATCAAAATGTTTATAAATCTGATGCTGAAAACACTAAAGCGTACAACATTCAAAGTAGAAAACACTTAGAAACATTTATTTTTTTAAGTTAATTTGCTTAAATTATCACTTTCTAGCAATTAAGAAATGTTAAGCCTGATATACATGTTTTTGATTAATTACCTTTAAGATAAATCTTTCTGATAAAGTTTCACATTTGCATGTTTTCATATCCATTGCCATCTAATTGGATATTTCAGTTGTTTTCTGCTTATCTCATCATCCCTAATTAATGTTCATTTAACCCAATCTATGTAATTAGAAACCCCTGAGGAGCAATTGTCTCTGATCTGTTAATAAGCAATATTGGTTGTATTGATTCAGCCTTGATTAGTAATCAGTCCTCAGTAATTTTTTTAAACCACATCTGGTAATGTTAACTGGAGAAAGGTAAGCATAGCCTAATTGTTTTGGTTACATTTTAAAAGGTTAAAATATGAAAAGTTTCTTTGACACTGCATTAAAATTAATTTTCACCTGAAAATGCCAGAATGTAATTGTATTCTGTAGCTTTACCATTTACCAGAAATGCTTGCTTTTCCCAGAAATCCACTTAAAGACAATGTTGGAATATGGGTTAAATAAAATCTTAATATATATTGTGCACTTTCTCAATTCAATTTCTATATTTAACCATTGACTCAATATATTCATATACCATTGATCTATATATATGTTGTTATAATGCATAGCAAAATAAACAACAGTAATTGCTCTTATGTGCTTTCCTTTTGTCCTCTCCAAATCAGAATTGCATGGTGAACTCTTGGAAGAAGTTTAGTATTTCAACAGTAATTTCATTCCAAGAAGCATAAGCCAATTCAAAGCAAGACAAATAAGAAAAATTTAAAAATTGCACATTTTAAATAAAATAATTGCTATTTTGCTATTTTTTTGCATTTATGCATATTAAATGGTTGTTTATAACATGTGAATGTTTTATCTGAAAATATTCCTCTCAACTATTGATCTCACGGTGAGATAGTGTTTGAAAGATAGTCTGTGGCCAATCTGAAAACTAACATACACCAACATTTGCCTATATCTTCAACTAAAGGTTTCAATGACTGGATCTATAGATACAAGTTTTGGGTCATCACTTTTGTTATATTTCTTAATGTAGATTGACAAATACAATTGAATTATTGATAGAACAAGAGGAAACCAACCTATCTATTCAGTTCATTAATTGTGCATCAAATATTCATTATCTACTTTGGAATCAGTTTGATAGACAGGTTTAAAACTGATCCTTTCACAAGCCATCCTCTTGACTACTGTTTTTTCTTCATATGAACCAGGATTTAAATAAAAACTAAAGCAACAAAATTGAAAAAAATATTAATACTTTTTGTCTAGAGATTTTACTGGTTCAAATAGTATTCAATAATAATTTATAAATTCTACATTGGTGATGTAATAAGAGAATTGGCATCACTACACAAATATACATGCCAGTATATAAAATTATTCTCTTGACAAATAAGATTTACTTGCATTAACAGGAGCAATATTGTAAAACTGATAGGCAGTAGATTTCAAAACTAATTGGTACAGATTAATTGATAAAGGAAGAGTCTACTTTTCTATGTCTCTTCATATCAAGGGCAGATAACCAAGTATGTCTTTTGGTCAAGAGCTATCTTTATTCATAGTTTTGTTATTTTTAGTATCTGTCTTTTGGAACTCTAAATCAAAAAGATTTTACTTTGATTGTAGCAAAGATCTTTTTGGTTCAGGCAACTATCAAAGAATCTTAAATGAAGGAGTGAACATAGATGTACAAATTACACATAAATATACTCGAAAAAATCTCCAATTTGTATATTTGTTGATAACTATGATATTTCTGTTATTTTATCTTTATTTAAAAACTCTAAGTTTAGCAGTTTCACTGTGCAGTCTCTTGTTTAGAACTTGAGTGGATGAATACATTGTAGCATGGTCTAACTAATTATGAACACATGTCTAGCTTCATCTTCCATACTAAACAGATTTAGTTTAAAATCTCTGAAGAAAATAGTTGCAAGGTCAGCTATGGCTAATTTTTCTCTTTCAATGCAGTTAGACTGCAACAACACCTTATCACCAACTCCAAAAAATATATCCTGTTTGTAATCAACTATTGAATAGGTTAGCAAATGAGACCTCACTGTAGGCAACAATCTTTACTTTTTCAAGGCTACCCAAAACAGAAATTAGCCTTCTTAACAGCTTCACTGACTTGCTGAATATAATTGACTCTTTCTTGCTTCAATATTCAACTTCTTTTACTTACAGATTTGGTGTAATTTGGATTGTCAGCCAGTTTTGCAGATTAGTCAATTGACCTTTGGGAACTAACCAAAATGATCAGGTTACAATGGGACATGGACCAGATTCTGAATATATTTATCTTGCTCAAGTATGATACTAGACCTAGGAGTCTTTACATTGAACTCAATACACTTAAAATTAACTGATTCTGCTGATTTAACTTAGAAAACATTATGAACCCCCATTAATAAATATTTTGAAAACCCTAGATCCACCAAAACAGAGGTCAACCTGGATAACACCATGTAAAAATGGCCTGGTCATATCTTGAGAGAAGTTCTCTCAGCCATATTCATTCCTTTCTGATCATTAAATACCATGCACAAGAAGCAACTGACAATTCAAACACACACTTTGACAGCTTTCAAAGGTAACCTTGTAATACACTGACCTCTGAAGGAATGTAGTTTTCAAATCCATTGATTTAAAAACTCCTCTCTTTGAAGATGTTGATCCAGTGACAATCTTAAAATCTTCCTGTAGAGGAACCATTTCTAAGATTTCCTGCTTCAATATCTTGGAAGCCTTTTGCTACTCATTTTGTCTTATTAACCATTTTCTCATTAAAATCTTTTTTTAACAAAGCTATTTTGTATCTATTAGACCATTATTAAGAACTTGTTAAAATATTTTATTTTTAATTTTTATTGTCCCTTTCTCTCTAATTCATAAGCTTTATATGCTATCATCACCTCTTTATCAAATGTCTGTTTTGTATCATTTGCCTTCCATTCTAAGACTCCATGTTCAAAATCTAACCAAAAAGGTTTCACCTTTCTTATCCATGAAAATATTTACCATAAATTTGTTTGTTTTTTTTTTTATCTAGGCTGCTTATAACATGGATTTGTCTCCATCCAAGAGTTTGCAAAGTATTACTTGTATTGGTTTAGCAAGCTCAACTACTTTTTTAGGTGGTTTACCCCTTCACCTTGTTTGGAGCTGCTGTTGGTTCCACCTCTCTGTCTTAATCTGGTGCATCTCCATGTCTGTTAGAACATACTGAAATAGTGGAAAGGATGCACACTTACAAATGTACCCCCAAATTTAATGCAAACCTGCTTATATTTGCCAATTACTATACCTGGAGCCCATTCAACAGTCACACTTATTTCTCTTGTATAATACCATATCTTGTGTATTATAAATCTGAGGTTGGTTTTGTCTTGTCTTAATTTGTTTTTATATGACTCGCATTCCAAAAAATGATTTTCTTGCTGAATACATCGCATTGAAATTGACTGCAATTTCACTGGTACTTTGTCATGTCCTGAAAATGCTGATTATTTAATCCCCCTCTATTATTAATACAGATAAAAGATGCCCTGAAATGTGTTCCCCAATATATGCAGTAATAATTTTAAAACTGTCTTTACATCTTGGTACAGTGTGGCTGGGGAACTTTGGGCCATGGTCAACAAGATGTACATTCTTTATATATTAGGTTGGTGCAAAAATAATTTCGTTTTCTAACATATGTTACTATGTGAGAAAACGAAATTATTTTTGCACCAACCTAATACATAGCCACAGTTTCTTTAATCTTTTCTCAGATGAAGAAGAGACTTGTCATGACATAGATATGGTTCTACTGATAAGGGCTAAGAATATCATAGAGAGAATATG
Source organism: Acanthosepion lycidas (assembly GCA_963932145.1). Taxonomy (NCBI): domain Eukaryota; kingdom Metazoa; phylum Mollusca; class Cephalopoda; order Sepiida; family Sepiidae; genus Acanthosepion; species Acanthosepion lycidas. The sequence continues at coordinate 3,492,037 of OZ010601.1, forward strand.
TGAACAGTTAAGATGTTTTCAGAAAAATAGGAACTACAAGGAACCTGATACTTATAATCAGAAAGTCACATAATGTGAAAAAAAGGCCTAGGGAATATATCACTTATTTAATATTGAAAGTAAGAGTAGTAGGTGGGAAATAGAACAAGTTTGTATGGATGAATGACAGAACCAGGACAAAGAGGGATAGTAAAGAATCAAAAGTTACTCAAAGCAGCAAAAAATAGGAAGTGGTGGAGAGCCATGATAGATCACATTCTAAAGGATCATAGCACATGGATGTATTTAGGGAAAAACCTAGACTAGATCCAAGTAAGCCTTTTTGCATCTTATGCATATTTCACAGGAAGCTGGGATACACTTTCATATTTCTGCAATTTTTTTTCTTTGTTTTTTTTTTATATCTGTAACCTTAATCTGCTTGATAGTTTCTTTCCACTTGGATTTTCTAAACTGTCTCCACTGTTCTGCAACAATCTTTACTTTCTCTTGTGTACTTTTGTTGGCAATTATTTTCATAAAATGTAGTTTATTTAACTTGTCACTCTGTGGTAAAAGCCATAAATTCATAGACACATATTACAGTGTCATTTTCAAAGTTCAATCTTTTTGCTTCCTTCATAGCTTTGCTAAACAAAAGAATATCTGCCTCAACTACATCAGTAAGATGTCTATGCTAATGCTTGTAAGAATACACAGCTTGTGTAATCAGACTTAGCAATGATAAGATCCTCTCCATTTCCAAATTTATATCTTTTATTTCCCTGCATTTTGATATTTATCTGAATATTGTCTAGCAACATTGCCACTAATGTTATACTTTTCCAGAAATAGTTCCACTGTTCAAAACTCCAGATTCCAGAAATTCACTGAAAAAAAGAAGTGTTGTCTTCACCTGGCTTCTGATTGACACAATATTTGTGACATATTCTGCTTGACTCTCTCGGTAATTTTTCCCTGTACATGGACAATATCTGATAAAAAATGCAACCACATACATTACATCTTGGTGACTTAGATCTCCTTCAAGTCGAATGACTAAAGTTTCTATTTTGTTATTGCTCTCTTTGAATTTCTCAGTTTTTTATTGGAGCACTGAAAAGACTATTTGATCAATGAGCAAAAGGCATTTTATCGGGCACTTCTTGTTTTGCCTCAGTTTTCAAATTTTTCACCTTTTGACTGAAGCTACATTCACTTCTCTTTTAAGCTGAGTTGCTGAAACTTGATTATTAAGGGACAGTGGAATACATAGTCAATGATTTTAATTTGTTCTGACATAGCATGAAGATTTAGCACATTCACTGTGACTCCAAATAGGCTTTTATTTTCTTGTATAAAGTTAGCAGATTTCGAGGCTTTGTATTCATAGATTCTGGTAATTTAATATTGTTGTTTTTCAATCGTGATACAAGATGTTTTAGTTCAATCAAATGGGTATGAATTGGTATATCTGCAAGTTCTCAAAAGATTCATAGGCTATAAATGCACACTGGTTTTTGTCTTTCCATTTCATCTTCATTCAGATTTTTTAAATTCATCCCCACTACTGCTGATTTTTCCTTTCCAACATGAAAGAAAACAGTGATATTTTTCTTCAATATCTATAACCATTTTCAATAATTCCATCTCCATGACAAAACTGTTTTAATGTTCGAGTAATATTTTTACCTTTCTTTAAAAACAAAAAAATATGTGCCTAAAAGCAACTTATTTTTTCTCTCTTCAATGTTAAAATCAATAAATAAAAGATATGCCAATTCCAACAATCGCACACTGATATGTCAATTGTCACAATACAATCAAAACCAATCTTTTTGAATGAAGTTAAAAGTAAACACACCTAATGCCACCTAACAAATTAGTTGATTCTTCTGATTTAATAAATCTAGGACATTTGGGGCAACCCCAATGTATTCTGTTTTATACAGAATTGAATTCCTTTGTTGTTCAACTCTAAATGAATAGTAAAAAATAACGGAAAAAAATGTATTTCTTTAGAAAATTATGACAAACAAAAAAAAATCAAATGGTGTAACTGTTCAGATTAGTCCATTTCAACAATACTAAATACAGGAATAAAAACATTATGTAGCCAGGTGATTCCATTCTACATATGAATTTGCTAATGATTTCATTCTTAAACATAGAAAATGATGTTGAAATCTATATAACCTGACTTCTTATGCACTTCTTTCAATTGTCTAAAAGTTGTTAACAATATCAAGTATACAGAGAAAGAGTTCAATTTTCCAACAAAATTTGAAATGTTGATATCAAATTCTTCTTGAAGTTATTGCCAATATCATTAGATTCTATTTCTATTGCCTGATCAGTAAAAATAAAACAAAAAACAATAATACAAAATCTTTTCAACAGTGATTCTAGTATTTGTTAGTCTCATTTATTCAGTTAGAATCAGTAGGTGAGGCTTTCAAAGGACATAGCAATCAGCCCTTTACTTTTTCTCTTACACTTTCAAGATGAGATTTGAGCATTGGAATTGTGCTAACAAAAAATAAATTTTGCTTATATAGATTTAGAGCAAATTGCAAGTGAATCTCTGATCAATTGTATACACTTGAAGATGCACATACACAATCTATAGTTGAGTTTACTTAAGCACAAACTATAATATCTGTTCATGTTAAGAAGTGATTTTGAATCTAATTCAGGTGAATCTCATTTTAATATTCATTTGTATTTTAGGATCACAATGAAATTCATTTTGAAGAACTTCAACATGTTCTGATTAGAAGCAAATAATGGATATTTTTAAGTAATTGCTCACCTAATACAAGCCCAAGAGCCACTCAAGGTAGAGGCTTACTGAATTAGATTCTTGTATGAACATAAGAGTAAGAAGTTCAGATTATAAGGATATGTAGGAAAGATGATTCACCCTAGCCTTGAAGAGGTTAAAATTGTAGTGACAGAGAAGCATCTGCTTAGGAATCAGTTCCTCAAAGTAGCAATTCTGGGGAAGAAATCTGTCTGAATGGAACTTCCTTCTTACAGATGGAATTCTAAAGGAATGGGAATTATTTATCCCATCATACATGGCATGTCAGGTCTTAGCTGTGAAGTTTAGAACTGGTGTGACTAATGACTAGCTCAGCAGGTCATTTGCCATGTAAGTAGCAATAGTTGCAAGAGGCTTGCAACATTTTATCAGTGGAAAAGGGGTTGTAGAGTGGAATTCTATCAAGTCTGAAAAGTGGTTTGATCTAGTATAGCAGGATTCTGGTACATTTTTGAGTGGTATGAGGAAGCAATTATTTTTCTAGCATCTTTAGCAATGGATTGTATATAGGAGTTCCACTTGAGGTCTGAGGTAAACTTAAGTCCCAATAAGCATTCAAGGCAAGGAGTTTCTTTGAGAGAAGAACTGTTCATCATGCTAGATCAAAATTTATGGTCTGCTCAGTGATTACAAGTTTGGTTTTGGAGTTATTGAATGTTAGAAGCTAGTTATCCTCCATTGAGCTGTTAGAGGAGAGATTAGCTAGTTATCCTCCATTGAGCTGTTAGAGGAGAGATTAGCTAGTTATCCTCCATTGAGCTGTTAGAGGAGAGATTAGCTAGTTATCCTCCATTGAGCTGTTAGAGGAGAGATTAGCTAGTTATCCTCCATTGAGCTGTTAGAGGAGAGATTAGCTGTCAGGCTCTGGTACACTATTGCATCATCTGCATAGATATTTACTAAAAATCTGACTACGTTATGAAACAGGTCATTAATATAAAACAGTATAGGGTTGAGAAAAGAGCCTTGGTGGATGCTTTCATTGATCTCATGAGCTTCAGAAATCTGGCTATTAACCATGCCGTTCATGAATCTACCTGTTAGGAAGGACTTGATAATTGAAAAAAAACTCTTCCAAAGATTCCATAGCCTGGAGAGTTTGCATAGCAACCCCACTATGCCACAACCTGTCAAAGGCCTTTAATATATCTAAGGCAATCACACTTGTAATTAAATTGTCTAGTGCCTTATTGATCCCTTGTGTATTGACAGGACATCTGCGGTGAACCCACAACTGCAAAATCCGTACTACCTGTCATTCAGGAGGTTTCTGTATAGGGTGATCATCAACCTTCTTGTTGATTACAGACTCAGAGAGTGTGCTGATGACACTAAGGAGAACTTAAGTTATTTCCCTACATTGCTAAACAGTGACTTGGTCATTTGTAAGCACAAATAACTTTCTATTGGTATTGTTTATTTTCAACATAAATAGGTGCTGCTACTGAACCAGGAATTTTTCTTTATCATAAAAAGACAATGGCATTAATAAAATGATACTCATTGCAGTTTCTTCTCTTAAAATTCAAGATCATGAGTAAAAATGTTAGTGACCATTTTTTATAGTTTTCTTTTTTGGTCTGCTGCCAAAGAACTGTATACTTTTTTTCTCTTTTTTTTCTTTTTTTTTTTTTTTTTTTTTTTTTTTTTTTTTTTTAAGCAAAAAGCAGAGTGATATGATATTCTATCAACAAGAAAACTTGTCCATCAAACAAATCAAACAAACTTATAATCTTCAGACTTTCATTTGATGCATTAAACTTTTTTCTTCTGCTTTTCCTGATTGTCCATAATTGAATTTCTGTTTTGTCATCACATTGAAGATTGCCAGGAAGCAATTTCAACTGTTGAGTATCAGAAGTCTTGTGTTTTGTTGACATTGCTTTATTTTATCCATGAAGATTCTTGCTCTGGGTATTAATTCTCTTTAAGATCTTTTTTTTTTTTTTTTTTTTTTTTTTTTCCCCTTTCTTCAATCTGTTCTTATTACACTCACACACTGATCCCATTTCTCTCTTTTGGTCAAAATACTCTGCTGGATTCTTTGTAAATTCTTAATGTAATTTCATTAGAAGGGTTTTCTTATGCCATATTCATTCAGAATATAGGTGAACATGACTGTCCCGATATTAGTATTTTTTTATCTGTAAATTGCCATAACTTTTTGGAAGTGATAATAGAGCAGTTTCTCACTGGTTTGTATTCAAAGTTGCCATTCTAGACTAGCTGCCACCTAAGGCACAGGCACTGCTATTTAACTTATAGCTAGAAGTGAATGTTATATATTAAGTGACTATTTTGTGTTTGTTTTTTTTGTTTTTTGTTTTTTTTTTTCATTTCACATTTTGTGCAGTAATTTCAGTTGATTTACTTCACATTTGAATTTTGTTAAACAACATTCATACTTAACAAAGAAGAGGAGACTTGTTAAAGATTGACAATGCTGACCACTCCAAAAATATTCTGTCATTTTAGAAGAATGTGTATTGATGCAAATACTACTTTTAACTTCACTGTATCATCTGTTTTGACCCTTAGTTGTAGCGAACTAACCACCAATCTACTTTTCTTTTTTCATATGTTTCTATCAATTGCTTTTTCATATTCGTTTCCATTTTTTTTCTCATACTGTCTTTTTTCTGTTGCAATATAATTAAATGCTTTAGCATAGTGATTTCTTTTTTTTTCTTTTTTCTGAAAACATATTTTCCACGTTTTTGTCTCTATTTCATGTTGTTTAAATGATTGATTGAAAATAGAAATTATTTTGTCAGGAAGTTGGCTATAATTCAACTTCAGATTTATAACTTTGTTCTCTAAATTTGTGACAGATGAAAAGATATTAAAATAAGTATTTGACATGTCAGACTGATGAGTCCTGCTTGTGGTTTGAAAACATTTCTTTTAATTTAAATGTATTTGTATTTGTGATTCCTATATCTCTGCTAACCTGGCACATTTTTATAAGATCATTTTTGCTGTCTTCAAGACGATATTGTCTTCTAAAAGTCCAAATGCATTCTTGATCTATACTGTGGATAAAATAAATTATAAAAGATAGCCTTTTTATCTTTTTTCTTGTCATCACCCAAAAAGTTGAATAATTATTGGGTAAAGGATGTATTTTTCATGAGATTCATTCCCCTTCCTTTCTTTTTTTTCTTTTGCTATCCTCATATCCTGAAGTTAAATTTTCTAGCTTAGATTACATAACAGAAGAATAAATCTAAGTCAGGTTTTCTCCATTTGTAAAATTGGTGCAACACAGTTTTCTCTTTTCTATTTCATCATGTGACAAGCTTAGCATATAAATTTTGGCCTTGCAGCCTCATAAAAGTCAAAGGCTGAATAATAATTTCAATCAACAACACTAAAATTCCCTTGTCACTAAGCTGATGAGACATAGTAACGTAATTTATTTACCAACAAACTGGTCAGGTTTCCAACACTGGACATGATGTAAATGTTATCTTATTTTTAATATTTATTGGATTACTTGAATAAAAAAGCTTTTATGAAAATATTATCCTTTTACATATAAAAGAATTGACTATGAGGAAACTGAATTCAGTACAAAGCAACTAAAATGCTAAATCAGTATATTGATGTTGGACATTGGATTGTAAAATTAAGAAATGTTATTGATTTGGTGCTTGTCTTATATTTGCTTAATTACCTTTAAGGCCCAGAAAAACAAGGGTCAGTGAACAGTCTGTTGATTGATGAGTTTGCATAATTTCTTATATGTGAAAATGGTCAAGTTCATTTATGTGTTTCCAAGATTCTCTCATATTTACTGAAATTTTCTCTTGCCAGGCAGAATATGTCTCCACTTGACCCATTATTTAAAATCTGACTCTAAGAGCACAAAGTTTTCAAATACAATCTTAATGTGACTTGAGATCTTGAAAATACTTTTTTAATTAAGATCAGTATTTTTCTTCTATTTTCATTAATCTGTTTATTTTATTAGTGTTTTTGCTTTGTAGATTTGTTCCTTTTTATTGTTACAATCTCAATATGAGAACATTTCTTTGTACTGAAGATGAAAATGATTGGCAGGCCAATGATGTTTGAATACCTGTTACATGTCATATTATTAAGATGCTAAAGGCTAATTCTCTATACTATTCATCTGTAAACCTCTGACCAATGCACTTGTGTAGCAATCACAGATTTCCAAACACTAGCTCTCTTTACATTGTACAGATGCCTAAAAGAATAAAATTAAAATCATAGTCACAGTGAATGAATGTCTTCTTTTTTTCTTTTTTTGTTGTCACTTTAAGAAAGTGATGATTTTTTTTGAGAAAATAAGAAAGTAAGCATTATTCATCTATTCATTTACTCTTTTTATTATATTGTATATTTATTATTTTTATTTATTAAAATGTACATTTATTATAGTCACTATTTGTTTATTCTTTACATTAATTGGTACTCATCTCTTGTCTTTTAAATAGTATCATTTGTAAGCTAATTTTATTATGAATATATTTACCACATTGTATTTGCTAACTTATTTATATATTTAACACAAATGACCACATCTTTATTTTAACATTTTTTCAAATTTGTAGAAGAGGCATTTTGAATCCTAATATTCATTTTATAATGTTTATTTTTATTATTTATTTTGTATAGTTGATTATTTTCTGTTATTTGACATTTAAAAAATTATTTTAACAAAAATAATAATTGGTCTTATATATTTAAAGATTATAGTCTTTTATTTATACTCTAATCTTTAAAGAGCATCTATGCAGATGATAAAATGCTATATTGGTACAGCACCAAAAATCTACATAGCCAGAGCCTGATAGCAGATCTCTCTCTCTCTCTCTCTGACTTAGTTCTAACAGCTCAGTGGAGTGAGACTGGCATGTCACATTATTTTAAAAATCAAATGAGTAACATTCCATCATCTTCATGCAGAGCCTGAATTTTCACCTCTCATGGGGAATGGTTGTTCTCTCAAGGAAGCCCCTTGCCCTGAACACCTATTAGAATTTAAGTTCGCCCCAGAACTCGTATATACAATCCATAACTAAAGATGCTGGAGAAATGCTTGGTTCCTTTTACGGTTCATTATCTGACTCTTTCTGCTATGCTCTATCTTTGCAAGAGCCAGATCAAACCACAAATGGAGTACTGCTGCCATATCTGGGCTAGAGCTACCAAGTCTTCCCTTTCCTGTTTTGATAGTTCAAAAGCATCTACACAGCCTTGTATGTGATTACTTTCCATCGGACAATCCCTTTTCCACTGATGAAATGGCACATGCCTCTCATTACTCTATAGCTATTTCCATGGCAAATATTTTGACTAGCTACATTGCTTAGTTCTACCAGTTCTAATATTTGCAGCTAGGATCCACTATGCTATGTACACATTCGAACCATCCTTATTGTTTTTGTACTTCATTACTAAGGAAGTTTCACTCTGGTAGCTACTTCTTACAAACTGCTACTTTGTGAAACCAACTCCTGATAGAAGACTTTTCCAACAACTATACTTTTAATCCTTTCAACCATTATTTTTCCCATATGTTACTCTTACCACTTGTACAACTTCCTTCAGTAATCCTCTGTCTTAAATGGCTCTTGGGCCTTGTATAGCAGGGTGAACATGAAAAACAAAGAAAAAATTTATTTTTATTTATTACTTTCTATTATTTAAATAATTATAATAATAATAATAATGACAATAATCATTATATTTGATGACAGTATGTTTACTCTGATATCCAGTGATTTTAAAAAAAAAAAAAAAAAAATTCCCCCAAAAACATTACTTCATGAAAATGACCCATGTAGGCAACTTAATGTGTAGTGGTTCTAAGGTTCTCACTAGTGAACAGTTCAGCTGAATGAAAGTAACGGCAAAGTTTTGACTGGCTGCAGGGCTAATGTGCATATGCGACTGAACTACTAATAGTAAATCCATGGTGATTATGACCCAACATCACTGGGTGAAGAGCTTCTTAAATTGAAATCAACAGCCGAAGGTGGTAAGTTCCCCTGATAGAATCAATACCTGCATGTCCTTGACCAAGGTGAGCCTTCAAGTTGGAGCACATTGACTGTGGTCTAACCTGAAGAAGAACAAGCTACTTTGCGCAAGACACACTAAGTATGAATGAATGCTTACTGAGACGTAAGTAGAGAACTGATAAGGTACTCAACTGTGCAGCGACCCTACAACCACACCTAGTCAATGATGATGATAATGATTTTTCTTGTGTATGTGTATATATGCATGTCATATATATATATATATATATATATATATATAAGCAGGATTTGTATGTGTGTGTATATAATGTATATGTTAAAAAATTATTTCAGAGTTGTGAATATTAATTTTTTATTTTTTATATTAAGCATAAAAAGAGATTGTTCATTTAAAAAAAAACGTAATTTACATTAAAAATAAACTGTAATTTACATTAATATTAATCTGGATCAGCATATTTAAGTAGATATAATTTTTATACCTACATGTAACCATCAATTCATTTCTCTTGTTTAATAAGCTAGAGTTGTTTAAGTGTTTTTAAGATAACTAATTTTTCAGTTTAAATTTCATATACTTCCTTTACCTTTGTAAGATTTGACTCTTGCTATAATATCTCAGGTGATAAAAGGAAAATATTTGGAGAGAACAGTGCTGTTTTTCTATTGCCTAAAGTCATTTGATGATGGAAGAAACAAAATTTCAGTGGAACCAAAATAAAATTTAACATTGTTACCAGAATGTATGCTAGCTCAGTATACAATATTATTAGTCATACATTGACCTTTAAGGGACTGATCATTTTTTTTTTTTTTTTTTTTTCAACAGTTATTTTATTTGCATTTATTTTTTTTTTAAAATTAACATTGTCTTTGTTGGAAATGTATTTGTTTAATATAATGTTAAATCGATATTATTAACACAGCTATAGCTGATTTTAACTTTTTTTGTTAAAAATCTTTTTTTAGTGTTGGTGAATGGTTAAAGTGCTTATAAATTAAAATTAGGAAAATTCTTCTGATATTAGTTTGAACATTATGATTAAAAGGTGGATTAAATCATATGAAGTTACACTTACAGTGTTTCTGTTTATTTTTACTGATTTCTGCAAATTATCTAGAATTTTATGATGGTGGTTTGAATCTTTGCTGATGTATCTATGGCGATATAGATCTTTGGTATATGGTTTGTAATAACCATTATTCAAATCCAAGTTCACGTTGACATAGCTCATCACTTTACCCATGATGGTAGTGGTAATATTTAGTTTGTGATCTTCAAAAAATTTTGTCAGTTCTTTTCTCAATCAGTCTGTTTCGTGGACTAGTTTTATGGAGAAGAATTACAGTCATCTCTATAGAGTCCAGTGTCTTTAATGTCAAAAATAAATGTTAGTCAACACAATAACAAGATTCCAACAATTTCACATTGCCTCTTCTGAGTCAAATGCTCCTATAGCAACATTAAATTCTTGGTTACTTCTTTTGATCCACAGATATCCTTTATGGAATAAAAAAAGGTTTTGTACCTGATTTATGATATTTATTTCACAATCGCTAATAGGACAGTAATTTTTTGCTAAATTTATAGCAGACATTGGCAGGTTCTTGGTGATGGTTGGGTAAAAGTCACAGATTTTCAAATTGGATAAATATACATTTATTCTTCCTTTTTATATTAGTAAACCATTCTATGGCTTCACTTGTTTTATGCCACTGGTTAATTCCTAGAGCATTTTAGTTTATTTACATGCTCTTTGAAGAATTTTTTTTGCTGATTTTACCAATATTATTTTTAGTTGGGTTGAGCAAGTGGTATTAAGGGTTGTTTAGGAAATTTCTTCCTGTGGTCTTTTAACTATGAAATTAAATATATATATAATTATTTATTTAAAAATATGATTCTAACTTGCTACATAAGAGGTCTCATGTTTCAAAACAAGAGCCGAAAACTTCAAAATAATATTTGAATTAACTTGAGTTAAAGTAGGCTCTGTTCCATCTTCAAGCAAAATTTTTTTGGGAATGACTTATTTTTGAAATTTACGAGTTTTAATAGTATAGTCAGAATTGAAATCAAAAATTTCCATGGTAACATCAAGGGCGGATTGTTTAGAATAGGCAGGGGTGGAGTGTTAATAATTTGTATCAGTATAGAGTTACTTTTCTAGATGCCGGGTCAGGGTAAGGTGGGGGTGGCTAAATTTACGACGGAGGATGTTTTCGCATAGTCAGGCTTGAGCGTCTATGGAGATTTATTTATTTATTTTTATTTTATTCTTTTATTATATCTCTTTATGAAAGGGATTTGTGTATATAAAAAGGCCGTAACGTTTGTAATTTGACGACTTCATAAAGGGTTATCATTTTTTGTAGGGTATTAAAACTATGTATATGGGCTATGGATTTTAAAATTTATTTTATTGTATGCGTGTTTTTAGCTAGTTATTCAGAGCGTAAGTTCGGTTGTGTCGGCAGAAAACCGTTAATTCTTGCCTGTTGTTTAATAAGTTTTTATTGTTTAGAAGCTTAATAATGTGTAGTTTCTCATGGAGGCACAAAGGGCATGGGTCATCCCAAGTTTTGCAAGTTCTAGTTCTGTTAATGATTTTCCATTTTACTTTAGGTGTCCTATTTTTTTTCTTTCAGGTGCCAAAAATATTTAGATAGAGAGATCTGATGTCTTAAGTTTATGTTGTTGAAAGAGCATTTATGCTGCCTCCATCTGATTTTAAAGGCATTTTTCGTGGACCCAATGTATATCATATTATTGTTAGTGTTCTCCGTGGATGATATAGTGCATTGGTATACCACAGATTTGATGCAGCACTTATTTTCTAATGGGCAGTCTACCAGGTTTCTACAAACGCATAATTTTTCCCTATTATTATCTGATTTAAGTGTAGAGTTATTAAAACTATTCAGGTAAGGGCGTTTGTTCAGGATTTTATTATTGTGTCTTCTTATTATACCTTCTAGATTTTCAGTGCAGCTGTAACTCAATTTTAGTGTGTTCTTATTGAATATATTACTAAGCCTACTTTTGGTGGGGAAGTGTTTATCGATTAGAGCTAAGAACTTCTGTCCTAGTTTAATACTAACCATTTGGTTGAACGGAGGTGTATACCAAATGATGTTTCTTTTCCTGCTTTTTTTCTTTTGGTTATTGCAATTGTCCCTATATTTAATGCTAGCATTTTTATAACCACTACTTTTTAGGGCAGTGTTATAGAAGTGTGTGTGTGTGTATATATATATATATATATATATATACACAGTAACAATCTTTAAGGCTACATTTAGAAATTTCATTTATTTTCTTTGTTTTTTTTTTGTTTTTTTTTTGTTTTTTTTTTTTGTCTTGAGATATTTTTGTAGCTTTCAAGTTCAAGTTCCACCTTGACCCAGGGTGGTAGCACCTGTTACGGCCCCAGCTATCGGCAAATGGTGAACTCCTAGTTTTTCCAGCTCTTACCCATATCCTGGGTATGACAAACTACATCCATATCCTGGGTATGACGATAAACTACGTCCAACAGCAAGGCCTCGGATAATGTTTTCGGAAAAATAATGTTGCCAGCTATAAGTTTTTGAAACAATAATGTTGCCAGCTATATGTTTAATAGTACTGTATATTTAATATATATGTATATATGTGTATCTATCTATATATATATATATATATATATATATATATATGACACACTTTTAACAGATGTTAGATTTCATTGAAAGAACATCCCTACCCACTACCAAAACGTAACAAAAAACTGATACATTAAAATATAGACATATTGAACACCCAGACACCCCTAGTCTAGCAAAATACATTTATCTGTAACCTTGGAAACATGAATTTTTTTTTAACTTTCTATTTAAAACCCAGTAATTTTTAAAGTTACTCCAAAATTCGCTTGAAGATGAAATGGAACTAATGTCTTTAATTTAATTACAAAATTAAATTCGGGGCTTTTAGCTTCCATTTTTGAAACATGGTTGGAACTGCATAGCGAAAAACAATATTTTAAGTCTATTAATTTATAATATTAATGCTCTGTAAATTTACATTGAGCACTATTTTGTAAAAATAAAAATATCTATAAGAACACCGGATTATATATCTTACTGTTCTTTCTTTTTATTAATATACCTACACATATTTTTGTGTGTGTGTATATATATATATATATATATATATATATATATATATATATATATATATATATATATATATATATATATATTTATATATATTTATATATATATATATATTTAACATAATTTGGCATTAAATGACCTACAGTGGTTGATATGCCATAAAACCCAACCAACCAGCCAAATCTTGCAACTATCAAAGAATTATACACACAGTTTTTTTTTTTTTTTTGTCAGATGCTTGCTCCTATATTGAATAATATGACCCAAATTGCACCTTTTGGTTAGCCAAGTGCTATAATTATGTCCTTTTTCTGATTGATAATGCAACAAACTGACCCTTAATGTAATGTTTTACCTGATAGTTTTGATTGATAATTGCAAAAGGTAAAACAAAAAGAAAATTTAACAGTTGTAAAAAGGATCTGTTTATCTGTGCTGTATAGGAAGAGATTTCATCAGTGTGGGCAGTGGAAATTGGTAAACCACAATCATATTCCCACCTAATGTTTCATTCACTTTTTGTACAAATGCCATTGAGAAAGGAATTTATCCATCTCTTCTCCCCACCCTCAGTTATGGTTAAATTGCCTAAGCTCTCAAGCCTTGGGTATCAGCTAGTCTAGAAGGAAACAGCAGGAAAATACACCACTATCTTTCCTAAAAAGTCATGGCAATTCATGATTAAAATAATTCTTATTTTCAGTATTTTCTATATTTGTGAAATAATGGAGTGTGTGTGATTGTGATATAAGCAAAGATGAAATTTCTTCTTTATAATTGAAATGTTGGCATGCAACTTCATTCTTCTTGAATTTAGTTTTCCTCTAAAATCAGCAATTAATGTTTAACCTCTATTTCAATGTCTAAAAACTACCATTTAAAAATGTTTCTTTTTCTAGCAAACTTTCATAAGACAATAGTAAGATAGCAACTTTTGTTAGCTTTTCATATTAATAACTAAAAATATATTTGGTGACATTACCTCTATTTCTTCATGGATGATACAAAATAGATATTGTGCTTATTTCCCCTTGTCTGTTGTGCATTATTGTTAATGTTTTGGCTGAAGAGTTGGTGTTAAAGCTCTTATTTTAGACCTAATGGGTTTCAGTCTATTACTAGGATTTGAACTTTAAATCTTCCAGCTTTCACATCCTCCTTCAACTGATTTTGTATATTTGTCAGTTTTTTTAATGAATATTTCTGCCATAAAAATCTGTTTCCGTTATTTTTTCTTGCACATTCCCTTAATGGAAGCCTTTAAAAATGTGACCTAAATTTTTTTTTTTTTTTTTTTTTTTTTTTTTTTTTCTTTCTTTCTTTTTCTCAGATTTTCTCCTGTTAATAGCAAATTGTTTTAATTTTTTTTCCTGAGCCGATTTCATTGGTTTATTTAAATCATTTGTCATCTCTGATATTGCAAATCATTAATTTTTGATGCATGTAAATATCAGATTTATTGCAGTCCATCTCACAAGTGTCAAAATGTCTTTTTCTCTTCTCCTTTTTTATTTTTTAAACTTCACTTTTGATTGAATTTCATTTGCTTCTCCATTGCTGAAATTTGTCAGATCATTACAGTAAGTGGGTTGGGGTTACTCTTAACTTTTTGTGTGTGTCATTCTATTAGATTCCATTCTTTCTACAACTTCTTTTCATCCTCACTTCTCTAAATGATGAAAGCAGTGAAAATTAAAAGGCTTAAAATTGTATCATAAAATCTTGGATCCATTCTATTTATATAATGGTCATATAATGTAAAAAACAACCTGAGTATTGCAATAAGGAACAATGAAATACGATTAAAGAAAAACTAATAAATCTGTAAATTTGTAAAATTTCTCAATTAGCTTGTGACTTTTTGTTTTTTTTTTTAACTAAAAAAAATTTTGATATGTTCATCAGGAATTAGACTGATGACTAAAAATTCTGTTTGTGATTTTAATTTGTTCCTTGATAGAAGTCACATCAGACTTGTGTATCTCGAGATCACTGGCTTGATTTTTAACCTCTAACTTCTTACTCATGTTCCTCCATCCCCTCATGCACACTCAAGCACTGACACATGCTAGCCACAGAGCTAAGATATCAATTCATGAAGGAAAATGGGTCCAATGGTGTATGGCAAATGACCAGCTAATGGCCAACACCTGGTTTCAAGAACACCCAAGATGAATATGAACATGAAGAAGCTCAGGTGGAGAAACAAAAATTCAAATTGACTACACAACTATCAACAAGTGGTTCAGGAATGCAGCTTTACACTACAAAGCATATCCAAAGTGCCAACTATGGAAGTAATCACCTCCCAGTGATATGTAAGCTTAGATTGAAACAATGGAAATTGAAAAGGACTAAGGCAGCACCCGAACTGCAATTCATATTCTTGAGTGACCCAAAGGAAAAATATATAGACTGCTTGAAAAGTAGATACAAGGAACAAAATGAAAATGGAAACTCAAAATGGGACACTAAGAAAAGCTTTAGTAACAGCAGGAATTGAGACCATCCCAGAGGATTGTAATTGAAGAAAAAAAAGAATGGATGACAGACAAAATTCTCAACATGATGAAAATGTGACAAAAAAACTATGCCAAGACATGGAACAAAATGTAGGAAACTATACAAAGAAATAAGGAACAAATGCAAACAGGCTAAAGAAGAATAGCCAAACCAAAAAATATGTACAAATAGAAAGCAAATGAAGCAGACATGCATAAAAAAAAAATAAGAGGACTAACAGGACAAAAGACATGTTCATCAATCGGATGCATCAAATCTAAGGACAGAACGCTGATATTAGAGAAAGAAAAAATACTCCAGAGATGGAATGAATATATTGGAGAACTCTTCCAAGACAAAACTGAACAACCATCAATATACAGAAATATTGACAGACTGGAAATATTAAAATCTGAAGTGGAAGCAGCACAGGCAAAATTGCACAGAAATAAAGTGGCAGGGCCAGACAAAATTGTAATAGAGATGCTGGAAGCCTTAGATGATTTTTGCATAGACAAGATCACAGAAAGAATAAATTAAATCTACAACAGTGGTGATATCCCCGAAGACCTATCTATTTTCATAGTCCTGCCTAAGAAGCCAGGTGCAAACAAATGTGAATTCCATCAGACAGTCAACTTAATGAGTCATATGAGTTCTGATAAATACAGTGTGCAGTATATCAAACCAGAAATTGAACAGTGCATGTTCATCAAAGATACTGAAGCAAGGAATGTGATATTTATTCTGAGAATTTTATCAGAAAGAGCAATACAAATGCAGAAGGATGTGTACTTGTATTTTATAGTGCCTGATAAAGTACACTGCTGATCAGTTCCAACAGATCTTTGTAATCTTGATATATTTGAGAAAAATATTAGAATAATCAAAAAGTTGTACTAGCAGAAAACTACCTACATGCAGATACCAAATAAGCACAGCAGATATACAAAAAAGAAAGGGTATAAGACAAGGGTACATCTTCTCACCAGACTTTTTCAACCTATACAAGAAGATGATTCTTAGAGAACTAAAAGTCCCATGAGGATTAATTATTGGCGTCCACAATCTCAGCAAACAGACATGGAAAAAAAAAAAAAACTTCAAAAACTCCTACAGAATGTAGTGAAGGAAAGCACTAAACATCAACTGCAAGAAGACAGAATGCATGGGTGTTAGCAAAAGGATGAGTCCAAAGTAATTGCAAATCGGTGATACCAAAATAAAACCAGTGCGGAAATCTAAATATCTGGGAAATGTTTTAACAAAGGATGGAAAGTGCAACACTGTAATCTGAAGGTGTATTGGGATAGCCAAGGAAACATTCTAAAAGCTAAGCAGAGTACTAAGAAATAGAAAAAAGTTGCTAGAAACAAGGAAAAGAGTACTAAACTGCTATTTGGTATTTGTTCCCTTGTAAGACTGTAGCAAGGGTGTCAAATTCAAGGGTGAAAGGGACGCAACTCTTTCCGTCGGAAAATGTCTCGCACGCTGCAGCGCAAAGCCATGTACACCGAACACTGGTGAAAAAATGGTGTTCTGTTCATTTTTTTTTTCCTGCTTTTATGGAGTCCAGAAACACCTCATTACCATGCGTGTAACGCGACTTTGCGTGACCGCACGAGACCGTAAATATTAAAAGTCACGGACGCCATCTTGGATCCTTTCCTTTCGTAACCCACAGGCCAGACAGACGCGAGGGCGTTTGGGAGGTAAGCCATTCCTTTTTTCCCCACACTCCCCCCTGATCTCATGATCACAGAGGTGAGAGGGAGGCGGCGATCGCTTTCGCCGGGTGCTTCTTTGAAGAGGGACGCTGCGAGCCTCATTGCCGCTTGCGCTCATGTCCGCGGTCTGAGGGTCGAAAAACACTGCGTCCCTTGGAAGGCTGCTGATATCCGAGTCACTGCCTGATGGAGCTGGCATGAACCAGAGCGATGCCTCACTGGTCTCAGATTCCGATTCGCTCCCGTTGTCCAGCGATGGTTGCAACTGCGTCGCCGGCCGCAGGTCCTTAACGCGACGGGGCACACCGTTGACCCGCACCGCCTGTGGGCTGATCACCTCAGTGACGCGTCCAGTTCCGTATTTCGTCGTGCACTTGCTGTGCGGGTTTTTAACCCAGACGACATCGCCTTTCTTCAGCTTCTCTCCGGTTACTTTCAGTTCCGTCAGCGGGTTGGTCTCTATGCCCTTCACTCTGACGTGGTACCTATGCAATGTGTCAGCTGGAGTCGTAGAGGGTGAGACATCATCCTTCGGGGTCACGTTGTACAAGTAGACCGCCTCAGACACCGCGCAGCCCGTCCTGGCTGCGATGGTCTTGACGGTCCTGTGGTTCCGCTCGATGATCCCATTTCCACTCGGTACGTGGGTGCACCGGAACCGTAGGTGCACTCCCCAGGCATCCGCAAACCTCCTGAATTGCTCACTGTTGAATGCGGTGCCATTGTCGGTTAATATCTCCGTTGGGGGGCCACGTTCAAGGAAGATACCATTTAACTGACGGATGATGGTGGCTGAATCTTGCCGACGCAGCAGCCGCCATATCGCAAACCTGGATGGACCGCAATCAATGAGCGTCAGGAAATCCTCGCCGTTGTGGTGAGTAACATCTATCGCCAGCTGGCTCCAGTGGTTCCTCACGCTCAGCTGCCCTTTCTTCCAGCGAACGGGTGCTGGGTCTATAGACTGGCATGCCACGCAGTTTCTGACCACTCTTCTGACGTCTGTCTTTTGTACTCCTGGGTCAACCAACTTGGCGAAATACAGGGTCCGCTTGACTCCGGGGTGCCCGCTTTGTTGGTGGACTTCTTTGATCCGATTAGATCGAACGGGACTCATGGACGCAGCGCAGGCAGGTTGCACGGGCTCAATAGCTTTCTTAGTGGCGTCAAGCCACCTTTGGGGCACCCTCGTTAAACAATCTGCCTTGTTGAGGCTAGATTTGACCAGGGACACCTCCATTGTCAGTGCGTACTCTTGCACCAGCTTCACGATCGTGTCGAGCCGTCGTCGGATAAGCATCTCGCTGGCGGCTTTAGTCCGCACCCTGGCCCTCCCGGTAAGGGTATCCGAGATCCACTTATAGACGCAAGCGGAATCCGTGAACAGACGCAGGGTGGTCGACTTCCAGAGGATCGCCAAGTTGATCCCCTTGATGACAGCATCGAGCTCTGCTAGGTTTATGTGCTGGGAGTCCTTTTCTGGACGTAACAAGCAAGCATCTTCCACCACGGCTCCATCGTGAACTATCGATACACCAGTTGCAAGAGAGCTTGCGTCAACCCACACACTGAGGTCTTGGCTGTCGACGCACCATCTGCCCCGCGCTGGCTCTTCCTTGCGTACTCTAGCGAGGACCTCCCTCATCATGGTGAGGAGAGGGGCGTCATGAACTTCGTCATCCCATCCAGTGGTGACATCAGATGCTCTCCGCTTGATGAACGCCACTGCAACACGCAGCCAGCCACCTACAGGAAGGTGCCCAACTAACTTGCCGCACAAGGAAAATATGCTTCGCCGCGTGACAACGGTGGGCATGTCTGGGACCTCGTTTCCCCGTTTCCAATACAGAACGTCATCCTCTCCCCAGACCCCTGCAAACCAAGCACTCGTGCACCATCCTGCAGCCTCTCCGGTTCCTTGCTGAGGAGGCCAAAGTTGTAGAGATGCTCCTTCACGCGCGCCGCAGATATGACTTCCTCGTTCACGTACACGTCATCAATATATGCAGATGTTGCCCGCCGTATACGCTCATCCTTCGTCAGAATGGCGTCAACAATCATCTGCATAATTGATGGCGCCACATTGAGTCCAAACCCCATGCGGGTCAGGCAATACCTTTGCCCCTTGATAAGCACAGTTTGATAAGCACAGTTTGATAGGGCCACAGTGATTGGTGCACACGCACTTGAAGGTATGCTTTGCGAAGATCCAGCACAGATACATTTGATCCTGCCTGTCGCCATTCCCTTAGCTTCTCGGTACACACGTCCGCGCGGGCTGTAAAAGGGTCCATGTGCTCGTTCAGTTCCCGATAGTCGAGCACCGGCCTCACCTTTTGTTTGTTGTGCTGGAGAACCGCCATTAGCAGGATCAGGCCCTTCGGGGGCCCCAATTCCTTCTCTGGATAAGGAACCAACCACCCGTTATTAATCCAGGCTCGCAACTCCTTGTCGTATTCCGCACGAGCTAGCGGGGGGATTTTATACTCTGGCACACTGTTGTACAGCTTCTCTGGCGGTTGATCGTCCGACCATTTCCAGGAAACTGTCCAGGACTTTGTGCGCTGGTCGAATTCCGCATGAAAGTCAGGCCGTTCTAGCTCCATTGCTGCACTTAGAGCAAGACCAGTTTCAGTGAAACGCGCCCGACCCTCTTCGTCAACATGGATGCCACCCACTTTTTTGATGACGTCCATTCCCAGGAGCAGATCATAGCCGAGCAGTTCTCCGTCCACGACCAGGGCTTGTACGGCTACTGCAGGCCCATCGCCGATGCTTGCGCGGATGACACTCACTCCACAAGAGGCTAGCGAGCCCCCGCCAACAGTCAGAATTGGAATCTTTTTCTCATCCCACATGTCACAACATGCCTTGCGCACAAGGGTCCGGGTGCACCCGGTGTCTACATGCGCGAAGCGCTCACGCCCGTTAATCCGCACGCTCACTGCGGGTAGCGCCTTGTTCAGCGGTGATCTGGGGAGAAGACTGGCGCTGTAGCTTACTCCCCTTGCCCGTTTCCCGGACAGCTTCTTGCTACGTGGCCCAGCTTGTTGCACCTGTAGCAACGCATACGTCTCTGTGTTCCTCGGTTATGAGTATGCTTCGGCTTCGGCAGTCTTTGGAGAAGTGGTTCAGTTCGCCACATTTATAGCACCTTGTGTCCTCAGTTGGCGGTGCGGGTGCTTCCACAGCTGCTGAGACAGGCTCCGCGTCGTCCTTCAGAATATTCCGGGCTCTGGCCAGTAACTCGTCTAACCCCAGCTCATTGAGCCTTGACGATGCTCGTAGCAGTCGACTGGTGTTGTCTGGGAGTCCGGCCAGAAAGGCGCATCCTAGGATTTGGTCGCTTGCTCCACCGAACGGTGCGGCCAGCTTCCTCAAATCGGCCAGATAGGCATCTACCGTTTCATCTGGCCCAAGCCGCCGTTCGGTGAACTGCCTCCAGGAGACAAAGGGGTCCGCACCGAATGCCACGTATAGAGCCTGCTTAATTTCCTCCAAGTCTGCGTCAGCCCTGAGCTGCTGATACACGGCGTAAGCTCCTTTGGTGAGCCTCAGAGGGATTACCAGTGCGGGATCTTTAACTTTACACAGCCGGCAGACCCGCTCGGCCTTTTCCCACCACTCGACCACAGACGGGCCAGCAGGGGAACCGTCGAACTCTGGTATCAACTTCAAGTCGAATCTGTCCATGTTGTAGTAATGGCCGAAATAGCTTGTAGCAAGGGTGTCAAATTCAAGGATGAAAGGGACGCAACTCTTTCCGTCGGAAAATGTCTCACACGCTGCAACGCAAAGCCATGTACACCGAACACTGGTGAAAAAATGGTGTTCTGTTCATTTTTTTTTCCTGCTTTTATGGAGTCCAGAAACACCTCATTACCATGCGTGTAACGCGACTTTGCGTGACCGCACAAGACCGTAAATATTAAAAGTCACGGACGCCATCTTGGATCCTTTCCTTTCGTAACCCACAGGCCAGACAGATGCGAGGGCGTTTGGGAGGTAAGCCATTCCTTTTTTCCCCACAAAGACAGTGAATGATCTCCTCAAAGATGATGAGGAGACTTGAAGCAAGAGAAATGTGGTTCTATAGAAGGATGCTGAGTATACCATGGACCAAATATGTGAGCAACAACAAAGTTTTCGAGAAAATTGAAACAAAAGAGAAACTAATACTTAGCATCAGGAAGAGGATTCTGGGGCATATAATAAGGAAGGAGGGCTTAGAAAATTTGATACTCACAGGACAGATTAAAGGCAAGAGGGACAGAGGAAAACACGTAAACTACCTAGGGAGCTTATGTAATATGGCGAAAGAGAGATTAGGAAAAATAACAGAAAGACAGTTTACTAAGAGCTACATCCTGAAGGTGTACAGCACACGAAGAAGAAACTCAAGAAAGCGTACATTATCACACTACAAAAAACAAATTATAGGACAATTTTTTATAATTATTGACTTACTTTCTTGCATGGAAATTTTTGTCAGATGTTATTTCTTAAATATTTAATGTTTGTTCCTTTGTTCTTGTGAATGGAATGGTCTTACAGAATTCTCTTCTCATGAACTGATTTGTCCTTGTAGAATAAAAGCATTTAAGTTTGCCTCTATTGCATTATTTGTTTTTATTGGGCAAAGCAATTTGTTGGGATTTTCTAATGGCTTTAATGTCAATTATTTTATTTTCAATTTGTAAAAATGATGCCATTTTCTCTCTTGTTTTGCTTTGGTTCCATTGTTATGAACTTGAAGGCACCAAGCACTATTTTAGTGCTAGATTTTTAGGCTTGTAAGCAGCACAAAATAATATCCCTCTAAAGAAAATTCAGAAAGGTCTTTTGCCTTTTCATTCATTATTACAGATTTTAATAATAATCAAAAACCTTCTTGATAGCTATTTACAAAAGTAAAACTTTTCCATTAACAGCAGCAAATGAAGAAATGAGTCCTATACTCACACCTATGCCACTATCCATTGGGTTGGCCTAAAGACAAAGAGCATCTCACACTTTGCCTTGAAGTACCTCCATATATAAAAGGTTTTCACTTTTCTAGAATACACTGTACTACCCACTACTAGATTCATACTATCAACAATATTTACATCCTTTGTATGCTATAATATAATGCAATACAAGTCTTCATTTACTAAAACTGAAGTCTTGAGTGATAAAGGTTTGAGCCTTAACCAAAGCTATTTGGTTGGAAGATGATTCCAACTAATGAGTAAACATGGTAGTCTTAACCCCAGACAAATTAGTAAACAATACATCTGAAAATATTCTTCAGATCATAAACACATGTAAATTATTCAAACCTACAGATAAAATCATTTTGTGACAAGATATTTCCCAAATGTTGTTTTCACTTTTGTCAATGTAATTTACCGGTACAATCTAAATTCTGCTTCTAACACACACACACACACACACACGTACACAGACACATAGTTTTAAGCTATGTCATATTTATGGGTTGAAGTGCTTAATATCAGGGATAGTGTATATAAATATAAAAGTGGGTATTGAAGTGAACACCCAAAGGCGACAGTCTGTTTCAGGCTTAAACCCAATCATCAGGCATATGGCCTAATGATTGCATTTAGCATTAAACACACTGTTGCCTCTGGGTGTTCACTTCAATGCCCATTTTTTTTCTCTCTCTCCCTCGTATTTTTATATATATATATATATATATATATATATATATTGTTTTTTTGTTTTTTTTGTTTAAAAATATGATTCCTTCACTACATAAGAGTTCTCATGTTTTAGAAACAAGAGCCAAAACCATCCAAATAATTATTAAAATTAAGTTGAATTTAGGTGTTTAGTCCCGTTTCATCTTCAAGTGAAATTTTAGGAATAAGCTATCACTTGGTTTACGTGGTGTTTTTAGGCATGGTCCATTGTAAAATTCATTATTGTGGGAGTGTCTAGGCTTGTTTTCTTCGTTAAGTGGTCAGAGAATTAATTCTTATCAATAGATTCACCATCTTCTGAGAGGTTTTGCTAAGGTTGGGTAGGGTGTCTATTTCACGGCCAATCTTGGCGGTCATTCTCTAGTTAGTTCCCAGTGGGGTATATATATATATATATATATATATATATATATATATATATATATATATATAATCTCTGTGTGTGTATGTGTGTATTCAATTTGGTTATTTTCTGTGATGTTCTAATGAAATCCTTAAAACAGATTTTTAGCTTTGTCAGTTATTAGATCATCCCAAGATTATATCCACTTGGCAATACCAAGCACACTTTTTCCTTTATTCTAAAACTAGCAGCATGGCCCAGCGTTGCCCGTGCTTGAGTCAAAAATCGTACGACTCATACAGCAACCGCTATCACTTGACTTAAAATATTTTTACCCTTCCTTGCCTTTAAAGGAGTGCCCTTTGCCTTACTTCTTGCCTATCTCACACTGCGAATTTTTTTCTAAGCTCTATACTAAACATTAAATCTGTTACAAAAAAAGAACTAAACAAAATGAACACAAAATGATCAGCTTTAAAAAAGGACTCGTAACTGGAAAAAACGAATGAAAAAAGAATGTTAACAACAAATCCTTTTTTCACACCCAACCCAGTTCGGCGGAATCAGAATCAACGTTGAGTTTAAGCAAGCAAATGAGCCAATTGGAGTAAAGTGCCATGCAGATTTAAATTTTTCCCACTTGTGATGAATGCAGCTATCGATTTTTTTTTTTTTTTTTTTTTTTTGCATGCCAGCATGCTAGTTAACATTCGTGTCAGTCACCTGTTGGCTCTCACGCTGGCCAGTAGAATCTTCCTGCCTATTCGTGGCAGCCAGCTATAGGCTCTCACTCTGGCCAGTAGAAAATGGCTGCAAACTGCCATAGAAGCATGAAAAAATCAATTATTTCCACTATCAATGGGAGTTGGGAAATGCAAAGTTGGTCTTGGCCTTCCCACTAACTTGGAGCATGTGCATGTAAATTTTGGTGCAAATCCGTCGAAAATTGCAGCCGTACATTTGTTACACACACTCACACACACTCACACATCCTGCCTTTTATAGATAGAGATGAAAAAAAAGACCAATATCCTTTAAACCACAGAAAGTCCTAAAAGATAAATTTTATGCAATAAACAACAATTGTTGTTTAAATTGAAATTATTAGAATCCTGTCTCTCTCTCTCTCTCTCTCTCTCTCTCTCTATATATATATATATATATATATATATATATATATATATATATTTTACTGCTTTTATTAACAATGTTTTTGTACAATGGAAAATAAATAATCTTTCTATTCTTGCTTCAATAACATTAATCAATTTATATATATATATATATATATATATATATATATATATATATGAGATCTTGTATATGGAGTGCATATGGTGGGCACCATGTGTTTTATGAAGTCTTTGATCACATCTAGCAAATAAGCCTCTTTTCTAGAAAAGATTCAAGGCTTAAATCTTAAGTCAAAATTCTATGTCAGTAACTTTTGTTTGTTTCTAGTCTGAGCTCAACCAAACTTTTACATATGATAGACTTTTAGGACGAATAATAAAAGTTAGAAATCTTGATCACTATTAAAATATTGTGGGTTATGAAATTGTCAAAATTTTTTGTAAAGCAGAATTTTTGATGATTTTACTTTTGACATTAAATAATCTGTTGTTCATTAACTGGAAAGTTTTACTTTTTTATATTTTAGTATATTTTTTTATTTAAATATTATATGAAAGTGAAATAGAAATAAAAAGGGCATAAAATGCAATATGCTTCATCACCAAAAGTGACAGCTACATAGAGATGGATGAATTGGTCTTCTATATGTAGTGGTCTGTTCTGGTACTATAGCACAAATCATCTCTATCTTTTCTTATGACAATACAAATAGATCTTTTTTGAGTACAATTTAAATATACTGAATACCAAAGTATTTTCTTGCTACACAATGTTTATACTAAAATATTGTCTAAGAGAAACTTGTCAGTTAAAATTGGCTCTGTTGAAAAATAAATTTTTAAAATAAAATCAGTTGCTATCTTTAATTAATTTTGGTTTAGCTAAATATTCAGGAAGCATTGAGCATAAAATGCATCAGATTCATTATATAAATGTGGTGCAATTGCACAATTAATTACAATCATCATTTTTTTTAATGTAAATGGTAAACTTATAAACTATATAATGACTTTACAGAAATTTTTAAAAATACCTTGACATGTTGAATGATATTTGTATGACAAACTGTTGTTATGTATACTATAAAGACCGATCACTGTTGAGCACCTCCATTATTCTTTCCCTTTTTTACATTTATAATGAATGGATTTTGCTTCCATATACAGTCATTTCAAGATAGAAAGTGTTGAAACTATTAGAATCAAAACTTGTATTTTTTTACAGATTGGCGACCCCAACATAAATCTCACTTTTTTTATAAGCTCCCTCTCTTAAAAATTTCTTCTCAGTCACAAAGTAAGCAGTTGGTTTCCATCAAGTCAGCTGATTGAGTCAATCATTTCTGTTTGTTTGTTCCACTTTTGATTTCTTAATAGCTACCCCAGATTTGTTTTTGAAATTTATTTTATGATGTCCACAGATGATGACAACACTCTTCTCTAAACAAAAAGATAATAGCAAAATTAATTTGTCTTTGTTTTGCAGAAGAGAGTGGGGGTTGTGTGACTGGAAAATGTTTTTAATTAAAGTGAGCTAAGGCCACAGCACCTCAGGTGAGGCCAATGTTGATTGTATGTGGAAGTCTTGGAAGAATCTCTGTGACATGATCATATTTTGCTAAACTTCTGCACAATAGAATTACTTTTGTAATGTGGCAGTGTGCATATTTTATTCTTCCCACTCACCCTCTCCACCATTTTGAATTTTTAAATCTAGGGCCAATTCCAAAACTGAGAACATTGGGTTTTATATGCACTAAAAACCAAAAAGATATTCAAAAAATTTCCTTGTCAATAACTTTGTTTACATTGCAGTATTTATAAAAAATAATACTAATTGTTCATTATCATGGAGAAATGAAGAAGTTAAGACCTTCTCCATGTATTTTTATAAATAAGGTTTTCAAATTGGATAGTGGCTATGTTAGACATTATACAGGCTATGCACACATTTCTTGTAATTAATGTTTTTAGAGTTTCTTTCGTACAAAGCTAAATTGAACCATATTTTCAATCCATGAAATGTTAAATGTTGTATTTTCCTTCTTGTCCAAGAGAATATAAAACAAATCTTGTAGGAATTTTTTTGGTCATTTTCAATGCTAGTATTGTGGCTAACTGTTATCTATATATATATATATATATATATATATATATATATATATGGTAATAATTTGTTTTGAAAATGACAAATTTTATTATGCAAACAAACTCAGCAGAGTATAAACTTTTATTTTTCAATAAATCCAAAATATATAGGCCATAAAAACATTTCATTAACATAATATTCCATACACCTGAATGATTTTACACATTATGGGTTTCTTATTATTAATCTTTTAACCCTTAATTTTAACTTTTCTGCACTTTTATTTTTCCTGGAGATCTTTGTTTGAATATTATTTTCCGTTGTCCTATATAATGATGGACCCTATACCTTCTATTGGATTCATATCTGGTGTTTTTGAAACCTTTTTTTTTTTTTTTTTTTTTTTTTTTTTTGCAAGATATAGTAGACAGCATTATAGAATTTCAAGGCATGTTGTCTTGTATGAATACAATCTTTATCTTAAAGCATGTTAGTTGTGGCCTGTACCATTACTCAAAAACATCATGACCAAGACATTTGAATAATTATCTGTATTTATTGTGACATTACCATCAATCTATAATTTTCCTGCCTCCATTATCACAAAACTTAAGTCCTGTTGGTTGGCTATTTCCATAAAGGATAAACCAACAGGTACAGTCAATATAGCTCTACATTCATTACTAAAAATTACTTTTGAGAAATCAATTTTCATGTACTTTGCCCAACTTAAATATTTCTTTGTGATTTTTACTTAATGGTAGTAGCCTGGTTATTCTTGTATAGTTAGTCAGTGTTCTTAATATTCTGTACAATTCCCTCTGTTTAGAAACAAATGACTGCAACTAAAATTTAGTTATTTTCTTACCAAAAAAAACAAAAAAAAACAATGAATTTAAAACAAAATTTAAAAAAAATCACACATCAGAAAGTAACATCCTTCTATTGTTTGTTCCCTCTTTGTAACATTGTAGATTGCTTCATAATTACATAATTTCTTTACTTGTAACCTGATCCATTTAACTATGACTACTGAAAAAAGAAATAGCAATACCATAAGTGTTCCATCTAGCCAAAGACCTTTCAACCACCCCCACCTGTCCCCAAGGCTGAAGCATTTGCTTTCATTTGATTTTGAAGACAATAAATTACATCTAATTCAATTTAATGACTCAACTTGATTAATTCTGCTACTGATTATTCTTAAGTCTTCCTGTTTTTTCTGATTGAGAACTTTATTGATTTTCTTTGACAAATACTCAGACTTAGCTTTTCTGGTGCCAACATTGCCACAATCTAAAAGAAAAAGGATTTGATTTCCCCCCTCCTTTTATTCTCTCCCAAAATTTTATTATGAAATAAGGTGTTGAAACCTTAAAAAAGATATTATCACAGTTTGATCATGATTTGTGGAATCAATACAATTGGTTCTGTAAAGGATTAGAAGAATAGTCATCAAGAACCATGTTAATGGTCATGAGCATTTAAAAAATTATTTGTATATTACAGTTATAAATTTAAACTTTTTATGAAGTTTTTAACAGTATATATGAATATATATTTGTTTCTAGTATGTCAGTTTTCCAAAACATTTGCCTGCTAATGAGAGCCTTCTCAAATTGACATTTGAATCCTGTGAGTACAATAAACATTCTTAGTTCAAGCCTGATCAGTTTTCATTCTCTGGTTTATGATTGTCATTTTACTTCAAGGATAATAAATGTCACTGAGGTTTCAAAATTTCACATATCTTAGTATAAAAATTTGAAATTGTCAAAATATCCTACAAGCTTTTGTTTTTATGGAGTGGGGGACCATAGAAGAAAATCAAGAATAAAATTTAAAAAAAAAAAAAGCCATTCAGTTTTATTACCGATTCTGGAAACTCAAATTTTATTTTACTTGGAAGAGAATGTTTTATTGTAGCCCAGTCTGTCTTGAGCAGTTTACTTTATTATGACATACATTGAGCACAAGAAAACCTCCAAAAATGGTATGACTATTATCTTCTGTATGCTCAGCCTCTTGTTATTTACTTAGTTTTGGCAAAAATCCACAAACATGGGACACTTAGTATAGTTCAGCTTTTTACTTTTATGTATAATGATCATGAAGACCTCTTTGATTTTCTTTTTTCCCTAGAGTGTTAGCTTTATCTATTTTCATCTGTTAATTGCTGTCAAATGTTGTCTTTAATCTTCATTAAGAATGTTAATTATATCAGCACAGATGGACCCTGTCAGTAGAGTAAATAAACTTTAGTATTAGTTAATTAGTAAGTAAACAAGAGCTCTAATCATTGTTACCATCTATGAGGGAGTGTTGAAAAGTTCTCAGCCCAACCAAGACACTTTAAAAAAAATACTGATACTTGGTCATTTGAGCAGATATTAGGAAGATGGCTGGACAGAATTTTACAGCACCACTTTCGTGTTCTCTTCACCAAATGAAGAACTTGTTTTTTTTTGTTTTTTTTCTTTAATATCAGTAGAATTCTTTCATACTGACTGGCCAAGCAAGAGAAAATTGACAACTTTTAAAAGTTCTTCTCATTTGTCACTGCAGACAATCATAAGTTTCTGAGCCTTCAAACATTTACAATCAAAATATCAGGCAAATAATATAACAGATTTTCTCAATGTTGTGTTCATACAATAGCCTTGAGTTTTAATTTCAACTAATTTAAGAATACGTGAAAGTACTAGATAGGCTCGACTCTAAGTAGTTTGCTAAATATTGTTGGGCCAGCCTATTAATGCTTATTAAAATGTTGAATAATCTGAATGAAAAGGTTGACTTATAGAAGAATACTTTACTCTTGCCAGTTATTCTATTGTATAAAGATAGACTTGAAGAGGTCGAGATTATAGTGATCAGAAACAACATCTGTTACACAATGCAGCAGTCCCTGTAAAGAAGCTGTCCAAGTGGAACTTGCTACTTATTAATGGAATACAAAGGGAATGAGGATGATTCATCCTTGTATGTTGCAGGGTGGGTCCCAGCTGCAATTGGACTGTACAATGAACCAACTATTTTTCTTTAGCAATAGATCATATATTTGAGCCCCTCTTCAGTTATAGGGTAAGTTAGAGTCCCAATAGACATTCAAAGCAAGGAAACTTCTTGAGAGAACACCCATCCATCATGCTAGATAAGTTCCAGATCTGCTTGGTGATCGTGGAATGTAACTAGTTTGGTTTTGAACATATTGAATTTTACAAGCCAGTTCTTCTCCCACTTAACCACCAGAGCTAGATTAGAGGAGAGATCATCTGCCTGGGTCTGGTCATCCACATTATTAATATAAAGCAGAAAGAGGGTAGGATGACTGAAGAGAGAACCCTGAAGAACACCAGCATTGATCTCATGGGCTTCCTAACAGGGACATAACTTGTTTGGAAGGAAGTGATAACTGAGAAAGCCATTCCAGAGATTCCATAGCTGGAGAATTTATATAGCAGCTCCTGATACAGTATCTTGTCAAAGGTTTTTTATATATCTAGTGTGTTGGTCTTCATGATGAATTTATTGCCTAGTGAATCACTGGTTCTGTGAGTAAGACACCAGCTGTGGATATAACAAAAAATCCATACTGGTTATTGCTCAAGAGGTTGTTCCTGTGGAGATGTTCAACAACTTTCTTGTTGATTATAGATCCAAAGAGTTTTCTGATCACATTAAGAAGGTCAGTGGGTCAATATTGTGACAGGAATGATTGCTCACCTGCATTCTTAAACATAGGGCACACAGTTAATACTTTCCATATATTTGGGAAGTAGCTCTCCTTCAAGCAGCAATTAAACCACTTTACCAATAGTGGAAATAACTCTGGGCTGATATTCTTAAGAACAGCCACTGAGATTTTATCCAGCCTGATGGCCACCTTAGAGTCAAGGCTTTTGATAAGTCAGAAAACTTCCTGTACTGTGACAGTTATTATAAAGTTTGTGCTCTGTAAGAGGGGGAAGTCAGGTAAGGGGTGGTCCTTATGATCTAACATAGAAGCAACATTCTTTGCAAAAAGCTTTGCCTTGCTATTTGAAGATAGCTGTTACTGCCACTTTGCCTGTATTGAGAATTTTATTTGAGATTTTCAAGAAATAAATCTTTTTTTTTTTTTTTTTTTTTTTTTTTTTTCAACCTTGGTTTGGACTGACTATACATAGTTTTAGAAAAGGAAAAGAGCAGCTATTTCAATGATTGTGGGCAGTTTGGAATACCAAAAGAGTCCCACATCACTGTTCCTTGTGGTAGAGATGGTAGAAGTGGTTATGGTTGGCTATGGCTGCAGCACATTCTGGCATGAACCAACATTGGCTATTTGGTTTCTGTTGGTATTTTTTCTTTTCATTAAAAACCTCCTGAGAGGATTCTTTCAGAGATGAGGAAGACAATTCTGAGTGGTCTATTTTAAAAGAAAACTGAAAAGGGAGTTTCCACAATATAAGATCTGAAGCTTTCTTAGTAAGTTTTGCCATACTGAAAGATTGTTCTGTAAAATGGCACATCAGGGGATCTTTTAACATTGATCAATGAGTAGTCAGAAGTGCCCAAGATAGGTAGCACTTCAGTGGAGTTTTTCAGGGCAGGATGTGAGAAGGAGCTCTAGGAGGTTTACATGATATCCTGTTGTGTCATGAACATATTTGGGCTTATCAACAATTTGAATCAGATCATAAACAATGGAGAAGTCCTGTCAGTATCTGCCTTTTTCATCAATTCTGGTTGAATGGACTAACCACTCCTTGTAGTGAATATTAAAGTCACCACAAACATGAATGCTAGCTGAGGAATGATCAGAGCTGATATTATCAATCTTCTTGGTTATTTTGTCAAGCATTACAATTTAATCATCTTGTGAGCAATAGTGAAGATGAAAGACTATGGATGAAAGCACATGACCAGGAAATCCAGGTCCTAGTTTTTGTGGCCTCTGCCACATGGGAACCCATCCTTGATATAGGCACCAATTCTGTGGCCATGGCAATTTTGAGGGTTACATTTTATTATTAGGGGCAAGTAGGTTAGGATTGTAAAATCTTGAACTGGTATAGATAGTCTAAGGCCAGTTTCTGACAGGAACATGAGGTCTGATTTGACTTTGTGAAGCTAGTGTTCAACTTTGAGAAAGTCAGAACATAGACACCTCACATTTGTGTGGGAGATGCTCAACTTAGAATCTACTTTTGTTTTGGTGGGATTAATTTGTATTTTCTATTTGATTTTGTTGTGGACATAGTCTTCACCCATTACAAAATCTAAATATATCTATGTAGTGAAGCTGCCATACCTTCAAGTGTTTACATCTATCAATTAGGTGGATTAAATTGTCTGGAAGTATAGCCCTAATTGTACACTTTTGTTTCAACAGCCCCACCAGAAACTACTGCATGATCTAGGTCCCATTCACAAAATGGCAATGCAATATCCCCAATACTATACACCTGCTGATGGAATAGCATCCTTAGGAGTGGCTTTCAGGCTATCAGGCAGTTAAAATCAACCTGGAAGACATTTACCTCCAGCATGCTTAATGAAAATACAAACAATCCAGCAAAGAAGAAAATGCATACTTACTACCTGGAGTGAAGATGCATCATCTATCCAGAATTTAATGCAGCATAACTCCTCCTTTGGATCAAAATCATTGTGATGAAACAGGGAGTCCAGGCACTGAGCTATGTTCACTCACTTGTGAGAACTCCAATACCCACTGAAAAAAAAGATGGGTTACAATGGCTGCTTAGGGACACAGAAGCCTCCCCTACCCCATTATATATGCTTCATAATGAGAAGAACAAAATTTCTGATGTGTGTATTGATCCTATCTTCCGCTCATCTCTTTTCTTTTTTTCATTTTTCTAAAACCAAAATGCCAAAAATTAGATACAGCAGTACACTTACATGGTTTGTAGAAATTGACTTTACCTATTATAACATATGTCATTCACTGGCAGTGTTGCTGTGGCAATGTAACTGAGATAGCCATGAAACACCAACAAGATTTAACACTATTTGACTACAAAATTATTATTGAGAGCAAAATTAAAACAAAAAAAAAATGGCTGTCTCTATCTCAAACATGACAACTGCCCTAGGTTTTCCTTAGACAATAATAGCAGGTGCCACTCAACATTTCAGTCAACACACTGTATAGTGTACAATACATTCTATATGGTTTCATTGTCATTAAGGAACAATGGTACCACTACTGCACCTTAGCAAAGAACACCACCATTGGATCATCAAAGGCAAATTGATGTGTGGAGCAGATTGTATAAGACTATGAATCCAGCCTTTTAGCTGGGTGTTGTGCAAACTGGTGGTGGCTCTGTGGTGCTGTGAGGTGTGTTCTGTTGAAGTTTGCATGCATTACTTGTGACACTAATGTCTCTCGACATCTTGTTATAGGCCATTTGCACCTCTTTATGCTTGCCATGTTTCCTGGTAGTAATAGTTTATTCCAGAAAGATACCATACCACATGCACAGGTGACACAAACATTTAGTTGACTTTTAGGTAGTTCATTGGCCCCCATGCCCACCAGATGCAAACCCCATTAAACATGTATGGTATATGCTACTAATTTCATTGAATTCCATGCAAATACATAACTAAGTTATGGACAGCCATGAAATGTGCTTGGATATAATGTCTTATATACTCCATATTGTGTTACTGCTGTTATTCAGGTGAAAAGAGGTGTTGTTAAATGTTGGCCATTTCATAGTATATGGGTGTGTGTATGTTTTCTAAATCTCTTATGCCAAATAGTAATCCTTGATCTCAGTCTTGTCATAAACTGTTTACATTTTGAAATATCAGTTTATCTAAGTCTTCTCTTCAGATAAACTAAAAGAAAACAAAAAGAAAACATTCCACAAATTGCTATTCCTCTTAATGACAAAAGCACAAAGCAAAGTTGACTGGCTTTCTTAATTGACCATGTCACTTTTCTACAAAACTTACAAAGTATTTGGGCTTCTTGTTCACCACAGGAAAACTGCACATTAACAATTTGAATACATTTTGCATTATTAAAAAAAAAAAAAAAAAAATGAAAAATTGGTCTGATTGGCATCAGTTTGCTGAAAACTTCAAAATCTCTGATAGGATGAATTTTCTTAAATGGACATCATTTTAGCAGCTACCATTTCATACTAATATAAAAAAAATATGATTGATATTTTTTTTAATTCCTTGCTTTTTTTCCTAAAACTACAGTCATATACATATATATATATATATTATATGGCAAAAGTCCATATAAGCATATGTCTAAAAGACATTGTTGTACCTCAACACAGCAACTCATAACAAATGTTCAAAATGCCTTTAACTTGCTTATATACATGCATGCACCCATTGGATCATTAACTGGCAAACCCTTTCAAATACTCCTACACAGTGTCAAATGGTTTTGCAGGCCCCCATAACACATTGATGAAGTGTCTTTGCATTATTAATGTCGGATGCATAAACCAATTGTTTTAGGTGGCCCCACAGATAAAAATCCAAAGGATTGAGATTAGTGGAATGTGCAGGTCATGGAACCGGCCTTCCCCTAACTATCCATCATTCATGGTAGATGTCAGCCAGTGCATCACAATGTGACTAAAATGAACCACATGCATTAGCAGGGGTACATCCTCTAGCAGATCTGAAAGTGTGTTCAAAATAAAGTTCCTGTAGATAGCTCCTGTAAAACATGTTGGAAGAAGATATGGACCTACCAGACAGTCACCTACAATTCCAGCCCACACATTAACCATAAACTAATGCTGGTGTCTAGCCTGTATTGTACCATGGGGATTCCAGTCTGCCCACAAATGGTGGTTGTGCAAATTTGTTATTCCATCTCTTTCAAATGTTACCTCATCCATGTACAAAACTGAAGAGACAGACAACAGATTGTCTGGCAATAAATTATCAGCAAAAGTTCTCCTGTTGTGAGTGATCAGAGGGTGAATGACCCTAAAACCATTACAAATGATATGGATAGAGGAGCTGCTCTTGAAATAACCTACACACTGTATTATGAGATGAAAAGCATGTTAGGGCCGCTTGACATGTGCTGATACCTGGATTGTCTCCAACAGCTTGTAGAATGTGTTCTTCATGGTCAGGCATACAAGCAGATCTCAGCCTCCCTCAATCCATAGTTTGTGGTACCATGGATCCTGTCTCGGCAACATGACAATAAACAATAGCAAAGATTGTATAACTTTGCTGTATTTGGTCTGGAAACACAATCTGATACAGCCATGCAGTTTCACATCCATTAAGATTCACACAGCTGTATGTAAAAATCATATATATGATCACATACGATATGAATATCCTGCCATTGTTAAATGGAAAATTTCTCAGTTAACTCACTACAACACACATGAAACATTGAAGACAGACTAGCAACAAATGTACATGAATGACAAATGTAACCTAGTCTACATGGCATCACGGCAGCATCTACCATAAACTTTTTTAAAATAATACAAAAAGGAACGATTTGTGGACATATGTTTATATGGACTTTTGTCCTTGTTTTGCTGTGAGGAAGCCACCCCCAAAGTTTTAAAAGTATTTTTGATAAACCCTCTGTGTGTGTGTGTGTGTGTGTGTGTAATATCACACACAATCTATCCCTATGCATCATAGACCTAATTATAGCTATGACAAAGTGCAAACAGAAGCTTCCTAGAAATCAACAATGATATTTTTGCAAGCTTGTCATTTATACCCACTGTTAAATGGCTTCTTCAATAGAATGGCTGCAGTGGAGTATCATTTAAAATGACAAGGTGTTAATTGTTTGACATCATAAAATAGGAAAAAAAATAAAAAAGCAGCAGTTGGGATTCTAAATCATGTGCCTACTGCTCCAGACTATTCTTTTGAAAAAGCATGTATTGATAATCCATTAGATGTATGGAGCACTTTTTTCCAAGGTGTAAATCAATTCTCCTTGACATAGGAGCTCTATGGTAGTGAATGTTTAAATTATACCAATCTCTTTTCAGCCTATCCATCAATTCTTTATTTAGAATACCAATTTAGTTTTAATCACTTTCAACTATACACTCTTTTTTTTTTTTTTTTTTTTTTTTTCCTTAGTCAACTTATCTATCATATTTACTGGCTTGATATAGTACATCCTTTTGGTATGTTCCCAATAAATAATTGAAAACTTAATTTTCACTCACTTCATAATGAAAAGATATATTTCAATCATGAAATAGCTAGAAAATTATGAATGCACTTCTGCTGCAAAAATGACTCCTTATTTGAAAGTCTAAACTGAGCAAATTTCGTCATAGAGGAATTTTTCTGTTTGAGACAGAAAAATTCTTTCAAATATTTCTGATATTGTATAATATATAAAGGTTAAAAACAATCTCTTAATTAAACAATGAGAAAAAGTGTTCTGTGCCAGATAGCAACAGAACCAGACTTATTTGAAAGAATGAGAAAACTTATTGACAAAATAATGCTATTTAAAAACTACCTAATTATACCTCCTTTAATGTTTTATTTGAAATAAGTCTAATGCAAATATCATAAATATTTTAAAAACATTCCATTAAAAATGTTGATAATGAATGCAAAACACTGTATTTGTTTGGTAATTTTTTATTAGAAATTCTGCCAACTTGTAAAGGGAAGCTTACTGCCACAATTGGTTCTGCACAGAATTATCATTTGGTTTTCAAAAGGCTTAGTGACATGTGCACATTTTTCACTTTAACTTCCTGTCTTTCTATCAAGATACAATGACAGCAAAAAGTTTCAAACACTACTTACAATAATTAACTAAATTCTGAATAATTTCTGCAGATTTACAATTATAAAGTATTTTGATCTATTTAATAAATATTTCAATTATTCTCTTTACTTTTGTATGATCGGTGGATTC
The DNA here is from genome assembly GCA_963932145.1 of Acanthosepion lycidas. Taxonomy (NCBI): domain Eukaryota; kingdom Metazoa; phylum Mollusca; class Cephalopoda; order Sepiida; family Sepiidae; genus Acanthosepion; species Acanthosepion lycidas. The sequence goes on from OZ010601.1 coordinate 3,528,427, forward strand.
AAAAACTTTGCATCAGGGAATTCTTTGAGGCACTGAAATGATTGTGGGTGCAAAAAAAGAGAAACTTAATGGCTGATTTAATTTCTAACCCAAAATGTTTATTTTTATTAATCTATACCATTTTGTGGAACTTGAAAAAAGTATTTCATTCAATGTATTTTTGTTGCTCATTACTTTGATAATTCAGAGATCCCACACCCACTTCTTGCAGTAAGCTAGAGGTTACTTAAAAAAAGTCTTTTTCTTGAGAAAATCACAAGGCTATTATAGACTTTTATCAGTTGTTAATTATACAGAAAAAAATTTTTTTATAACCAGTTTATTAAAATTTTGAATGTCAAAGAAACTTTATAAACAAGCAATTATTTTTTTTCTACTCTTTTGTTTGTCTTCTATGATCGCAAAAAGATAATGAATTTCATTAAGGCATATTAACAAAATTAAACTAAAATAACAAAAAAAAAATTGATTTTTAAATATTTTTTGTCTGACTTTTGTGTTCTGCAACCAATTTTATTTTCATGCAATTAGAGCTTCACTTTGACTGAATCAACCCAAATCAACTTTTACTGACTTGGGTGCTACATATCTAGGCACTTTTAAGAAGTTCATAATTGAGTTTAAATCTGGAAATAGTCCAACAGACTTGATGTAGCAAAATAGGCTTATATTATCAAAAGTGCTTCTATCTTCAGTTGTTAATACTAAACCCACTTTTCCTGTTATTTGATTACTATCAAAGTGTAGTATCTGTCCCTTTTTAGTGAAAAACATCTTGTGAAAATATAAGACTTTAGGTAGGTGCTTATGAGTAGAGGTTAGCAAGCTAATCTCATAGACAATTACTCCTCTAATAGATTCAATAATCACTGTGTGCCAGACATTTGTAGCCTTATACCAGACTAGGCTAAGGTTGTTACAATCTTTTGGTTTGTGTCCTTTCATGCATGATATCCACTGATTTTATGCAAACTAATGTTTATATACAACCCCACCAATGAAGAAATTCAGAATAATTTCTGCCTTAATTTCTGAGATGAAGAGTTATTATTTACATTAATTTCATTTAGACTCATATCCTCATTTTGTTATCACAGTGTTTCAACTGTTGTACACTCCAGTCTTCTTCAGGTAACCTTCAGAGAATTTCAAACTGACTGAACTCTTTATTAAATCTATGACAGTAGATTCCATTGTACATTGTCTAGAGATATCATTTGTTTTTATTTACTTCTGTGAACTTATTGTTCACTCTGTTTCAAGTTTGTACTATTTAGTAAATGTGAGTTCAGTCCTTGGCCTATGTCACCAAATTAATAAAGAAATGAATAAGGAAGAATTACAGCAAAGCTTCAGCAGCAGTAGAAAGAAAAGAGAAGCAGCAGTGAATAAAGTCAAGTTTGACAGCAGCAGCTTCAACATAGAAGAACATTAGACTTAAGGCTCTCAAGTTGTAGCTTCAGGACCATTTCCCCATGGGACAATAGCCTAATGAATTAAAATGTTGGTTTGAACATTTAATGACATAGTAATTGTGAATTTGGGTAGTAAAAGACTGATTCTGTGAAAACAGGATGAGGAATAAGAACAAGTCAAGATTTATCTAGACATGAACAGCAAAAAGAGAACATTTCATCCACATACATTGAATAAAGGGTTCAATTTGAAAACCTGAAGAAGGCCGTCTATGGTTAATACAACAACCATTATGTTTCAATAATAACAAAGATGAAGACATTAGGCCGAATGTAAATAATATGAAGAAATCCAGTATATTAAGTGATACAAATTTTCTGTTTTTCAAGTATTGATAATTAAACAATACTTGGCTACAAATTATTTATTTTTATCTTTACAATAAATATTATACAAGATATTTTTTATCTATATCAACGAACAACAGAAAAATTGAAGTTTGATCAAAGTGCATATTTTGTTAAATTTGTTCTGTAAGTACTTTCATGGTAATTGTTCAAATGTGTTCTTCATTATGGTATGTAGAGTTTTTAAATTTAAGCACAGCCCTAGACTGGCATTGAGATCTCATCAATTTATATTTGAGCTGGCTAGATGTAGCCGTAACTTCTATGCTAACAGTTTCTCTTCTCTCACTTCTCACTTGTGGAACTCCCTTCCAGCTCCATGTTTTCCTGCAAAAATTTAAATGCAATGTCAATCGCTATCTACTGTCCACCAGATTACTCTCTTCTTTTTCTGCTCATCATTAATGTTTCTGTTTCTAATTTTTCCCTGTAACCCCTTGTATTTTAGTGGGCATTACTGCTTTGCTTGGGGTGATGCCGATTTAAAAAAAAAAAAAATTAAAAAAAATTTAATTGAACATACAAAAATGTTGATTTTTACACAAACTGCTTTTCTCTCCCAATGATAATCCATTTATTCTAAAACTTTTCTTATCTTTATAAAAAAATTTTTTTTTTATTTTTGCCTCCCTTATATATTTTTGTAATTGTATTTGTACTACTTAAAAAAAAAAAATGATAATGCTATCAGAATATTCAGCACTTTAATTTAGACCTGTCAAACTAATTAAAATAATCAATGGTCCTTGAAGTTTTTTTTTTTTTTTTTTACTTCATTAACTGTGATCAGGTTGTTGTAGTTGTAAATTTGTTGCCAACAAAGGAGAAAGAGTTGAAGTGAATGACAGATCGATATAAATCTAGTAACAATTACCCACCACCACCACCATTCTTTTTTGCTAACATTTAGCTATCAAGCTGTCATAAATTACCAAGTATTTATCATCACTAGTTGGACACAGATACACAAAGAAATAAGTTTTCCCTCCGGAAATGGTTGCACTGAAACATGCTCAACTTCTGTTTATTCTTTGGATAGTTTTAACAATCTTTGTATTTATTTGATAATTCTTTGTGATCTGCTATTTGCTTTGTGCATTCTAAGTTTACTAAGTCCATGCTGTGTAGTAGTGATTTTTTTTTTTAATTTATTTTGTACCTATTTCAATTGAGAGAAGAAATATTTATCCGCATGAAAAAGATGAACAGCATACAGTTGCTGAATACATGTTTATTGGATGTTAAGGGAAATCCTTTTCAGATTATTACCCCTCAACAACCCTTATTAATTCTTAAGTTTGTTCTTTTTTTAAATGAAAACAAGTAATTGTAGTTGTGGATTCTAAAAGCTTTCTAGGGAATTAATTTTGCTCTCATCATTAGGAATTCATGCTTATAACTAACATGACCACTTTTCTTGTTGGGATAATGTTTTGTTTTTTTTTGGGGGGTGGGGGTGTCATCCTTACAGTTGGTTCTATCAATTTCTCATTGGTGCCTCCGAAACCTACACAATTTGTGATTGTGCTTATGCCAATCTGCTTATGCCTTCTCTTCATAGAATTTTTGTGCTTTTCATTTTTCTGTGGCACATTAAAGAAATAACTTTGGGTCAGTAGAATGAGCAGGAAATAGTATATTAAGGTTTTAGTGATGAACAATGTAGTAAAATCAAACTACACCCCCTCCTTCCTCCCAGCAAAGACATCATCTCTCATATGCATGCTTTACTTTCAAGTATTCATAAATCTATTCCGACATACAGACATGCTTTTAATATAGGACTATGCAACCATCTTTATGTAAGGAAATTAGAATATCAAGTTAATTGATTCTTACATACATATTTAAAAAAAAAAAAAAAAAAAAAAAAAGATAGGGGTGCATGTGATAAATTCAGTAGATCTGCATTTATTTTCTTCTTATACAGTCACATTTTTTATAGACAATGTTCATTTCTGCTGCTACGTGTTTTATATGATTTAAATTCAAGTTTGTGTTTATATGTATGCTACCCTCAAATTATTTCTGTTTGAAATTGAATTATGGTAAAGAGTGTTGTCTCAATCAATTAAATCAACTCGGATCTTTTACATGGATTTTTGTCTTTCATACCTGAGCCACTCCAATTACACACACACACACACACACACACACACAATCATTATTTTTCTTGCTTTCCTTCCTTGCACATATGAATCTGAGTGGAATTGTTCAATGTAACTGAAGCCTGAAATTGTTATTTATTGGAAAAGAGAATAATTTTTCTGAAACATTTCATTTCTCCCTTTCACTACAAGGTAGTGGTGAAAGCAAGTCAGATTAATCAATGATATTGTCAGGATTTCATTAAGCACTGTGCAAAAACTCTTCTGTGTCACTTCCAATGGTGCTCTTGTTGGTGGTTCAGACAATCTTTTATCGTTTTGCTTGCTGAAGATGTTTCACTTCGTTATTGTTTTGTTTAGATCCTCATTTTCACCATGACCATCAGCTTCTTGCATTCCTGGTAATCTTTTTTTAAAGCCTTTTAATGAATTTACATTTCAGAAAACTTGTCTCAGCTTTATTTTGGATAGAGATTAGAAGAAATCAAAAGCCAGTTTCTCTTTACTGTAGTTTGTACAGCTCTAAAAATTGACTTGATCCACTCTATATTTTCTCAGAAGTAAAAAAATTTTGTGTGGTAAAATAAATCCATATTATCCAAGCTTCCAACAAGCCACTCTTGTTACTCAACTTTGATATAATATTATGACAGTTTACTTTTGTTTTTATGTATGTGTGATTTCATATTTGATCTCTTTTTAATCAGTAGGTGAATCTGTTCATTTCAACTGAAATCAATTGATTTAGAAAAAGAACTGCTATTACATATCTTGGTGATCCTTAGTGTCATTTAACTAAAGCTCAAAGTAATGGACATTATTTTTTGTACTGATGGAATCAAAATATCATGAAAGACAGAATGGAAAATAGATGTTCAGCAAAAATTAGTCAAACAACTTTGACCTATAATGAAATGGTGTGAATAATTTATTGAAAAAAAAAAAAAACGAACAATATATTTAAAAAGCAATTAAAAACAAAAAATTGATTGGAATGAATAATAAAAATTATTTCCCCTTAAATCATAGAAAAATGTTTTTGAATCTTAAGATTCTACAATACCCTGAAACTCTCTTACTCACTCACTCTTACAGTGCCATGTCCTGAAAGGATACATGTGGACATGACTCTCGGCAGCTTCCTGCCATATCCTGATAAAACGGAATGATTTTACCACTCATTTTCTTTTTTAAAGATAGCTTTGAGATTTTACTGAAAGCTTATTTTTTATCTCCAAATATTTAATCTCTTCCAAATTTTACATTCAGTAAATTTGTCTAGTGTTGATTGAATATTGATTCAAATGCATTTATGCACTCACAGAAATTCTTTGAGATATTGAAGATTACTTGGATTGTACTTGCCTCAAACTAATTTTTCCTCCATTATCAAATTGAAGAATCTTCACAGGATTAAAAAAGAAACAACTTTGCATTCTGTTTTCTTTGCTAATTATGAATTTTTATTTTTATCTCACCTCCTATTTTTTTTGTAACTTTGAAGGGCATTAAACCTTTTTACCAGAAATAGATTGAAAGTTTGTTGATTGATATTTCTATATAATGTAGAGATATTGTGCAGAGGAAAGAGGGTATGGTATTGACAAGCCAACATGAATTGCCTCCTTTGATTTCTGCTTAAAACTAGTTAAATTCTTGATAGATGTTCATGTAGACATCATACATTGATTTTTCAAGCTAATTGAAAAGAAATATATAAAGAACTCACAAAATTGAGTTTATAACAGTGAGGAAAATAGTTTGGGAAGCTCAAATCTAGGAAGTCTATTTGATCATATGTCTCTTTCTTTTTTTTTTCTTTTTTTTTTTTTTTCTGTTTTTTTTTTTTTTCTTTTTTTTTTTCTTTTTTTTTTTTTTTTTTGGACTGATGAGCTACAGGCTTTTGTCTTGCAATTTTTCCTACTTTCTTCTTTATGGTTTTAGAGAAAAAAGTACCTAAAGAATTGCCTCATTTTATTAAACTAGTTTTAATTAATTGATCTGATTGCCTATATCCAATTGCATGAATATCACATTTGAAAAATCACTGCTTTCTTTACCTTCAGGTAGCAGAAGTACAATATTTTGGATTATCTTGAAGCTTCCTCTGCTTTTTATTGATTGTCTCTATTGAAAGAACTGTCTACAGAAATTTCTTTAGTCAAACTTAATAATAATTGAAAAGTTGAATTTTTATTTCTGTTCAGTGAATATATGCATATAATATATCTTTACTGCCTACAATTAATTTGATAATTTTCTGAAATTAAACATTTAAAAAGTGAAAACTAGTTAATTTACAGTTTTTCTTATGTGTATCTTGCTGGCTCAATACATAAGCAAATCCCTTTTGTTGAGAAACGTTTTCACTTTCAAAGATTTTTTTTTTTTTTTTTTAAGATCTTCACTAAAATAAACAAATTAGCATTTATAGAATGTCTCATTTGGTTACCATCTTTTGGGACACCTCTTCCATTAATTTTTATATATCAAACTATTCTTAAGTTATTTATGATTTTAAGAAGTTATTGTATTACTTTGTAGACCTATATACTTAAATGATCAATTATAAAGATCTGCTTTTATAAAGCTAATTTGTTGCATTAATTAAATAGATCTTTTATTAAAAATAGATTAGTGCTTGATCAACTTTAGTTTTCACTTGTAATGTTTTAGAGTTATTACAAAATTTCATAGAATGTGATTTATCATGGTACTCAGCAAAATTAGTTTTACTCCCCCCCTCCCCCACTCTTTCTTTCTTGTGGAACAAGATTTTAGTATGTAGTTGACACTGTCATCTTGAAACTGTTGGATGAGATACCACTAAATAGATCTGAAGAAATGCTTTCAGCCTGAGTTTAAATTATAGAAAGACATGAACTTAAATTTTAAAGATACCAATAGATGCAGATAAAACTGAAAGTAAACTTGCTAGAAGTCAATAGCAAATGATCATTGTAAAGTTATAAGTAATATTTGAAATGCTATAAAATTCAAATCAATAACAGAATCTCTTGAAAAGAAATTTGAGTCCAGTAAGTCATCCAGAGGAGAATTGAGAATTCTAGCAAAGATGATACACTGATGGATTCACATACATAAGTAACAGTCACATTAGTGTTCTGTCAAAATCAATCATTTTGATTCCATTTTTTTATTTATTCAGTTTGGTTGATCCTAACAAACACACCAAGTATTATTAAATGAGATATCACTCTTTTCAAGAACACTTCAGAAAATTTTTAGCAAAAATTAAATTTACAATTTAATCATATTTGATTCTATCTTTGCATTTCCTAAAGCTAGGTTTGATTTGGATTCTAGAACATTGAATCTGACAACTGAGTTACTTCTAAATAATTCATTATTTAATTTACTTAAAAATTCTTTTGTCATGTTTCACTTACATTTCTGTAGAAGTAAAGATTTGTTGGTCATTCCTGAATACTGTCATGACTATCTCTGTCAGCTGAGTAAGGAAAAGAAAAATACTTAAGAATGATTTCTATCTCAAAACAAGCTCTCATCAAAAAATAGCCAGTTTTCATTCACTGTATAATTCTGTTCTCTGGTGGCCAGATGTTATAGAAATCTTTAGAATGTCCAATGAGGTAAAGAATCTCCATTTCAGTACCTGAAACAGAAATCTCAGTTTTCTACTAAGACACTAACCACTAGACTTCCATGTCACTCATTCTGTCTGATAATGTAGAAGCTATATTTTCATTTCACCTATTGAAAATTTCTTTTCTTAAGATTTGAATAAAGAAAAGAAAATGCTAACCAGGAGATAGCTGATTCTAAAATGGCCTTCATTCTATGCAAAGAATCTATTTTTATCGCATTTGATTCTTTCCAATTCAAATCTACAAAGAAACAACTCTAAACACATGTTTTCTTTCAGAGGAAAACATTTCTTGGAAGTCTCTATAAAATTTGACTTGAATTCCTTTAGCGATATTGGAGTATTGGATTTTGGTGAATAAAATACAGATATTACAATGCCAACATCTGTTGGCCAAACCGGTAGAAATATGGTGAACCATGAGGAAACACTCCTTACTAGCTTTTTAGATGCTTATCCTGATCTCTTCAATGTGTAAATACTTTTAAGATTTTTAATGGTAAAAACTTTATCATTAAAACATCTACATCCTTTTTTTCTTTCTGTGGCTTACATAGCAAACGGCTAGAGATTTTACTAACAGCACTTTTGTATGCCACATAAAATATTGCCTGAAGTCTTAATACCTGAAGGGTTACATGGGTTAGTATTACTTAAAAAATGTATTAATAGATTAGAAAAATCCTGAGTCTGTTGCAAGTGATTATTTTGTGTTATAATTACAAAAGAAATTCTGTTTATAAAGTCTTTACAAATAATATCCACAATTATAGCGCTGAAGGAATGAACTGTCTATTTATGAACTGTTTTTCTAAATAATTTTATTTGGCCTCCAAGAAAACATCTTTAGCCTTTCAATACTATTGGCACCAACTAATTAAGTATTTGAAAATAATTAGCTTTGACATTTTCTCAGGAAGCTTTTCCTTGCTTTTGCTTTTGTTTTTTGTTACTTTCAAACTACAAAATTCAATATTGTAACTTCTGGCTTTGGTTTTCTCAAAATTTTGTATTTTAACCCCTGAATTAACCACAGATGTTGTACAAGATCTGCCAGGAAAACAAACAGCTTTTTAACATTGATAAGAAATAGTAGTCTAGTTTGGACAATTAAAAGTACTTTCAAAGTATTGGCATTATGACTATACACACTCTTATTCCAGCATCCCTTTCATTTTTCAAAAATAATCTCTAAAGCTCTCTCTTGAGATTTCAATCAGATACCTTGATGCATTCTGCTTAATCACATCCACAATGTAAAGAGTAAGTACATTGTTACAGTGAACACACACTTCATAAGTTCACTTAATGATTTTATGTTTTAGCTTCATAGGTGAGTGTCTGTTCATGTATGTACTATATGGTCTCCTCTGGTTACCATATTACATCAAGGCTACACAACCATTTCTCAAGATATTCAAAATGGCTGGATACTTCCAGACAGACCTTGTATATTGCAAACACAAACATCCACTCTTCTGCATTCTGGATTATCACATATTTGTATCTCTGAAAATAAATATTTTAATAACCAAATATTAGAATACTGATAGAATACTAATATTTTTATTTTTTTAAATATGGAGTAGACAAAACAGAACTTTTCAGCATCTACTTGTAAATGTATAAAAAAATGTCTCATGCACACTCTCACACACCCAGCTACAGAAGCAAAATTACAAGTGCAGACAAAGACAAGCTTGCAAACTTAAACACAACAATAATTGGTTTAGTTTATGAATTTTCTATTGCACTTAGCATATATCTTATGGCATAATTATTATGTAGTATGATTCACACCAGGAAATAGCAGATGGTCTGAACTGAATTTAACATAAGTAAAGAACCTTTGTTTTAAGAGAAGTTGATCTACCAAAAAAAAAACAGTATACACTTGGCTAATCCTAAATGAGAACAAAATACTTTGCACTCACTGTTACACCAGAACATCAGAGAAGCTAGGTGCATCAGCAGGTTGACTTGGAAAGTGACTTCCTAGCCACTAATTGTAGTTGTGCACATCACACTAGATGTTGCTAGCTGCCCTGCCATGTAAACAGGTGGTTGACCAAAAGTCACTTAGGATGTACTGTTACGGTTTTTTGGATATATGTATATGACTAGTGAGCCAATCCAAATGACTTAACTTCCTTTATAGTCTACCAATAGAAGGTTAACCAATCAGAAGCCGCAGAACATTGTATCCGTCGTGTATAAAAGCGGCCATCTTTGTTTACCCTACGGAAGGATCAGCACCAACTTGACAGGCGAAGATGATAGAAGGAAGAACTACGCTCTGCTACTTTGCTACGATATCCACTGCAAACCTGAACTACGCTTTCCTACTGTCTCCGAAATATTCACTGCTGACCTCTGGATTCTATACTTGAAGACGACCGTCATGAAAATGTCTAACATGTACACACATAGGACAACCAGATGATAGGAAAATATATAAGCATTTCACTGACAAAGTAAATGATGATCTCTCACATTTGGAGAAAACTTCAAAGCCACTCACCCACTCACCAATATTGATGAAGTCCGGAGTTGAATAAATACTAATTTTTCATAGATATTGTTGTGGATTCCACGTGAAAAATCGGTCTCCAATAAATGACAAACGCAAGTATTTAAGCTAAGAAATTAAATGTATTTACACAAAATACAAAAGGTAATGCTGTTAGTAAAATCCAGGAACGCCAGTTAGTATTAATCAAAGATCGCTATATACAGTCTTGAAGTAAACTGCCTTAGAGTTGGGCGTCCTTGTAACTGACTTCTAACGTCAACTCAATCACAGTGTCTATATACTTTCCACTCTGTTTCTCCACCCTGTTCCTCTACTATCTTCAGACTCTCTGACTGACTGACTGACTGACTGTGGCTATTTTATGGCAGCAGGACGAGTCCATTTATATCAGAAAAGGGTGGACCCCATAATAGATATTTAGTTTCCTGTTCTTATTAATCTCTACAATGATAACATTACAGATAGAAAAGCCAATAAACTGCTAGATATTTATTGTTAGTCAGTTTTACTGCTTTTGTATCCTTATTTCAAAGAGGCTGCTTTCTCCAAATGAATTCCTTTATCATCAGAAATTCAAAGAATATGGCTTCACATTTGTTCAATTCAGAAATTTTCAAAAGATCAAATCAGCTTTCTAATAAGTAATTAAGCAAACAGCTAATTTAAAAATAAAATGATTTAGAGCAAAACAACTTTATTAATGAATTAGATATTATTGATTTATTAATGTATATGCAAATAACTTGGAACAATTTAACTTGAAACAGCTTCTTTTTTTCTTTATCTTTTTTTCCTTTCAAGTATAATTTATAATTCCCTTACTAAAATGAATGTTAGCCTTCAAAATTTTGGAATATTTCCCTGGGGATACAACTTAAGCAGCTTTAAAGAGATTTAAGTGTGTGTGGAGGAGGAGTTGACAAGATTGAGGCTATATATCATTTTTTTTAACTATAAACTGTTTTGTTTTTACTTAATTGCTTTTCCTTTCTTTTCAGGTAAGTATTCCTGTTTTTGCCAGTGAAGTCTTAAGGTACATGATGGTAAGACACTAATCAGTTAATTTTATCTACAATTCCCCCCCCAATTCTTAAAATAATACAAGAACACTGGAGGATTTTTTTCAAGAGAATTTAGTTAGTTTGGATGACTTGAGTTTTTCTTTAAAAGCATAGTTTAGAAACAAATGTAGTTTTAGATTCTCTTTCTTTGGTTACAATGGCTTCAAGTTCAATATATTATGTATTCAGGTTAGGAATATCTAAACTGTAAGATTTACATAGATAAACCCAACAGTTTGAAGTTAACAAATTACAGTTGTATATTCTGTATCATCTGTGCCACCACTGAACCAAAGCAATGTTGAAACTATATCATCTGCTTTGAAGATCTGTCATAAATTGAATTGTATGCAAGCACTAAATTTTCTTCCACGTTCTGCAGCCTGTCATGATTCTGCTGTCATAAATCTGCCATGCAGTGGCTGTAATCATCACCAATGTCAGAAAAGGTAATCTTTTGTCAACATCACAAAAACTCTGGCTTATGACTGGAAAAGACCACTTGGAAGCTGCAAATTAATCCTGTCCCTCTCTAGATGATTGAACAGAGAGAAATACATCCACAGCTGGTGGTCTCTGACACTATTGTAGATGCAGCTGCTCTGCTTCTTTGCAGTAAGAATTAGAGTAATTGTATGCAGTTTGGATGCCTGTCACGCTGAGCAATAAATTTCTCTCAATCTGTCTATTCATCTCTGTTTCATATATAGCTAGATATTTTAAAGTGATTTAGTTTGTCTTGGTCTGTTTATATCTATAAATAGGTATGTGCCTGTGTTTGCATAATGTATTTAAAAATCACAATAACTTCATAGTCATATAACTGTAAATGCTGAATGAAAGTTATGGTCATTATTTTGCTTTTAAGCCAAATGTCAATTTATTTGTTTATAACAAAAAAAAAAAAAAAAAAAAAGGACCTTGACAGACATCTTTGTTTCTATAACATATTGTAAAGGTGAGACCTTTCATAAATTCTTTTCAAATGCATCATGTTAATCACTGAAGTACTGGCAGATGTTCCATGCCTACACAGGGATTGATTTTTAACAAACTTGCCTAAGAATTACCTGCATGTGTGTTATATGTATACAAGTGTCTTACAAATGATAATGTTATTACACCATTTATGAAATGTTGGTCATGCATATTAATTACAGAATACATGATTAAGATTCAATGATTATGCCCAGAAATAACATTGGATGAACTACAAATATAATTTAAACTAGTGTCTGTTTCTATTCTAATTGGATCCAATTTTCAAAACCTGATCTGTTCAAACATTTTACTGCAGAATTTGCTCAATTGGGATAATTTTCAACTTAGTCTTATGTCCATTCAGAAAATTGACAGCATGAAAAAAAAAGTACCAACCTAACCATACCTCACCCATAAGTATTAAAGAGGATTGGGGCTAAACAGGGACCAATTTATTGCTTAGTTACATAGAAAACAATAGTAGTTAATGTATTGATGGCTCAAATTTAGTGCAATCAGTTCTAGATAAGACTAAACTGATGATGAAGAAAGGATAATGCGTATCATGTGCAATAATGAAACCCAAAAGAAGAAACATATATGCAGTTGCTCTACTACTAATAAATAATTCAAGTTAGTTATTTTCAAAGGAACAAAGAAAGATGTGTGCAAATTCAAATTTTGAACACCACACAAGGTTAGATGTTCAACTGTTATGTAATATATGGCATTACTAGAGCTACTCAGCATCACCCTTTAAGCACATTGCACATTTTGTTATCCATGGCATTCAGAGTTTTACAAGACTTACAAATACCAAAGTTCAGGATTTACCCCCTTTTTTTTTTTTTTTTTTTTTTTTTTTTAAGAGGTCAACATTGTTAAATTATTCTTTAGTTACATTTTTACAACTCTAAGATCCTATACTGTAATAATTATAAGAAATTAGTCTTTAACTTCTCTTTGGTAAATGGTAACAATATGAATTGTCCAGACTGAGTGGGAAAATTTCAAAAAGGAGTGCTAAGGCATAAGAATCTGCTAGAAACAAATCTATTAACAATTTATGAGAAAACACCAGTGAAATAATGTACAAATATTTCTTCTCAACGGAAAGAGTTGAATAACTTTTTTGTGGACAAATATATTCTTGTGTTTAAGCAATGTCAGTAGCATCAAGTAAAGCAGTGTCAAGAATAAAGTATAGTTACATTATAAATTGCAATACGACAGACTCCAGAATAATTCAAATTTGAAAGAGACATACCGACAGCATTAAAAGCAGATATGAACTAAATGAAAATGGAAATTAGAAGTTAGTCATTAAGAGAAGCTTTTGTAGCATCAGCAAACAAGATACTCAAAGACAACTAGATAAGGAAAAAAAGGAATGGATAACAGATGAAATTCTCAATATGAAGAAAAGGAGTCGGCAAGCAGTGCCAAGATATGGTAAAGAATATAGGATGTAATATGTCCCAGAAAGGGATATATTTGTTCGAAGTAGCAAAGTGGTTGTTGACTACTGTAATCAGGTAGGACAATCTAGCAGGTAACCATAATGGAGTGGTCCTCGTCGTAGGGATAGGTAATAGGCAAAGACAATAGGCGTAGTCCATGTACCTCCACATCAGTCTGTATTTATGGCTGACACCAACCAATCATATTACTGAGAGGGGGGACCTAGGTGTATGCATATTCATTAGATCAGGATGTTACATAAAGAAATAAGGAACAAATGCAAGTAGGCAAAACAGGAATGGCTCAACGAAAAGTGTGCATATATAGAATGAACATCACAGATAAGGCAGAAAAGAATAAGAGAAGTAACAGATCAATAGACATGCTCATTTTCATGATGCATAAAATCAAGGGCAAATGCTGATAATAGAGAAAAAAATACTCTGAAGATGAAACAAATACATTAGAGAATTCTTCCATGACAAAAGAGAAAAATCTGCAATATACAAAAATATGGAAGTACCAGAAATATTAAAGTCTGAAGTGAAATCAGCACTGGCCTAATTGAACAGGAAAAAGACAACAGGACCAGAGATTAAATTATAGTTGAGATGCTGAAAGCTTTAGATGATTTCTGCATTGTCAAAATTACAGACATAATGACATACAACAGTGTTGATATACCAGAAGAGCGAAGTAGATCCATTTTTATAGCACGACCTAAGAAGCTAAGTACAAACAAATGCAAACTCCATTGGACAACCAGCCTAATAAGCCACATAAGAAAATTCATCATCGGAATTCTGATGAATAGAGCATGTAGCAGAATTGGTCAAGAACAGTGCGGTTTCATTAAAGACACTGGAGCAAGGAATGTAATATTTATGCTCAGGATAATATCAGATAGAGCAATACAAATGTAAAAGGATGTATACCTATGATTTATAGATTATGCAAAAGCATTTGATAAAGCATATCACAAAGAACTGTTAGAACCACTAGGTAACCTTGATATATCTGGAAATGCCATTAGAATAATTCAGAACTTATACTGAAAGCAAACCACCTACATACAGATAGAAAATAAATTCAGTAAATACACAAAAATAGAAAGGGGATACGACAAGGATATGTCTTCTCACCAGACTTATTCAACCTCTACAGTAAAGCAATCCTAAGAGAATTAGAAGTCCTACTAGGAGTCATCATTGGCAGTCACAATCTTAACAGCATTAGATCTGCAGATAAGTATTGATGGCAGGGATAGAAAGAAACCTACAAGAACTCCAAGGTAATAAAGGAAAGCAAGAAGAAAGGACTAAGCATCAACTTTAAGTAAAATCTATTTTTTTTAGCAAAAAGAACAATCCAAGATGTAAAATACAAATTGGAAACATCAAAATAAAGCAAGTGCAGAATTTAAATATCTAGGATGTGTTTTAATAGAGGACTGAAACTATGTCCTCAAAATCCAATGGCACATTTGAACAGCAAAAGAGACTTTCTAAAAGCTAAGCAAAATCTTAAGAAATTTTCATTAGCAACAAAGAAAAGAGTATTGAGCTATTATGTAATATCGGTCCTCCTATATGGCAGTGAATGCAGGATAATCTTCTCAAATGAAGAAGAGAATTGAACCAGAAGAAATGTAGTTCTACAGAAAGATGCCTAGAATACCATGGACTGAACAGGTGAGCAGCAACAAAGTTTTAGGGAAAATGGTAACAAAAAGTACACTTATATCAGAAAGAGTTGAAATTTCTTTGGCACTTAATGATGGCTTTGAGAATTTGACACACACAGGATATATTTAAGGCAGAAGAGGAAAGCAGTGAGTTTGTGTAAATGGTTGGCAGAACAGATTAAGAGAGACATCAAAAAGACAAAACTGAATAATTACTATAGTGGACAGTAACTTATGGAGTCATGAATGCCTATGTTCTGAAAGGCCACAGAACATAGAAAAAGAACATTATAGATATATTTATTATATACTTACAAGCCTCTGCAGGAAACTGTCCTGTTTGTAAATGAGGGAGCACTTGTGTGTGTCTGTGTCATAGGAGGGATTTGGGGAATGTATTTCTTTGAATTTGTGTCAAATATTGTTAGGAATCTGCATCCAATAAGGACACAAAAAGCTGTGATTCAACCAATTTTTTTTTTTTTTTTCTTGGGATTTTCTCTCAAGAAAAGTCTCATAGTTCAGAGTTTTTCTCTTTACCAAATTTACAGACCCAAACTCATTGGTACCAATGACGTATTACTTTTTTTAACTTTCTCCCTTACTAGTCCTGGGACCTACAAATTCATGTGTATTTGTTGGTGTGAAACCCGATTCAGCATTTGCATTATTTCTAGATTTTGTACAAAGCTTTCAGTCCCTGGGGCCATGTAAAGAATCTGAAATCATTTATGTACAGGGCTAAAAGACATTTGTAATCTTTTTGTATCCTCAGCTGAGACTAACACATAACATCTCTGTCTTCAAGATTTTTTTTTCTTTCCCTTTGACATTCTCAGCACACATGCAAATCACATTTTATATAGGGAGCTTCATATTTATTATCCCTCTACTAATAAGGATATAACTGCAAGATCAACAGATTTTCATGGTTTGACAGACAAAAGCTCTAATTCTAAATGAGGTTTGTTGGACTTTTGATTTCTCATTTATTCACAAACATTTTTAGAAAGCTGACTAAACTTTCAGATAATTGGACTCATTCTGATTTTCTAAAAGTTTCTAATGTATTTTATATATGCAGCACCTTTTTATTGAGTGGGTGGGAGTTAGTAACTATCCTTTGATTTATTTTTTTTTTTTTTTTTTTTAACATTAAATATGGTGATAATTCATCATTAACCACTCTTTCTCATCTGCAAGCTCTTTTTATCCCTTTCTTCTCCAACCACCACAATCAATTATTTCTCTCTCTCAAGGATTCTAATATCAGGATACAGCTTTGTTAACATGTTATTTGGTAGCAATAATTTGTGGCTTCTGCTTGTCACACTAATTTGGCTGTGAATGTTGGGAGCAAACAAAGTCTCTTAGGTATCATTAAAATGCTTTATTGCACATGATATCAAATGTATTTTCTATTTCCTTTTTTTCTTTGCAACAAGTTGGAGAAAAAAATAATTATGCTTGTCAAATGACATTGTAATTCATGTGAGCAGATAACTTCCCAATTATGGAAGACTTTGATTGTGAGAATCCTATTCATTTATAAAGTCACATTTGTCAGCTCTTTTGAGATATAAAAAATATAAACTTGCAAGCAGAAGAAGCATGTGTGTTTTTTTTTTTTATTTGTTTTCTTTGTTTTTTAACTTCTTAAAACATTTACAAAATGGATTCCCATTCTTATCCAGATTTTTCTTGCCATGATTTATGTTTTTTTTTTTTTTGTACAAATATCAGTTTTACAGCCAGATGCCATCAGCAAAAAATATTAAAGTTTGTAAAATTATTTTAGCTTTATCCCAGAGAAAAGATCATTCTTCTCCTGTCACAGATGAATTAGCTTTAACCATAAAATGCATAATGGGACAGTATAACAGTTATTGGTATTGAAAGGAAAAGTAGGTGAGCCGAGTTTAAATTCTGACCTAGTCTTCTATCTTCATTTCAATTGCACTAATGCCCTTGAATTGATCTCTTCTCCTCCCAACTAGGGTTAAATAGCCAATTATACTAGTCTCTCCATCAGGCCTTGTGCGCTAGCCTATTGAAGTGGACAATTCTGAATTTAAAACCATAAAAAAAAACAATAGGAATTCTTTCTGCTATTTTTCCCAAGAATCCATGACAGTTCACAGATGAGGAATCTGGATAGCCTACATTTTAAAGAACATAGCAATTTTTTAAAAACTGCAAAATATTTAAAATAAAATGAATACGCCATTTTTATCAGGTCATCCCATAAGTTCTGTCTGAATTTTGAATAAAGAAAACAAGTGACCAAATGTTACATTTAATTACAGATTCAATCAACAATGTATTTTCCCTGATTATCTATGACTTCCTTCCATCTATTAACAAGCTTACTAATTCCATTACTGTAAAATTCTTTTGGCTTTGATTCAAAGAACTCACAAATGTCGATTTTAACCTCTTCCTGTGTTACAAAAGCTGTTTCTTCCAAATGATTCTGTAAGCTACGAAACAAATGGTAGTCTGAAGGAGCAAGATCAGGAGAATAAGGTGGATGAGGAATTTTCTCCCAACCAAGTTCTTCGATCTTTTGTGACGTGATTCTTGCTGTGTGGGGTCGCGCATTGTCCTGATGAAACATCACCTCTTTTTTGATTCACTAGAGCAGGTCTTTTTTTCCTCAAAGCTTGGTTCAAATGCTCTAATTGCTGACAGTATATTTGAGGATTAAGTGTTGCATTAGCTGGTAAGAATTCAAAGTGGATTATTCCTTGGCGATCCCACCAGATTGAAAGAAGAACCTTTTGCCCATGAAGTTCCCTTCTCTGCTGTGGCTGGGGTCCTTCCCCTTTACCAAGCCACTGTCTATGACACTTAACATTTCGATAAAAGATCCATTTTTCGTTGCCAGTTACAATTCTATCTAAAAATGTGAAACAAGTTGGCGAGAATGGAGAGAAGAGCAGATGTCAACTCGGGATTTGAGGTTGTTTTCAGACAATTCATGAGGCACCCATTTTCCAAGTTTAGGAACTTTTCCAAGTTGTTGAAGATGACTATGAACAGTTGTATGGTTTGAACTGAGAACCACTGCCAATTCCTCAACTGATAAAGCAGGATTTTCTTCAAGGGGTGCTTCAAGAAACTTTTCATCAAACTCAACTGGACGTCCGGTTCGATCTTCATCTTCAAGGGTGAAATCTCCACCTCTGAATTTTGCGAACCATCTTCTGCATGTTTTTTCATTCACACATTCCTCTCCATAAACTGAGTGAATGTTTCTAGCCACTTCAGCTGCTGAGTTTCCTTTCTTGAACTCATAAAGCATTGTGTTTCAATGATTCTTGGGTTCTTCCATGTTAGCAGGGTTTTAATCAAACAAAATTTAATTTTATTGTTCTCTGAAATAAAATTTGATCAGTTTAAATGCATCTAAACATAAAAATGTTCAGCTCCATTAGACATTATAAAATACTCTTTAAATTTTGTTCATTTTTAAAAAAAAAAAAGGTAAAATTCGGACAGAACTTATGGGATGACCTGATATTTTAGAAAACTGTTTACTGGAATTATTAAAATAAGCACTTGATTCATTTGAGTTTTTTTTTTTTTTTTTTTTTTGGATTATGCAAAACATTTAAAAATTCATGACTGCATTGTCAGAAATATGGATTTAATTGCAGGATTAAATCAATTCTAATAAATTAAACTAAAGTTTAAGAGGTTGGGCTTCCAGAATTTGAATCAGCAAATTTCATTATTATAAATGTTGTGGTTTAATATTACAAAATAAAGGTTTTGTAAAATCTATTGATATCCACAAAGGTTTGGCATAACTTATCCCTCTGTTACTTTGGGACTCTGTTGCATGAAAGAACTAAAAATATCTTAGAATGGAATATTTCTTGTATACCATTATTTACATTATTTATATTCAAACTAATGTCCTCATCTTTGCTTTAGTCATTTTGCCCTACAGTCTTCTTCAGGTGACTGTTGATCTTAATACCCTACAAAGAAGACATTCATCCCAATATATATATATATATATATATATATATATATATATATATATATATACATATATATAATATAAAACCTGCATTTTTGCATGTCTCTTATCTCATGGCAGCCTTTGCACAAGAAAGTAGATAGCAGGCATTGGACAAGGGAGTAGGACTAGGAATATACAAAACTTTCTCACTTAACTTTCAGGTGCAGGTCCTTCTACAACACTAGATGAATCTTCTCTCATGAAAGAACTCATCAGTAATGTGTTGATGGAATACTCATGTGTTGGCTCACAACACGAGAGAAAATATATATATATATATATATATATTCATTCATCCCAGATATTCAGTAAGAACTTTTTGTAAGCTTCACAATCTTCATTGATCTCCTTAATTGAATCTATTTATGTTGGTATAGTTACAAAGTGCTTCTATTAGTTCCCTGTAGATTGTATACACTCAAAGAATCGCAAATAAAAATGGCAGTATCAAGACTTCTGTGCCAAATGACAGAATAAAACTTTTATAGTTCCTTAAATTATTCAACACTTTCCATCTGATCAATGCTATCAAACTTTGCATGCCTAACAGTTTGGGCTTCTATTTTTCTTTTGAAACTATTTAATAAAATTTGATTTCTTATTTAATTGCTTTGAATAGTGACTTGGTTGCTATTTACTGCAATAATTCCACATAAGGTGGCTTCACAGTAGGCCAATAAAAAAAAATAGCAAATACCAAAATCAATAACACTCATCTTTTTGGAGCCATTTTTTTTTTCTATGGATGTATTCTTCTACAGCAAACTCAATATACAACAAAGGGAGGCATTTTGATGAACCCATGACAAAATAGTTTACATTTTGTCCTCCCATCAATCTATGTTCCAGTCTTTAACCAAAATATTTTAAAAAAATATACAAAAAGCCAACTTGATTTGTAACACTTTCATTTACACAATATTTCCTTGTATTTCTATTGAACTTTTTCTTGCACTTAGACTTTTTGTAGCAATTTGTCATATATATGTTTATAAACATTTCAGTGATCTTTATACACTAAGAGTGAAACCTGCAATTATATCTATCTGCTAGATCTGCATAATCACTATAACTAATTCAGTATTTATGCATTTGCTTTCACTCCTGCATGTGCAGCAAAAATAACTTTACAGATATTCATTACTGATTAATTTGACTTAGTTTACAAATGTCTTTTGTTCACCAATTTCTTGAAAAGGTGTCAAAAAATATTCTCATTTGCTTTAAGAATGATTGCATGCTTTTATGTTTGAATTAAGACCTCAATGTATCTGCATGCATACAAGCATACACACTCATTGGATGTCACCAGACTTCTCAGTTACAGCCTGCCAATATAAATATAAATTTTAACATGTACTTTTAAAGCAGAAATGTTGGGTTCATTTAAACATTTTCCACTTTCTCCTGGAGTTATTTTTTTCTTAAAAAAAAAAAAAAAATTATGCATTTTACCATCAAACATAATAGTACAGCCTCTGACACAATGAATTTGAATCTTCATCCTCACAATCACATTTTTAAGAATCACAATCGGCTATTAATTTTGATTCTGATAAATAAAAAAAAGAATTTTTTTTCATATTTGTTTGAGAATAAGAGCATAGGAAAGCACCTGGATGTAAATACACTGCCTAAGATCGCACTGTTTATACAAATGGAACTTTCATCCTTGCAAGGATTTGTTTTTTACTTGATTGATTTGACTTTAAATTGCATTACATATATCTGCGCTTTCCTGTTTAAACCAGATGTTTTGATGCTATTTAATTGAGAAGAGATCTGATTTCAAAGGTACTTAACACAAGATTTGAATAGGCTTCCCATTAAACTATCAATCTTCTCAAGATGCATGATATTGTAATGATACAAAAATTTTACCTTGAGAGTTCCACTGGCAAGAAGTACAAGAAAAGAAATTATTATAATAAAAACTTACGGTTACATCTATTTCAACAGTAAGACAGACCTAGTTGCTAATCTAGTAATACGTTTAAATTCATGCAGTTGAGGTACCAAGTAGGAGAGCTCATTAGAACAATTGCCATGACAATACTTATAGAAAAGATAGAGGGAATCCACATCATGGTGGTGGGAAAGGGATTGGAGTCAAGATGCCAGGTCAAAACTGATAACATGACAGACCTTTCTTTAGATTTTGTTAAGAAATTCATTACTAATTCCATTGTATTAATGCACCAGAAAGATGATCTACCATTTTTCATTCCTTATAAAATCTTGATCAAAAATATACAAACATTGTAGAGAGGTGTAATCAGGTTTCACATGTCTTTGTTTATATTTGTACTTAGTATTTATCTTGTCACTATTGATTTCTCCTTGTTTTTTTTTGTTTTGTTTTGTTGTTTTTTTTTACTTTCAAAAGATTTTTTGTTCTTATCTCAATGTGCAAATTAAACTTAGACTTCATATGTCTCTCAAACTAATACCAATTTTTATTGGTTTCAGAATTAAAGTTGTGCATCTGATCTTGAAAAAATTAATCTACTAAAGTGTCTTATAATAAAACTTTTATTTTTGGAGTTTAGTACTCTTGTATACAAGGAACTATAACTGAAATAATAAGAAAAATAATAATTCTTTTAAAGTCTGAGACTTTGGGAAAATCTTCTTTACTACATGATAACTAATATGTATCATACACTATATTTCATTGAAATGTTTTTATTACCATATTTATATATGGATGCCTGTTTCCACAATATTTTTACCTTCCTTTCACCCTATAACCTTCATACAAATGACAATCATGATCACCTGGTTCAGTTAGATATGTAAGAAAACTGAGTTCTTTCTCAAAACTGTTGCTTGTAAAAATTACTTGATGATCGTCTTTGCTCAACTGTAACAGTTTTTCTGGCATCAGAATCAAGTCCACCTGTTTAAGCATCAAATCTGCTTGTTTGCCTACATTCCTCTCTTAGGTTGATCAGTATTGATTTCTACTTGAAAATCAATAGATCAGCTGGCAGTCTGCTTTTGAAGTATTTTCTGTTCATTTTAGGCTAAATGTTAAACATGTCTACATATGATTTAAAACAATCCTTGCTGCTTCTATTTAGTTTTTATTTGAATGCCATCAATGACATTACTCCTGCCCTTCCTCAATAGGATTGTAGAATTTTTATTGTTATTCTCTTGTAACATTCTTGCTTGAAAAATAAAAACTTTTTCTTCTCTTTCAAGTATCTTAAATATTTCAGACTTAAATTATTTCCAACTTAGGTTTTCATTAAATATTTAATGCTAAATATTATCTGATCAAAAAATAAGTAAAAACGCTAATCAACATTTATTTTAAAAAATGATTTTTTTTTTGTTTAATATCAATATCAAAAAGTGAATTTTTTTGGTTGCTTGTCAGTCTGTGGGTTTCTAAACTTAATTTTAAATGGATTTCCTCAATTGTAGAAAAATTTCCCTACAGTTTGTGTTCTTAGCATTGTTTCTTTAACTCAGTCAATCATCTAATACTAAAACTAATCTTTTATGTATGTATGTGTGTTCCTGAGATACAGCTTAAATGATACATAATACCCCAACCAATTTAATAGTATATTGTACCTTGAACCCCCTGCCAAGTGCAGTACCAAAGTGCATTAAAATTATAAAAGGAGTTCTTTAGCTAGGGCCTAATAAGAAATTCATTATTTGTTTTTGATACATGCATTTATATAGATTTTTCTTTTCTAATTCCATGAAGAACATGGAAAATATAATTCAACAGTTCAAGATTTCTATTATATAAGAAATTTATTGAGTTTGTGTGTGTGTATATTTTTCTCTAAGTTACCAATAAGGATTTTAAGCAGACTTGTAGATATTGCCCAAGTTTTGCAAATTAAATTTCAAAGAGAATATTAAAACAAAATGTATCTGATAATCAGAACATAGATTCTCTTTGGTTGAATGAGCAAAGTGCTTTTGACTCATCTATACTAAGTAATGTTCATACACCACTTTCTGGCTATCCAAGCTAGCTTTTGTTTTTGTAATTTTGTGGACTTGCAGATAAAATGCAGAAATCATTTTCTCCTAATGTTCATTTCTTCATAACCTTTTACCCAATCAATTTGCACCACCAAAATTTAAACTTTTTTTTTTTTTTAATCACTTTATTTTGTCCATAAAACCAAACATTTTTTTCCTCTATGTGAAATGGTATGGTGATTTTCTAAGCGTAGCTTAGATGTGGCATGAGACTGAAAGCATGGGGCACCAAGTAAGGATCAAACTCTCTGTTCAATCGTAATTGATGTTGTGAGACAAACTTGCTAACCATTGCACCACATCAAGGTGCCCATGTGAAAAAGGAGGTGTCTATACCATATCTTTCATTAACAACAGTCTAAATCTAAATATTTTTTAAACAAAAGAAAGTATTATTAACTAGCTGACTAGAGGGGAGTGCTTCCTTATTTGGGCTGTAATCCTACACAAAATGAAGGAAATGACAAAAGGGTTTTCTTTTTGAAAATATGGGTTTTTAAAGGTTCCACTCAGCTACTGCTGCTATTATACCCCTCTATAACCAATTGTCTGTGTATTATGTCTGTATTATGGCATAAGCTCACTCCACATGTTCTAATGCTCATTAAAATGATCACTTTGTGGTTTGAAAAAGCAATTTCATAAAAGAAAGGATACTCTGTCCGTTTCTCTTAATCAGTGAAAATACTTATGACTAATTTTCCTTGCTTTTAATTTCTTTTTTCATTTTTAACATTAAATACAGCCTTGTGTTTTTGTTTTTGGTTTCATAATAGAACTTTAGATTTTGAGAATCTCAAAAGAAGTATTTTTTAAAGTTATGACATCTCCCTGTTTTCTGCAATAACTTGTGAACATAGTTTTAGGATATTATGAGGCTAAGAAATTCTTTCAACAAAAATCTGTGTGAGGTAAAAATGAAGGAATAATCATACAAAATATAAATAATTTTATAGCAAGAAGTCTCTCATTTGAGAGGAAAACTGGAGTTTTTCACAACTTTCCATTAAACATCACTAGTTATTGTTGGCATCATCCAGACAATTTCATTATGCTAAATATATATAAGAAATTGTACTATGTTTGCTGAGCAGACAACTGATTTTTTATTTTCTTTGGTTGAAAATATTCAGCCCAGTTAATCAAAAGCAGCCACAAATTATTTAAAATTGTAGCCTACAATATAGGCCATATTTTTAGTATTAAATTTATTAACCATATTTGTTTTCCAGCTTCAGATGTACGTTTTTATATATATATATTTATTGTTTAATGTTGTTTCTATTATCCTGTAATTTTAACGTTACAAAAAACACTGACTTATCTCCCTTATATCAGACATAAATTTCTTGAGACAACACTCATATTATGAACCCTCATTTCGATGTTAAAATTCAGAATAAAACGAAAAGCAACATTCAAAATGCAATATAATTTATTTCAACTATTTTTTTCATTAGTAAAAAATGAAATTCAAGTCAGCATTTATGGCAAATAAGTTCAGAATTAAAAAAAAAAATTGTTTAACCATTTTTTAGTTTACTTATCTGCACAATGTAAAAATTATTTGAAATGCTAAAAAAAACTGACGATATCCAGACATTTTATTTTATATTAAATCAGATTTTGTTATGCAAGTCAATGTTTTCATAATAAAATTGGTATTAACCAATCAATGTTAATAAAATTGGTATTTAACCAATCAATGTTGATAAAAAAAAATTTTCAGGATGTGCTTATAAGAGCAAGTTTCAGCTTCTAATTTTTTTCCTTATTTAAAAATATAGTTAGCTTTTTGGGGAGTAGGGGGATATCAAGTTGTATTACGCAAAGTGAAACATTACGTTTATTTATGGATATATCCAAAAGATATAGCAGACCATAAAAATGCTTATTTGATCGACACAGTATCTTGTAAATTAATAAACTCTTTAACTTAGAGAGCTTCTTAGTTGTGAAGGTTAACATTTAAAAAGAACGCTTTGTACAAGAACTTATGCTAATTCCTTGCATGTATCACCAATTCTGAAGGCACCTACGACTTTACTGCCCATAAAACTAACCAAAAACATTACTCTGCTTCACTCGTGTTACCTTCTGTGTTAGTTGACTATTTTCATGATAGACCAAATCTCTTGCCCAATCATGAAATTCATCCAATGTCGCTCTCTATTTATTAGTGAAAATTGTTAAAAAATCAGTTTTTATGTACTTCACCCCTAAAAATTGTAGTTAGGTCTTTTTGGTATCTTTAATCAGTGTTGCTATAAGCTTTTTGCCATTATATTTTTGTGGTTATTACACTTGTTTTCAGTTAGTTTTCATTGTTTTGTGATGTAGTTTCACATTTCTGCAATTTCAAATGTTGTATTCTCAATATTCAAAAACTTTATACCTTGTTCCTCTTTTGAGCATATATGTTTTTTTAGGATCTTTTCCAATCTTTAAATATTTGAAATTAAAAAATATTGGGCAGTATGTGGCAAGCCTCTCGCTACTCTATCGCTGATACCATGGAAAGTGCTCGGACAAACTACATTCCTTGGTTCTGCCAGGTCTAACCTTCACAGCTAAGATCCACCCTGCCTCTTACTTAGTAGCTAACCACCCACATTCCCTTTGTATTCCATCAGTGAGAAATAAGTTCCACTCGAATAGCTTCCTTCCCACAAGCCACTGCTCTGTGATACAGACTTCCAAGAAGATGTTTCCCCAGTCGCTACAAACTTAACCTGTTCAAGTCTAGAGTCAACTGTTATCTTCCCTTCCTAACCATATAAACTACCCCTTAATGTAACCTTCTACCTCAAGTGGCCCCCAAGCCTTGTACAGAGTGAACTTTATTGTAAAAAAAAAAAATAATAATAATTATTTCATATGAACAATCCTCAAGTTGAATAACAGCAACCAAATAAGTTAACTTTCCAATAAAACATTATAAGCTGACAGGGTATATTCATCATAAATATATCCTGAAGGTTTTTATCAGCACTGATTAGTACCCCTTCTATTGTGAAGATATTGACGTACACTGTCTGATATTTTTTTGTGCATGTAAAATATTCATACAGGTATCAACTACTGAGATAAACAGAATATACATCTGACTGCAAACAGTTATTGCTATTAAGTATAAAATGTTAGTTTGCAAAGTTACTATAGATGGCTTAGTGTGATAAATATTCTAAAAACTACACTGCAAGCAAATACATGTAAAAATGAATAGGTGGCTACCTGTAAAAGTCTTCAATCAAATTCTCTCTTTTTTTTTTTTTCTTTCCTTCCTTCCTTTTGCTTTTAGCAATAGCAACAGATTTTTCCATTAATATCAACCTATACCAGACTGATAATGTTTAATGGTATGATTCACATCTGTAAAAACTTGTTAATGGTTACCTGTCCTAACACGCTCAGTGTTTCAAATGCATAACCAATCTGCCATTTCATGGAAGTATTTCCAATCACACAACATTTTGTGGACTTTTAAAAAGTTGTAATCATATATATATATATATATATATATATATATATATATATATATATATATATATACACACATGCACAAACATGTGTCTATCGATTTCAAGTTCAACAACAATGCTTGAAAAATTTATTCAAGCTCCTCCAGTGATATTCTGAAGCATCATCCCTGAAGGCTCCATTTGCAAATCTCTTTGCAACTGTTTAGCACTTTAAAAGAAGACTTGAAAGCACTTTCATGGCACATTGTTCTTTACCTGTACTCATAGTCTGTAAAAATTCATTAGACTGTCACAACCTAACCATTGCAGCTCTGTTAGAAAATGATCTTCACACATCTTGGAACAGTCTTGCAAAGTTCTTTTTTGAAGGAAATATTTGTGCACATGTTGAGATGGTGTTGCCAAATATCTAAAAATATTTAAAACATGAGTATGGATTGGAAACATAGGCAGTACCTGCTCTTTTTCAAATGCTATTTCAATAATCCAAGGAAAATTATAATTACATAATGAAACTTTTTTTCTTATTTTGTTTTTAATATCAAATTATCTGAAAGGTTCCTTGTCTACTTTTTTTTTATCTTAAGCAATGCACTTGTATCTCTGCATCCACTTTCTGTGTTTCTCTCTTCATCTCTTAGTTCCCTATCCAGCTTCCACCATCTCTCTCTCTCTCTCTGATTAAAGTGGCATAATTAGAACTTTTCAAGATTTCCCTTTAAGAATTCCTAATTCTCTTGGCATTTAGCTGCCAAAATCATTAGTCCTCTCTCTCATCTCCATAGCAACTATAGAGCTCCCATGACCTCTACCTGCCCATTATCTGTGCAGTCCTTTCTCTTCAACCAAACCATTGATGACATTGACATATAAATCTGATTTTCTTTGAGCTATTCTATTTGTTATAATGAATACACCTTATAATAGTATAAATTCATTTTTCCTTTGCTTGAATATGCCAGTCAGAAATCATTCTCATTCCCTCTCTCTCAAACTGTCCTTGTGTAGATGTATTAACTTTTTTTTTATATCTTAAACTGTTAATATCTCCTATTCTAAATATTCATAATAGATGTAGCAACTTTTATTCTTCAGATGATCGCCATGCTGTTGTCATTTGGTGTTGATTATGAAAAATTATTTAATACAAAAATATTTCTCATTTAAAAAGACTATTGTGAAAATTCAGTTCAACCTGTAATGAACAAACATTAAATCCATACAACTTGCTACAGAAACTATTAAACTGTAATGAAATATTCATTACAGTTGTGAATTGTGACAATCAAGATAATTATTTCTTTAAGTCAAGCAACATAAATACATGATTAGAGTCTGATAGAGAAAGTACATTGGCTTGATTACTTTTGCTTTATTCCAGTTTCAGTCTTAACAAGGATTATAAATGCAGATTATTATTATCAACCCTAGACAGGGCAATAGAATAAAACTTGTAACTAATTCTCATGGCTCTTTGTGGCTATCACTAAATGAAATGTAGTCTGCTGGCCTCTTTCTAGGTCGAGTCAATGAAATAAGATTTACTTTAAAAAATAAAGCAATTGATCTGGAGATTTTCTTTTATTAATTTAATCAAATCACTTTTCATTTTTCTATTTTAAAAAAAAGAGGCAAAGACAAACACCTTTAAACAAGTGTGTGGTGAGTTATTCTCAATCCTTAAAGAGAGAAGTCTAACATAAAAGATAATTATTATAATTTTATATTTAAAAAAAAAAAATGATTTTCTTTAAAACCAAAATGTTTTTGTTTTTCTGAAATGAATTTCTGCTGCTATTTTAAAGTAGATTTTCTTATTTTCATTGTATTCTATCTATAAGATGATTCAAAATTTCATGGATTTTTGATTCAAAATTAATTTTTAGAAACAAGAAAATAATCTTGTATAATATGATATCAGGTGTCTGTTCAGTATCTAAAATACGGTCTGTTTAGTGTGTATGTGTTTAAGATTTTCAGAAAAATAAATACCAATTTTGAAGATTAACCCTGTTACTACATAAAGGACATCATTTTCATGTTCCAATTGCTACTTTCAAAACCTGTCCTATTACCATGACTCATAAGATGTACATGGTAGAGGCAAAGTATTCCCTCATAGAAAAAAAACAAAGCAATTTCATGATAAATCAGTCTTTATTCTTGATCCATCTTTTAGAAAAATGCTAACATTTGATGGGAAGTAGTGAAATTAATTCTTTTCTTTAAATACATACTCATTAATTCAAGAGAAAATGGCATCTATAGTAACTTTGCAAACTAACATTTTAGTTTCATTCCTAGTAAAACTCCCCAAATCTATTTCCTTCCCAGTGGACAGTTATGCATGTGCAAAATGTTAACAAGACTTTTCTGGAATTTAAATTTGATTAGACTCAAATAACAATTATCATCAGAGATGGTTTTCTTCCTTTTCCTCCTAATTCAAAGACCAAATTTTCTTTTTTGAGTCCATCTTGAATTCACTTTGATCTGTAGTTCTTCAAGATGATTTCATAGCTGTATTTTTCTGATGTCAAACTTGCATGAGAAAATCAATTCATAATCAGAAAAAAGTGAATATTATCATTGAATATTGACAACATGAATTGTATTTTTTCTGCTTCCTTCAATCTGTTTTTACTACTTTCTTCTCTCTTCCAAGCTTTAACCTATTCATTGTATTTCAGCCAGTTGGTCAATTTCTCTATGAAATTCTTTTGTTTCTTCTTTCTCCCTTCACCATCCCTCTCTATCTCTCTCACTCTGTGTCCTTGTTGCCCACTTCTTGCCACATCTCACTGTGGGACGAGTGATCAGCACACAAGTTTCTATCTTCAAAAACATTGGCTCTCATTTCCAAAACACTGTTTGTGAGAATGCTTCATAAAATTCAGCTGTAATTTCATTACAGTCACAAATCTGCAGATGCCAACACGTACCCAGGTCCCACCTACATTGTGATTGATTGAAACTGGCTGTTTTATTCCATCTCTTTTTGCTAACAAAATCAGACAGTTACTGCTATATGAAATATTTGCATGTTTTCCAACTTGTGAGAGATTTTAACGTAATAAAAAATACTTCTACTTTAAATGTGTTTCAGTTTTTTTCTGCTCATTCTTGTGCCTTGATCAATCTCAACCAAATTTCTGTGCAGTCTAGTCATAGCTTAAAGCAGCATAAAAACACAATTTACAAAAGAAAGCATACTTAGATATATTTGGAATTCTTTCTGAAAAAAACAAATCTGATTACGTGAAACAGATTTAAAGAAAATTGGGAAAAAAATTTTTTTTCTTGGCAGTAAATATTTAATTTTCTTTCTAGAGTGTTGAAAACTTGTATTTGTTTTTAATTAACAAAGAAACTTAGCAGTTCAGCATGATTTTTCTCACTTGGACCATAAAGCAAAATATAGGATTGTTATATTGATATCCTGTCAAGAATGTTTTGTTGTAATATAGTCATTTACTTACTTATGGTAGACTAATTGGGAATGTGAATGCCTAAGCTCAAATTCCAACATTGACTAAATCCTTTGTGTTTTTCTTTTAAATATTCAATGAAATTATTTTATAAAAAATATCAGAATAAATAATTTTCAGTTTTTTTTTGAAAATGGCAACTTCATTATTTTTGTTTTCACAGTTATTTACTCCAACTTCTCTATAGGCTGATCTTGTAAATCATTTATAAGTAGGAAATGATTATTGCTTCCTTGATGTTATACAACACTAAAAGCTCTGAAGTATCAAGCTTCTCATCCCAGTTTCAGTCTTTGCACATTGAAAAAAAAATTATTAGAAATGTGTTATCTTGTTTAAAATCATCATCAAATTTCTCTGTATTGAATGAAATAAGATAGTTACAAATATCATAAGTTTAACTGCTCTGGGTAATGTCCTCATCTTCGCTGTATTTAGACCATTCTGCCCTCCAGACTCCAGGAAGCTTTGAATCAAATTCAATTTTATTGACTCTCTATGCTAGAAGATAACCTCATATTAGTTATTCTGTCATGTTAACTTTTTTCCTTAATAAACTGGGTATTTCACATTTTACATGATCTGACCAAGGGATTGAACTTGGGACTGCCAAATTCACTTATTCAATGCTTTTATCCATTGAGTCCTGTAGGGTAATTCCATGGTTGAAATTTGGAGCCTTAAATTAATGTTTCAGTTGAATTGGAATATATGAGTTTTACCCAATATTGTTATGAAAGAAATAATATCTAGTATTTTTTTATTGAGAAAAATATGGGGATGTTGCAAAAGACATCACAGACAGGTATTTACAGTTGTAAACAAAATTTTAGTACTTTTGCAGTCAAATGCTCTTCTGTCTGCATACAACTTGAAAATCTATGATTATATGTCAGGACTTTATAAATAACCTGAAGCCTCTTGATATCAGTTTTCATATATGAGACACTGGCTTCATCAAAAAACAAATGATCCCAGTTAAATATTTTCCGGAATGCAAGATGTTGGTTTATATATCAAATGCAGATTAATTCTCTAAAACAATTTATTTTTTTATCCTGTATGCACAAGTTTGAACAAACTTTATTGCAAGTTGGAAAAAGTTTGAGAAAACACAGTCTTCATTGACAACATGTTTTCATTTTGGGATGTCATCAAAATATGTTAAAGGTACCAAACAGTAAACTGAAATTTTCAGTTTTAATTCATTTTTTTTTCTTCTGGCCAAAACAAATGAACTTGTAAATTTATTTATAACCTGCTCTTGTGAATACCTGCCAGCAAAGCAATTAGGTTGGTGCAAAAATAATGTCGTTTTCTCATATATGTTACTATGTGAGAAAACGACATTATTTTTGCACCAACCTAATAAATCATTGTTTTCTATTTCATTTAGGCTTTTTTTATGATTTTCTTATTTTTTATATATTTTTTCTTTATTTTTGCACTTTTTTCTTTTTTTTTTTTTTACATTTGCTCTTAACATTCTACAGACTGTGTTTTTTCCACCTTGAGGAATTTGCTGTTGATTGAAATCAATTTCATCCTGTCAAATTGTATGATATTCATCTTAATCCTGCCAAATATTCCTTGACTGGCAGTTGCACATGTTTTAGATTCCTCTTTTTGCACATAAAATGTTAAAATTTCTGTCTTTGTACCAGTTTTATTTCAATTCTATTGTTTACATCATTTCTGCAGCTTTAATTAATTTTAAAGACTTTTGAGAAAAATACATTTTACAGCCTAATGGCCTTTTTAACATGATTTGAGAAATATCTATCAGATTTTACCACTTCTAAAGCTTTGAAGGCAATTGTATTTTCCCTCTACCAGTCACCATTTACTTCCTTAACAAACTCATTAAGTTTGAGTCAAAATTTAAAAAGAAAACTATTTTAAGAGACAATGATAGAAATTAAGAAAGAAATCTATATCTTGCCTATTCAATTCTCTCTCTCCCTCCCTCTCCCTCATACAAACTGACTTTAGATTTTCATTTACTCTTGATGCTTTTAGTACCAACATTTTGGTATTTAACAGGTAAAATAATATAAATGTTTAACATGCTTTGGTACCAAATATTTGAAAGTTCTCTATTCATTTGGCTGGCATATTTTCTCTCTTCTCTTTTACATGCACACTGTTCATTTAAACATTTCAATTTCTAAATGTCACTTGATGTTCCTCAATTGTATTTTTATACTGATTCTTCTTCTTCTATGCAAAGACAAAAATGACTTTTGGAGATCTTGTTTTAATTCCATTTTCTAAAAACACTCCAAGCAATCTTTATAGGCAATTCAGGATAAAAGCTGAAAATATTGCAAAAGCCATTAACTGAAAAGTGACATTGGTTTTAAATGCTTTGTGATTTTAATGTCACTTAACGTCCTCAAATACATATTTTAAATAGAGTGGAAGGATATTTTTAACATATTTTTCCTATTTTATTTTTATTCTTTAAGCTGAGGAACACTTATGGCTCACATATGTTTGTTGCATAAAGAGTGTAAAACTTGCAGAAAGCTAAATTTAAGTGAACTTTAATAAAAAATTATGCATTTTGAAAAATATTTTTTTAATCAAACAAAACTTACTTGGTAATTTTTTTTTTCTATCAATAAGGCTTTCAAGAGATACTTGTTTACAAATACTCAATCAAAAATCAATGACAATAACTCAGGCCTTAATAGTTGTGTTGCCATGAATTTCTTGTGATATGTGTGGATGGTGGCAATGTCTCTTTATTCTGAGGTTACTGGGTTGGCAGTTTTCTGGTTGCTGTTTCCAACTGATAGTTAGGAGCCCAAATTCTTACGTAGCATCTTGAGAGGCTGCTCTTATCAACAGTTGCTTAATATCAAGGTTCTTGCAATGACATGTGATGCATGGAAAGGTGTCCCTGCAAGCACCTGGTGGGCAATCCTGAGGCCACACTATGTTGCAGTCTATGCTAATTCCCTTCCTGTACATGTTACATTAGATGGCCAACTACTACTACTACTACCCTAGGCCTTCCCTTACCAAACACATCATGACTATAAACAACCAAAGATATAAATTTAAACCAGCTCAACAACAAAACACCTAAACCATTTAACCTTTCTTTCTCAAACATTCGTGATATTCGTACCAACTTCTGCAGTGTGGAATCATTCTTCTTCGAAAAGTATCTGGACATCCTACTCTGTGAAACTAATCTTAACTCTTCAATGCCCTCCTCTGATTTCTTGATTCCTGGCTACCTTCCTCTCCTTAGAAAGGACTCTAATATCCAAATGCATGATCTGGGAGTTTATGCCTGTAGTTCCTGTTTTTAAGAGCTCTGGAGAACCTTCTGACCCATCTAATTATTGCCCTCTTTGTCTCCTACAGGTTTTTAGCAAAGTATTCAAGGCTTTTATCAATGCTGAAGTGGTTAATGATCATACCTACTCTCTGACAAACAATATGGCTTCTGTTTTGCCTGGTGTACTGCTGACATGCTTACAGCCATTACTGTTATATATATATATCAAACTCTTGATAATAACAGTGAAGCTCGAGCTGTGGCTGTAGATATCTCAAAGGCATTTGATAGGATAGTATGCTGTTCTTCTACATAAGCTGCAAGGCTACGACATTACTGGACAACTATTTGATTTAATCCAAATGCCTCCAAAATGAAACTACTCTCATTCAACCACCATCAAAAATCTTTCCTGCTCACCATCAGCATGGCTGATGCTAAACACATGGAAAACAATACACTGTGCCTTCTTGGCCTCACATTTTCAAATGTCTTGAAGTGTAACAACTACATCGAGTCAATAAAAAAAGTTGGTCACTGTGCTGTGCAAGAAAGTTTTTCTCATCAGAATTCATCTCACATATTTACAAATATTGAATACTGTTGCCATATCTGGTCTGGTGCTCCTGCTACTCATCTTGAGGTTCTTGACAAAATCCAGAGAATGATCTGCAATGTGACATGGCTTCCTCCCACCTCTTCTACAAATATTTTATAGCAACTGCTCTGACAATCTTTTTTCCTGGTGATTGGACTACTTATGTTTCAGCATGCTACTAGATTGACATCTAGATCCCACCCTTTTACTGTCAAATTAGGTAAATGTAACTGCCACTTATACTCCAACAGTTTCTTTCTTTGTACTTCTCAGCCTGTGGAACTCCCTGCTATTCCCTTGCTTTCTTGATAACTACAATATTCATAAATGCAACATCAATTGCCAGCTTCTATCTTCTTGAACCCCATTCAGCTTTTATCTTTTCCTCGGTTTCCACTATACCCAATCTTTTCTCCTCCCTTCACTCTCTGTATCCCTTTGTGTACAAGTGGCATCCCCACTTTGCTTTGGGGTGAAATAATTTAGAAAAGAAAGATAAGCATTAATAGATTTTTACATATGAGTAACACTTCAATAGAATGTCAACACATGCTAAGCCTGAAGTATAGCTTCTTATGCATGATTTGCGCTTGATTATAACTATAAATGATGATGTCCAGCAATAAAGATCTATGTGGATTCTGAGCAAATCTTTTTGGTATTTTTCATTCTTACAAAATAAAAGTTCTCTTTAATAACTATCTTACCAATCATTGTAACTTCATTTTTGATCTTGAGATTTAGGAAATTGATCTTGTGTTTTCATTTTTGTATGAAATCTTTTTCTTTCATAAGTTACACTGTTAACACAAAATCCCCCAAAAATCATTAAAATGAAGATTCTTACCTAAAGAGAACATTTGTATGAAGTGGAGATGCTGAAAAGAGTTAGGCCTTAACTTATTACCCAAGATCTAACCAAATATCTTTGTTTTCTGCATCAGGTCAATATTTTTTAGCACCACTTCATAAATTACATGCCTCTCAGAAACTGAAAGGAATTTGAACAACTGCAAGGAAAGATTTTCAAACTTTAAATGTCATCAAAGAAATAAGATATTTTGGGGATATTTACATGATCTCCCACTAAATGCTTCCATTTAAAATTATGGACATTACTTCATTTTTATGGTGACTAATGGAAAAAGTAAAAATCATTAAATTTTATTGAAAAAATGATTTCTTTATTTTATTTGTTAAGAATGCCCAAATTTAAGAATTAGCTAAAAAAAGGACCCTTATTGATCCTCGAAATAACATTACTACAGATAAAGTTTGGTAAGCATTTAAACTATCTTTTTAGCATCTTGTCGGAAGTACAAAGAACTCATCTTGGAGAATAGTTATAATCTCTTAAAATTGATAGAATTTTCATGCATTATGGCATATTGGAATATATTATTTATACATGTCAATATTTCATTAAAACCAGTTCTTTTTTTCTATCCCATTTGATTCTAATGCAGAGTCTGTATAGTGAACAAATGTGATGTGTAAATATCTTACCTGCATTCTGCATTGTCTTATTTGACACATAAAAGGCAATGAATAATTCTTGCATATATCTAAAATACTGGGTACCAACTTTAGATGATTGCTATTATGATTGACCCTCTATGAGTGCCTTAGATGGCTGTATTGTGTCAATTGAAAAGAAGCTTCTAGTGACAGAGAAGCTCTTACATGAAAAAGGTCAGATTTTATTATCTAAGTCTAGTGTCTTCCCAATAAAACCTTAACTAATGAGGCTAAAATTTTCAGGATATGTCCATTTCTATATGGGGAAATATATCATGTGAGTTTCAGTTTATAATATCTATCCTTATTAAAATATTTGATTAATTTTGGGGGGGTTTGTCAGATTTTATTATGCAAACAAAAGGCAATATATTTTTTTAATTTAATTTCCTAATATAGGTATTAGAAACATAAAATTGCTTAACATAATAACCCATATGCTTTAGTAAATTATTTATTATTTAACATGTTAAGATGGTCTCCTTGACATTCTACAACTTTTATCAGTCTTTTAACCTTTAATTTTATCAACTTTTATTGTTTTGATGTTAATAATACTTGATATATTTTCTATTGTTTCCCAGAGATTTTCTTTGAACATTGTTTTCCATTCTCATACACAAATAGTTTAGTGATGAATCGCAAGTTTTCTATTGGAGAATGTGGAGGTAATTTTTAACTTTTTGGCCTTTTAGCAAAGTGGTCAATAGTTAGTTTTACATAAAGTAAAGCAGCACTGTCTTGAATATATTCTTTAGCTAAAAACATTTTGGTTGTGACTTGTACCCCTGGAAAAACATCTTGTCCAAAAATTGACAATAATTCTTTGCATTTATCATGACATTATCATCAACTTTAAATGAACATATCATTTGATTGTCTATAATACCAACTCAAAATATTACTCCACCTCACCCTTGTTGTCTTTGTTGGTTGACTATTTTTATGAAGGACCAAGCCACTTTTCCAACCACCAAATCTATCCAATCTAGTTCTTCAGACATCATTAAACATTACTATTCATTCATTTTATACTTTATGATTTTTATTTAAAGGTGAGAATTTGGTGACTTGCATATAGCCAATGTTTTTAATAATTCATTTGTCTTTTTTTCTTACTTTTTTTCTTTTTGCATCCAACAAACAAGGTGCTTCAAATATTTTCTTGTTGGTCAATCCATATTTTTCCTTATTAATGATTTAATTGCTATTAAATATTCATTTGTAACGTTATTAACGTGATTTTTCTTGTTCTTATATGGCCAGTATTTTTTGTTTCTTTTCTGATTGTTCTATATATTCAACTTTTTCATAATATATAAACATTGTGTTGCCATGTGTCAGTAACTTGAGAGCATCTCATTTCTTTTTTGAGATTCTGTTATAATACATAGACCTAAGACACACACACACACATATTAGTGAATATACATAATATCTAATGTCAGTGGCATAACTCAGTTTCATGCAGTCTTTATATAATATATATGTCATTATGGCATTTAAAAGAAACATAAAATATCAACAGTAAAATGGTAACTAATAAAAAAAAAAATACCATGTAGATCTTTAAATGACCCTTGTCCTTTGTGCCTACATGAAAAGTTATATATTATTAAGTTTCTGAAAAATAAAAACTTATTAAATCAAAGAAATGAAATAGCAGTTTTTTGTAGACATCATCTCAAATTTTCCTTAAAAAATAATTAATTGTAAAAATAATTTGCATAATTATATATCTATTATTTGATCGTAAATAAATTTATAAATGTGTAATTAAATTATAATATTTTAATTTTACAATACTATATATAGTTTATTAGTAAATAAGATCTTTTATAAATTAAAATATAAATAATGACTTAATCATATTTGAAAAGCCCTTTAAGAAAATCTCCATGTAGTTTCAGAATACAAGGAAATAAATAAAAAATAAATATAAATGCCAAATGTATTGTAACTCAAAATAAAAAAAAAACAAGATGTTGATGACAAGTCCAAATAAAAGGAAATCATTATCAACAGACAGAAATCTCTAACCATAAGCGACTTTCAATTTACCACATAAAATTATAATTGTATTTCCATTCTTTAAAAAAAAACAACACCCCATTAATAAAAAAATTCTGAATTCTCATTTACCCCACCAACTTAAAATATATAATACTATTTAGTTTATCGAGTAAATCAATCTTTTTCAAAGTTTATTCTTAGCATTGCTTGAAAATGGAACAAAACTCCAAATATTAAGTTTAATTTTAATTTAAGATTTGTTTTGTTTCAAAACATTTGTCGAGATGGAAACATATTTTTTTTAAATAATTACATATACATATATATATATGGTGTGTGTGTGTGTGTATGTATGTATGTATATATGTATATATATATAATAATAATAATTGGTTGGTTTAAAAAAAAACCTGGATAGCACAATTTGCAAGCATATCAAAATATTATATATATAATATTATATATATATCACATAATAATTCATAGTGTAGAATAAGAAACATCAACAGAATGCAGAAAGCATGGTACGGGTGTTTGTACCCTCTGTTTTTTGGTTTATCAAACTTCACCTAGGGTTTCGGAGATAGACCTCCATAACCATATATATTCTGAAACTACATTTCCCATGGTACTTGGATAAAAATATTTCATTTTGATCCTAGTCACAAACTGCCCACTGAAATTTTTACTCTTTGATATAATTTAAATTTGAACTAGGTAATGACTCCTGGGGTACTTGGATATGTATATTTCATTTTGATCGAAAGGGTACACCCCACACACTGAAAATTTGATTTAAATTAAATTTAAAAAAAGGAATGACTCCTATCCAAAATATAAAAAGAGAAAGCCAGAAGATGGAGGTCACACCAGCAATTGAGTAATATGAAAATGCATAATTTTTCTCCACATATTTTAATGATTTAAAATTGATCATCATCAAGGTGCAGGTAATCCAGATAGTGTGTATGTATGTATGTATGTATATATATATATATATATGCACACACACACACACACACACACACAGTAATAAAGAAGTTAATGGTCAGATTTGAATTAGACCAGGAAACAGTAGTATTAAAAAAGTGCTCAATCCCCATATAAAAATTTAACATGTAGAGCTTTAAAGTATAGAAAATTAGCAAATCAACTGATTCTGCTATCTTGGTTTCAACCATTTGGTATCTTTAGACAATTTTGGTCAGTTGATTTCCTAATGCTTTATTTTTTTTTAAAAAATAAAAAAATTTATGAACTCCATATTTTTAAAACATAAATGAATAAGTGCACAACGTGGAGTGTGGTAGAGGAGGAGGAGGAGCAGGGGAAAATCAAGTGTATTGGAAATTGGTTGGTGATTAAATGAAATGTACATATGTTCATTTCATCCCAATTCAAATGAACACAAAAGTATGAATACAATGGGACATAATTTCCGATCTCTGGTTTAAAAGATATATATATATATATATATATATATATATATGTTAAATTGCATACTAAAATCTCTGTTAGTCACAGAAGCCAATCAAGATAGAGGATTACTGAATAACATTGTTAGAAGATAATAAGAAATTCAGATTATGAAGATATATAGATTGAGTGAATTTTTAAAAGTTTAGCCCAGTATTTTGTACTTACACAAAAATTAATTTGTTGAGAACATTTAAGAAAAATATGCCAATCGTTATAAGTATTCTGCAGAAGACCCAAAGTCTGATATGAATGTATTTTTTTCCTTTGATTTCTGAACATTTTAATTTTTGTATATGTCATTGAAGATACAGATTTATACATATAGTTGTGTGCTTGCATTTTATACATATACACACTAGTGGTTACTGAAAAGTTCATATCCAATGCCCACTTCTTAAATTTGATAAAATAGCAGAATCTTTGTGGGATATACCTGCTTAGTTGTTTTTGTACGTATATAGAAGGTGGGAGTGTATCTCTGTCTCTCTCATATACATATATATATATATATATATGAAATGTGCACAGGCAATTATGTGTCATATACCTGGGCTTTGAGGGCTAAAAATTGGTCTTTAAGTATAATTTGGCTTAAGGATGAACATAGAACAGGTGACACAAGTCAGTTTAGCCACAAAATCATTATTTCTATCTAAACTGCAAAAATGAACATCTGTTAAAGCCACTAGGATGTAAGGGGTTATTGAGTGTTAGAGAATATGAGGAAAAAATACTATTAAAGGGAGAGGACAATGAAAGGACACAAGAATTAAAAAGAAATAAGATAACAATATATATGTATAGAGAGAGAGAGAGAGAGGTGGATGACCAAGTGTTGAACAGCACAGAAATTTAATTGATTAGCAAGCCAAGTTCTAACCACATTTTAGGTAATTTAATGTCATTAGGAGAAACAAGAATAAATGATGCAATTGAAACTGAAAAAAAATGCGTGATTTTAAAAAAATCACATGCAGTAATTATATTAATTTTTTTTTCCGAAGGAGATATTAAAAAAAATAATATCAAAACAGAATTTCTTTGTAGGTTCTATATTTGCTTTTGTACATTTTTATAAAAGGAAACTAGAATTATTTTAATTGCATGGAAGCAACAATTCTAACAGAATTGACCATTCTAAATAAAATAAATATTGTCAGCATCTTTTCAGGTGCTTCTTATGCTCGTGTGTGTCTGTAAGTGTTGTATATATATATATATATATATATATATATATAAACACACAGTCTTCATTTTCAACTGGAGATCTTGATTTATTAGTGTTCTCCATCAAGCTCTTGGCCAGAAGCACGTTTCATAGAATTTTTTGCAGTGTCAAGCAAGGTATACTTGTGAAGTAATAGAATACTAGGTTTTATTTCAATTATTTGTGTTTGGTCGTATAGACCTCAATGCCCCAATGATAACTGACATAGTAGTGGTCTGAATGTCCTACATTCTGGAAAATTCAATCCTGAAGTCTCTATTTCTTGAGCTTGACATTGATATTATAGTCACCAAGAACAGCCACATTATTTTCTTGTTTTCAATAATGGTGATGTCGGTTTAGTGTGCTCAAGCAAACGGTCTATTTGGATGTTGTTTTCAATAACTGTCTCTGACTTTTGACAATATCATTTCTTGTTAAGTCAACAAATTTATACTTCCTAGATAGGCACTAATGCAGATAGGAAGTCACTTCAAGATGATAGAACTTGTATTCTTTCTGTGTAAGTATCTACAAGTGTTAATGATGTAGGTGAAATTTTCTACCTTGCCATACAGCCTGCACTTGTTCAGATTACCTTGGTGCTAGATGTTCTTCTGTGCAGAATTGGTATTTTGGACATGGTCTTGGACAGCTACCAGCAGACTTTCTGCTTCATGTTTCAATTTACCTTTCATCAACCAATCTCATAATTCTTTGTCTTAATGTATTAGGTTGGTGCAAAAATAATGACATAATAATATCATTTTTGACATTAAAAAAATACGTCAAAAAACGACATTATTACGTCATTATTTTTGCACCAACCTAATATTTGGTGTCCTTAAACTGTCCTCGAAGCAACATTTTCTATATATTATCATTATTAATATTATAATGTCATTTATTTGAGACAAGTTTCATTGAATATTATGGAAAAAGAATTCTTGCTCCTGCCAAATCCCCTGCTCATAGCTTTGCACAGCTCTCTTACATATATAAGGAGGATGATTGTTGCTCATCACATATCATCTATCCCTCTTCACCACTCCTTCCTTGTATATTTGCTTATGTCATCACACTTTTCCATTTCCAGTTTTTCAATCCAACTCTAGAAGTTTCAGCTTCCTGTCATCTCTTTGCTAACTTTTTTTACTCTCCCATTTAAATCACCTCCTACTTGCCTGATTTACCTTTTTTCCTTACAATTCTCTCTTTTTATCTACTTCCTTGATCTCTCTTTTTTTCTACATCTCTGACTTTACAATATTAGAAATTCTCTTAGCACCAGGTGACAGTGTTCTTGGTAAAGATGAAAAAATAACATTTCTAATATTAATGTTCAATATAATTCCAGAATTGGGGGGTTGGAGAAACAAGCACAGAGCTAATTCTCAACATTGTAGACATTTTAATTCTGCCTGGTGGGATGTTTTGTGTTACAACAATGTTAAACACATCAAATTCATACTTGTCTCTGGTATTTCAACCCAATTCTCAATACATGCACTTCCTTACAACTATTTTGTCTTTTTCTTTCTTCTATTAATACTATTACTACTACTGCTTTTACCAGTATATCTACTTAAACAGATAATCCTTACAAATACTTTTCTCTTCTCAAAATCTCTACCTCCACAGTTTTCCTCTTGATTGTGACTAACAATTATTGACATGAGTGGTCATAGTTTTTTCAAAAATCCAAAATGCATTTTTTCCCTGGATTTCTTGTATATATTGCTTAAAATAGTATCAAGGGAAAAAAGCTACTTGAGATCAACACAGTGTTACTAGATTGGGCAATAAGTAACATTTGAAAGTTCAATTTTACTAAATATTGAATTAAGTTTCTTTTCCTTAGTAATTACAAACTGAGTAGTGCTAAGCTTTCAAATTTGGTGACCCTGCCTACAAGTTGTTTTTTTTCCAGAGGAATTTGTGTGGAATCTTCTATTGCAAAAGTGGAAGACTGCAAAACAAAACCTATCCCCCACTTAATATTTCCTTGTTAGTTAATATTGAAGGGCCCTACAAGCAGGGCTGCCAAATTAGGATAAAGTAGTGAATTGCATAACATTTGTAAACCCAGCACAACTAAATGCTGAATTTACTGTCTTTTCATTAGTAGACCGGATTATCTCAGCTTACTTTTATAGGTAGTAAAATTCAAATTTCTGGTAACCCTCAACCAAAAAGTTTTTTTATTTTATTTATTTAATAGCAGCTTGCTTAAATGAAAGAAAAACATACAAAATCCATGGTGGTTTTGATAAAGAGTTCAAAAACTTTCCTTTTCACATATAAATAAAACTACCTTTATCTCACTACTTTTCTGCATGGGTGAATTCAAGTTTTTAATAACCCTTCACCAATTTTGCCTGGAATTTTAATTAAATATCATTTCTTGATTTTCTCTTTGCTATTTTCCCAATTTCTAAATATGGACAAATTTCTTTTTAAATGTGAAAAGCCATCATTTCTCTCTATTTTTGTCACTTTTTCCTGCTCACAAATAAAAGCAGATAATCTTTTTCTTCGGTTTTGCTTTTACAGCTTTATTTCCCAAATTTCTCCTACCATATTTCAACTTTTTTGAAAATGATTTTTACCTCTTCTCACTTTAAGTTTCATC
Organism: Acanthosepion lycidas; assembly: GCA_963932145.1. Lineage (NCBI taxonomy): Eukaryota > Metazoa > Mollusca > Cephalopoda > Sepiida > Sepiidae > Acanthosepion > Acanthosepion lycidas. The sequence continues at coordinate 3,571,456 of OZ010601.1, forward strand.
CAAAAAAGTGGTCATTCTAGAAGACATCCAAATTGAAATCAAATTCTAAACTACCACTTTCTAAAATTCTTTTTTTTCTTCATTTTAAAAAAATTACTTGGCTATTTTGTAGAAATCTAAATTAAGCCCTAACAATTTCTGAACTAAGTATTTACATCAGTGTCTATAACCTAATAAAAAAAAATATCGTTTTAAACAAGAAATATTTATTTTTCAGCACAATCTCCTTATCAATAAATTTAAACTAACATCTTTCTATTATTGACATCAACCAAACAGTGAAAATTTAAGATTAAAATTTCACTTGATATCATGCTACAGATTTATTGATCTATCTCATAAATGGTGGTCCTCATCGGAAACTGACATTGATACACACATTGGATTACAGGGGAAACTTGTTGTCCATTTTCCATTTTGTTACATATTAACTGACAAAATAACTGACAAATAGAAGACATTTTGGCAATTCAAATTTGAAGCAATTTAATTTTATTTTTTTTTATTAAACTACTTAAGATACTACACATTATTTTATCTAAACAACAGAACCCCGTTTTCCTGTTTGCTATCTCTCCATTTTTTAACATGTGGGTCATTCGTTTAAAATTTGCCATGAAACTTTGTTCTTTTCACTTCAGTATTATACTCTGCCATTTCAGACATACTAGCAAGTACATCTCAATAGACCTTTATGGAAATATTTTTGTCATTTTGTGATAACAAGCCTAACCATCAAACAAACTGATTTATGGCATAAATTTAATTTATACCTTTTGTTGACTCCCAAACTCAGTTGCTTGCAAGTTCAACTGCATGGATTCCATGTAACATAACAGGTATAACCTCAACACACACACACACACACACACACACACACACACACACACACACACACACATATGCCAGTCTTTTGTGAGGACTTGAATGTCTTATCTGTGTAGATGATAAACAACCTTTCTAATATTAAGCAGTTATTGGATTGGCACTATAGTCCACAATGTTTCTATTGGTCTAGATAGGAACACACTGTATTCATTGCAAATCCTACCTATTGTTGTCTCTTTTTTTCTGCTGGGACTTTGTTTTTAAACCAATCATTACTTCTATTGACTAAGCTACACAGTATAGCAATGAACAATTGCCAAATTTAGGCATCAGCTAAACATGCTACAGCTTACAACACCACAATAGATAGGTGCCTCAAAACATTTCCTTACATGAAATGATCTGGTATCATTTTTTTTTTTTTTTTCTTAATGGGGTGGAGTCCCTATTATGAAAAAAAAAATTATACCAGATACCTTTATGTATCCTAAGGCCTCAAGAAGTCTAAATCTAACACTGCCACAAAAACTTCTTGAAATAAAAAAGCAAAAAGCATATTGATATTTTATCAATTTGTCACTGAGAATAAATATTAGCATTTCCTGTGGTGTTTTTTGTCCTTTTCAAGTCAATAAACTGAATAGTGGCTGTGTAAAAATAAAGTAAAATAAATAAAATTCAACCACCCTTTTTAAGCCAACATCTTGCCACAAAGAACTAGATGCAACAAGCTTAGGCTACAAAAATATAGACTCAGTATTTTTGTTCTTAAGTCAGAATTATTTTATCTATACAGTTAACCAGAGGTTATGTATCAATTTTACTACCTGTTGGCAAACTACAACAAAAGTAATGATTAACAAGTTAGTTAACACAGTATAGATTAGGGATTTAACATAGAAATGACTTTTGGTGGTGTTCCTTATAAAACATTCATATAGAAGAAAGACCCAAAGACTAAAGTAAACCTCTTCTTTGTAATTACCCTCATGCTTCTAAAAATACATTACTTGAGGTGATGTGAATGAGCCATTGACATTTTTTCATGATGTCCTGTTCTTTCTCTGATTATCTAGAATTTTGTCATTTTTTTTTCTTATCTCAAAATTCTTTTCATAATAACAAACTTTGACTTTGCCATAAAAATGATCTCTTCAGAATTTAACAAACAACAAAAATAAAATGTCTGTTTGCATTGACTTCAGTTGATTTGGAAAAAATGCCTGTCTAAATCCAAATCTCTTTTGTGTTAATCAAATAAAATGTTTTCTGAAGTTGTTTCTCAAAATTCTCCCTTTTTCTGTTTTATTTTAAACAACCCTGTCTGTTATTGATGGTATTTCACATATTGTGTTTTATGTTTTAAAAATGGCCATAAATAAAAATATCCAGAATGAAAAAAATGATTATTTTCTTTTTTAGCTTTGTCAAAGAGAAAGAATGGAATTGTAAAGAGAAGTTTTCAATCATAAAATAAGGCAATTTGGTGAGAAACTACTAAAAAAAAAAAAAGAAAAGGCATAACAGAATAAGAAAGAATGAAATTAGAAAAGGCTGAAAGGAAACAAAATGAAGGCAAAGAAGACAACATAAAAATGTAAAATGCAGAAAATAAGCTAAGAGGAGAACATGATGTCAGTAAAAACTTGGCCTGACTGACTGGAGTGTTTATGAAGCGTGAATATCTCTGGCAGGGGCTAGTGATAATGAAGCCTCATCCTCTAAGTGATGATACTTCTTTCCAAGAACAATCATGGCTCTTTGTATTTATTGCTGCCATCAGAGAATTCCCAAAGAGACTCTCACCAACAATTAACACTCTTCTTTCTGGCCGGTGTCATGCAGTTTTTCTAATAATTTTCCTCTGGCTGTGATTGACAGCTTGTATCTCACCTCTCGATTGGAATACTTCCATAATCTACCATTATCTGTCCTGTTCATATGAGCCAAGTAGCCTCTCTCTTTGAGATGATGCCTACCAACACTTTGCCTAATCAGGTATGAGATTGCCAGGAGGATCAAAGATAAAACTGTTCACATGGTAAAGGCAATTCTTATCTTTACTCATTGAAGACTATAAGGATTCCAGTTATTGCTGAAAGTATGGTTAGATTATCTACATAGTTTGTTTGGTTTAATTAGTTCTTATGCCATATTATTATTGGTCAGATTTTATTACTCCGTTTTCTTTACTACCTTGGACTCTGGTTTATATGACTCATTAGGTGCTGATATACCAAAATGTCATCTTAACATTCATTGATACATACTAACAGTTCATTTTAAAAACGACTTTGATTGTCAATAGTGTGTTACTGATGAAAGTTAATGTAAAACTTCTGCAACAGATCTAGTGGGTCTTTGATTACTGCTTGTCTTGTTCAAGAGCTTTGGGGAAGTCTGATTTTTATATCACAAACAATGACATCAGAAGTACATTAAATATCACAAATTATTTCTTTGTCTCTCTTACGTATGCAGATGGTTGTTGTTTTTTATTATACATACATAAGTACACAATGGAATTTACAAAGAAATACATATATCTTAAAATATAATTAACCGGTTTTGTTTTTTATAAACACAAATTTGTCTGCACGGAAAAGTTTCTGATTTTGATATTGACAAAGCAAGAAATTTCCCAATTTCTCTTTTCTAAATAATAGCCATTTTTCAGAATTTATATTTCTGATATTCTCTTCTATAATTGGTAAGACTATAAACAACTAGTGTCAGCTACTCTCATGACTATTCATAAACACTTCTCAATGCAGGTCGAATATTGATTGTTTCAAATGGGGGGGAGACTCTTTTTACTTCTTTTTTTTTTTTTTTTTTTTTTTTTCCAAACTTTTCTCTCTCTCTCTGGTTTCTCTCTACCAATATTTTCCTTCCCCACCTCACATTGTTTTTAAGCTACAGATGGGCACTTTCTTTCTTTTTTTTGTTTACAATTTTCTTTTCTTAGGGGTAGTCAGAAAAATTTCTTATCTATTTCATGCACAAATCCTCATTCATTTTTGTGGGGTGGGGAAAGAAATTCTAAGTTGAACAGATAAATTCTGCTACTGTCATTCTTACTTTGTTCTTTCGTGATTGGAACAGCATAATTTAGGCAAAGTTATTTCCAGTCTGCTTGTTTTCTACAATTTTATAATTTCTTTTTATGATTTTTATGCATAAGATTTTCACATTTGTTAGACTCCCATTGAATTCAACATTTTCTTCTTCTGTATTAACTTTGTATGAACTACTCTTTTACTTCATTCAGAAAATAGTTATTACACTTGATGTAAATGAACTTTGCAAAAAACAACTGATTTAATTGTATTGTTATGATAGCGCAGGATCTGCCAATTTCTCAAGGAATACGTGATTTATTTTTATACTTTTTAAAATAATTATTGATGATAATCTTAGAAATTATTTTAAATCTTGCTGATCTCATGATCTAGACTCTGCAACTCCATATTGAAGTGTTTTACTCATATTTTTTCTTTAAATATTTGATAGCCAAATCTCTATCTCACTGAAGGGAAAGACAAATCTGCCCATTTTTTTTTTTTTTTGTAATTCACTGAAAAAAATCTTTTATTTATTGTAAAATACTTTCTAAAGATAATAAACACTTTGGTGAAAAGATTGACTTATAATTACAACTTGCCTTAGATATCAATGAACTAGTGGAAAATAATAATGTTTTGTTTCTGGCATTTTGGGGGTTTCTTTTTCTTCTTAAGACAAAATATTTTTAGCATTTGAAACAAAGTGGCTGCACTGAGGTACTTCAAACTTGTGAGACTAGCAAAAATAAAGATTCAAAATTAACTGTGAATATTGCTGGAAATATTTCCTTTTCCTTGAAAAGAGAAGAATTTGAATGTAATTGCTTGCATTTCTGCAAAGTTTTTAAAATAAATTTTTTCTGTTAATTTTATTTATTTATTTATTTATTTTTTGTGGTGGTGGGGTTCTATTTATCCTGTTGTCTATATCTTAAACTGTTTTTAAAACTATAAAGAAAAAATAAATCCAATAAATGATGACAAATAAAAAAAAAAAGTATTATAAATAGTTGTATGAATAAATAAGAAATAAGTTTGTTTTAATAAAAGTAAAATTTCTGTTAAAAAATCTTTAAAGATTTTCATCCAGTTTTATTAGTCAACAGTTTTATCATTCAGTGTTGATATCTGATTCATAAAAATTGTCTTCAGATGTTGTTTTTTGTCCAAATTTAATTAATGATAATTTAGAAGAGTTGATTGATAAGGTTTCCAATCTATGAAGAAATTTTCTGGCTTATTTTTGATCCAATTAGGCACAACAATTTCAATTTCATCCAAATGTCTGATAGTGTGTGATCAGAGCTGTAAATGGGCAGTGAATTTCAGCCTTCTCATCATTTACACTGTTTGTTGGCTGCATCATAGTATTATTTTGTTGCGCAGTTGAAAATTATTCTATAGATGTGTTAAGTGCTTGCAAGTTTTTCCAATATCTTAGTGAATTACTGTCATTCCTTTGGCAGAAATTCCATGTGAATGATGGCCCGATCACAGCTTTTTACATGACTTGGATGCAGTACTCATTACAAATGAACACTATTACTTAATTCTATCACGCAGTTAAACATGTTTGATCATGACTTTATATACTATCAAATAAATATATATATATATATATATATATATATATATATATATATATATATATATATATATATTCAAAACATTGTTGTCTCTTTGATCATCAGTGTTACAATTGTGTATGGTAACATAATATTGGCTGAAATGGTTTTTTCATATTCTATTTTTTTTTTTTTCCTCACTGTTAAGACAGAACTTATTGCAAGTAAGCTTTTATTTATCAATCACCTTTTGTGATTCAAAATTATAGCTTTTGATGGGTTTTGTCAGTTGTGATGTGAAATTATGTAAACTGGCAGCTTTATTAAATTGGTGAGCTTGAGATATTGTGGACCATGATAAGACAGACATTATTGTTATCAAAGGTTTTTTTTTTTTTCTTTTCAATGATGCATTTAAAACTTTTTTGAATTTCTCAAAAAGAAGTTAACCTCTCCATACACAATACACAGGCTCCTGGTGGCAACCTCAGCAATTTCTTCACATTCTCATATTTTCTTATATATGACTTAACAGTTTTTCTATCACTCTCAACAGGAATATGATCACCCCTCTCTTTTTAGATTTTCCCTATTCAAGACTGAAAGCCTCTTTCCTTCATTGTCAACAATATAGATTAGTTTGGAAGAGGGTGAAGGAAAAGATTAGTTTGTTTGATGCCTGTAATCTGGAATTGGACCAGGGTCATTTTGATTATCGTATCAATTCATTCAAAAATGTATCCTATTAAAATTACATAGAATGTCAGCTGTATACAGTTAAATTTCTAGTGCTACACTAATGTTGCTTTTGTACTTTTTTTTTTTGTTTTTGCTTCCATCAACTACTTTTATTTCACTCTTTCCATTTTTTTTTTTTTTTTTTTAATGAACTTTGGTATCACTAGCCTAATTGTGCATCCCATATTGATGAAGACTTTTGCTCTCCTCTCATTGATACATTCATTTCAGGTTTCTTTGTTTCCCTTTGCTGAGAAATTGTGTTACCAGTGCTTCATTTTTGGTCTGCCTGAATTAAGATTTTTACTACCAAAAACCTGCTACCTCAGATTATACCGCTGTCATTTCATTGTTAAGATATGTTTGCATCTCTGTTAAAAACTACTGAATGTTAAATGAAGGTTGCTTGAACGATGACTAGTATTATAATTTGGTGGGTTTTAATTTAATATTATAAATTATAAAGTTGTTCTCTAACACATGAAGTTGTAATATTTTCAAGAATTGCTCAGAGTATTTTGTGCTTTCTTGTTTTAACTTCTACTATAACATTTCCCTTCTGCAGCCCTCTTTAGGTTTACAGAACATATAGAAAGGGTTTTTTGTTGGGTTTTTTTTTTGTGGTAAGGGTTGCTTTTAGAGGGAGAGGTGTTCCCTTTTTTTTAGGTAGTGTTAACAATACCAAAAAAATGCATTTAAAATTTTTGTGAATAATTTGATTTGATTAGGCGTGAGGTTTAAAGGCAATAAAAACAGCAGAAAGAAGAAAATTCAGTAAAAGAATATCAACTGGAAAGAAAGATTAGACTTCTACAAAGAAATAAAATCATGTTCCATTAAAAAAAGGTGATGTCGCTTGGATTTTTTGGTTGAAGAAAAACTAGTGATTATAATAATCTTGTAAAACAAAGATTTTGCTTTTTTGTCTTTGGAAAGGAAATGTATTTTTATTTCCAAGAGCACCAAAGATGTCTTCTCAACTAAAGAATAGAGCAAGTTGATTCAATACCACAGTAAGCTACCATGAATTTATGACCTTCCCAAAATAAATATTCAGTTAAAACCCAGAATGAATTGCCATGATTTGGCATGTCATTCTTTGAACCACTTCTTGGCTAATTTATTAAAACCACTTTCAGGCAATTGCCAAACACATGTCAAGAACAGAGCCAATTCATAATACTGATGGAAGAGACAGCCATCAGAATATGCTGAGTTTGGTTTGGTGGGAGGGCTTATTCTATAAATTACCTACTAGGAAAGTTTTGCTATCTTCCAAAAAAAGGTAGTTAAATGATTCTTTTGTTAAGAATCCTACCAATATTTCAGTAAATGTGTTGATGTTTTGGGTGTAGGTAACACATTTCCAGTTTTTGTTCAAGAGACAGTAGGAAAACTTAGCTGTGAAGTTCTTATCAGTCACTTTCACAATTTCTAACATTTATATAGAGATATATTTTTTTTAAGAACTGGCCCCAAAATAAACCAAAATTTAAGTTTTCTAGCTTGTTTAAGTATATGAATGATATTTTTATGCTCTATTTCCCTCGGGAAAATATACTACTTCTGTTTGACCATCCAATCTTAATGAAACTATCTATACAATTCATGATAGAGAAAAGATAGAATAACAGATTGCTTTTTTGTTTTTACTTTTAAGATATTCCTCTTCAAATATGATCTTTTAGATCATTTGTGACTAGAAAACCAACACAGATGAGGCTATACTTTTACTTCAAATTACTCTTTCTTTGTTGTCACTAGTACATTGCCTTCTCCATTCATATCTTGGGAATCAAAAGGCAGAATGAATGCATATGCACAGTACCCTCCAAATGAACAAGTGTCTCTTACATAGAATAAAGAATCTAAGTGATAACAACAGATATAAAAGCATTGGGTAAATGAATCCAAAGGTTTTGTGGACAATATAAAAGAGTAGATTATACTAACATTACCACTCTTAACAACCTTATTGAAGTTCATCCTTCATGGGAGAAGTGGATGACATCAACCTTTTGGGATACAATCCAAATAAGGGGCATAAATACAAAGTATGAAAAGTTGCAAATAAATACATATTCTTCTTTTAACAAGGAAAGTATTATAGAGTAGTTGTTGTTTTAACTGTCATTAGCTTCATCACTAGAGCAATTGCCTTAAATATATCAAAGACTTGTGACAAGGTGTGGCATATATGATTGCTACACAACTTCTTCTACTTCTTTTGAGGCCCATTATTAATGCAGGCATTCTCCAAGGCTCAATACTCAGTCCTACCTCCTTCCTGTTTTTGATTAGCAATCTGCCTAGGAACATTCTCAGATCATTAGTAAACATTTATGCCAAAGACACTACAGATGCACTTCCATAGTCTTTCAAAGATCTGTATGACCTAGTTGTAACAGCTCAATGATGAAAAAACTGACGTTACTAAGTTGGATTTTGAGAAATTGAAAACCCAAGCTAGTAACATTTCATCAGCACCAAGCAGACCCCTAGTTTTCTCCAATCATGATGAATGGTTGTAATCTCAACAAGGTTTATCTACTGGGTATCAAGTTCACTCCAGACCTCAAGTGGAACTACATCACTTAATATACAAGAAAAACGGTTGGCTCATTCTATAACTCCATAAAGTAGCTAGCTCCATCTACTATCCTTTCTTAAAAGATTCAGATTAGACCAAAATTGGAGTATTGCCAGCATGTCTGGGTTGGAGCTACTCAATCTTCACTTTCCAACTTTGAAAAAGTTAATAATCATTTGTGCAGTCTTTTGACAGATGACTTATTCTCCACTCTGCAGCCTCCTTCCTACAGATGTAACATTACATATCTATCACTACTTGGTCCTTATTTCCATGGCAAATGTTCAGATAACCCCATTCTATAATTCCACCAGTTCAAACCTTTACAGCTTGGACATGCCATGCTATATCCACTGAGTTAAATGACCTTCATTTCCTCTATATTTCAATTATAAGGAGGAAATTCCATTTAAGAGCTGCTATATTGTGGAACAAATGCCCATGTGGATGCATCCTGGAAAATTAGAATCTTAACCTTTTCAAGTCAAGAGTCTATCATTATCTATTCTCATAATCTTTTCATACTTTCTCTTATACAACTCATTCAGTACTCCTGTAATTCAAGTGGTTCTTGAACATTGTATTTGCTGAATTTTAGTTTTTAAAAACATCACCTTCAAATTTAAACATACTCTTTTTCTTTGCTGTAAGATATTGTGTGCATAATTAATACACCACAGACACACACACACATGATTAAAATGAAAAGTGGTCCACATGTGCTCTTTATAATATGTAGATTAAATAGGCCAATTAATGAAAATTGAAGGATAAAAATCCAACAAAAAGATACCAATATTGTCAATAAAATTGATATTTATTACATATTAACGTTTTGACTGAAACGAAGACCGAAAAGATAAATTTTAAGGTAAGAATTTTTAAACATGCCTGTGTTCTTTTTCAATGATGTGAGGAATAAACAAGGAAGTGGGATTTACTCTTTTAAGGAATGTTGTTGGTTGGAGGTCATCCTGTGGAAGTTATACTCTCTGAGTAAACCCAAATTCCTGTTTAATCCCTCAATGTTTGAAATGAAAATAAATTTCAACTCCCATCAATGTCCTGCCTCTCAGCTGTTGAATGAAGACACCAAAAGCATGTATCCGACGTACTTTTGTTAATATATGAAAAAGCTTGTGAATGTTGTAATTAAAATAAAAAACCATGGGAATTCTTTTTTTATTTTAATTACAACATTCACAAGCTTTTCCATATCTTAAAAGTTTTCCAGTATTTAAAACCTAACTAGACAATTAGAAAAATATTCAATGAAAACCTGCTTCCTGCCAGCACCTTAATCTACACATGCTCTTTCACCACCTCACCAAAGGAATACGACCTGCTATAAACTCTGATTTAATTGCAAAGTTTGACTTGAAATTAGAAAGATGGTCCAATTGTTGTCTATCCTTGTAAAAGAGAATGTTCCAAAATAAAAATGTTTGGTAAATTTTTATTAAAACCTTTTTTAAATGAATAAAAAAAAAAAAAAATAATAATTTAGGACAGGTTTTTTGGGGGGTTTTTTTCTGTCAGACTTTGAAACAGTTTGTCACTTGGAAATGCAGTTCTAATACTTTTCATGTTTTCACATTTCAAAACATCAATTCTTATCAAATGTGGCAACATTATTGCTGGAACATGAAATGTTTTTCTTGTTATAAATAAAAAAAAAATAGATGCTTCATTTATTCTTCTTATGATATTTTGTAATACCTAAAAAGAAGAGAGTGAAGAATTCCATGCAAATTAGGATTCTCCTGAAGGGACAGACCATGGAAATTCTAGAAGTTTCACTCTCTCTATTTTCAAATAATCATTAGCTATCAGGTCTGCCATCCATTTGTATTTCAATATGCCAAATTCTCTTCACATAGTTTTACACCTCAAAATGTTGAAAGGTTTTCTTCACAATCTGATTCAGATTTCATTTGATTAAACAAAATGCAAAATATCTTAAACATAAAAATCTTTAAGTATCTGAATCAAAAGCTTGAAGACAGGTTTGCTGAATTTTGTCCTCTTAAGGAACTACTAAATTTTTTTTTAATGTTTGAAAAGGTAGTTATCACCCATTTATCTTCTGTTCCCAGGTACAACCACAGCTGCAAATTCAATCTGCTTATCAATCAGTGGATATCCCCCACCCACCAGATTTTGATATTTTTCTACTCTTCCTGACTAAAATAGATGGGACTCTTGACTTTCGGTTTGTTCCATCTATCAGGAGTTTGGAACACTCGTTACAAGAATTAAATCTCTAATTTTCATTGATCTAAAAGCTAAGGCTGGATGAATTGTAGTCTGTAAATCCTATGAAATTATAAAGAAAACATACTTGCTGTTTTTTTGTTTTGTTTTTTTTTTTTTAATAAAAAAAAAAAAATTATTTAAGGAAATGTTAGGTTGTTGGGAATGCTTTGCAAAAAAAAAAAAAAATACAAAAAACAACAAGCATAGCCATTTATATCTTTTTATGCAAGCAGACCTAAACAGACTTTAAAAATATTCGTTGTATATATTTGCTATCTTTTTATTTCTTTCATTGGAAAAAAAAATTCTGATACAATTTTTCTATAACTTTTTCAATATATTCCATTAAATATTATTTGAAATAAGATTTTAATATTTTTTTTCTCTTTTTAGGTAAGTATCTTGGCTTGATGAAATCTCTTGGCTGGTAAGAAATTTTTTGTTTGATTTAAACATTTTGTGAGTATATGACTTTTAATTTTTATCTAGTACTTTTAAGCTTAATGTACTGGTGGTTGAATAGCAGTAATAATCTTTTAATTTTGGTTAATATCCCCTCTCATTAGCAATATGACATTAAATCAGTGAATATGGCTTATTTCCTTCACCTTTAATGAACAAATGAGGAGACTGTGGCTGAGTGTGGCCCTTTATTTCCTTGAAGCAGACATACTCTTCTACATTTGCTGAAGTGCTTTTGACTTTCTTTCTTACTGACCAACTTTAATACAAAATGTTTTTAACAAACCACTATGTTATGGTTTGAGTCAGTGTTTGCATTCTAACTGAAAAAGTAAGAATAACTCGGGATAATGGAGACTAACAGTGCTCATTTTATTTCACACACATGGGTCAGTGCCACTACAAAAGCATCACAGAAAGCTAAACACACCCCTGATATACAAAACAATAAAAATATACACAGTTGCTTATACTCATAATTAATACACAAGTTTAATGGTGTCCTGGGTATGATGGAAAAATACATCTGCGTCCTGGGTAAGATGATAAACTACATCTAACAGTAAGGCCTCTGATCAGGGGGTTTTGAGGAGCGTAGAACTACCTCTTAATTGCTGGTGTTCCCATGTCCACCCTGACCTTAGGTGGTAGCATCTGTTAGGGTCCTAGCTATGGGTAAATAGTTAACCCCCAAACTGGTGTCAAAACACTATGAAAGTGTAAAAATAGGTTTTAATACCAGAAATACTTTAAACAAAAAAAAAATTATTACCAGCAATACATTTTGTCAGCATTAAATAACCCATTGAAGTTGATATGCCATAAATCAAACCAAGTTTAAGGGAAGTAACTCTGGCTAGTTTACCTATTTAACACTAGCTTAATTTAGTAAGGGAGATATACCTCTAAACAGAGTGTCAAACATATACTCATCCCAATTCTCAATACTGACTAAATTCAAAATGACCCAAAGTTCAAAGACAATTTGCCACTGAAATAAAAACAAAAAAGAGGCATCTATCTTTCTTTTTTATTTTTTTTTTTTTTTTGTCCAACCAACAATTTATACTGAATGACTTTACATAGGATTGATAACTCTTTTCTTTTTCTTTTTTTTTTTTTCTTTTCAGTATGAAATTTGTTGAAACTTGGTCAGTAAATTTGGATTGATGCTGGTTCTTGTCTAACTTTCATTGATCTTGAAATTTGTAATTTATGCAGACTACATTTTATTCACTCTAAGAGTGAGAGTTGGCATTAATTAGAAGTATTATTCCCTTTTGGATTGATGCTTCAAGGGAAAAAAAGTTATTTTACACCTACCCTCTATGACTATATACAATTTCTAAATGTCTTCAGTGAGTGAAGTACCTTTTATTAATTTCTCTTGGGATCAGGCATTGGATTCCCCAAAATAAAAAGTTTGTAAATGCTTTACATTGTTCTTATCTAATAGATATTAGCATATTATACATTAATGCATTTAATAGATTAGACTATCTCTGCAGGGATTTCTTTCTGTGAATATGTTTACTTAAGGAGAGTTGAATCAAGATTGTGTCTTAATACATATATAAAACACACACAGTGGTGGTAACAAGTTCCCTGCCAGATGAAGAAACCCTTCAAATGAAATAATTCTGGTGTTTGATCATTTGGAAGTGGGTCAGTTTTTAAGGACCACCTTCTATCTCTATATATCTCTCTTTCACTCTCTCTATCTATCTATAATAATAGCTGGCCATTCATATTCGAGGATACCCGTCTATTAAGGTAGCTAGAAAATCCCTATTACAGATGCTCACTTAGGCACATTTCTGTTTGTTCAACACCCACAGAGCCCACCTGTGGTTTATACGGCAACTATGCTAAGCAGACCTTAGTTACACACACACACTAAACGTCATTTTAGTGGATACAACTTATTTTATTTTTTTAAACACTGAGTTATGTCTACTGGCTTGCACATTCAAAAAGCTCAAAGAAATTTCTGATTTAAAAAAAATTAAATCCACTATATCTTTAGAAATTGCTTATATATATATATATATATATATATATATATACACACACACACAATGGGTAAATTGTCACCATTTTATATTTTTAATTTTGTGTATGTGCATTTTGATTTTGTCAACTGTACAGTGTAGTAGGGTCAGTTGGGCTCATGATCTTTGAAAAAAAGAGTGCCATGATGCATTTCACTCCACCAGAAATTTGGAAATGTTATGCAGTACTGTTCGGCATTCATGCCAGAAGCTCTAATACAAACATTTCAGAGTGTTTGGGTGTCAATCTAGGGACAGTGCAGGGGATTCAGAAAGAATTGGACGAGTCTAATGGTGATTACGAAGGTGTTTGGAGTGATCACTAGTGATTGCAACATTATGCATCCATTCGTCTTCCCATAGGGCCTCAGACTCAACACGGAAGCCTATATCAAGTGTCTTGAGGAGGTAGCACTGCTCTGGATAAAGAGGGTGTCTGCTGGAAGACTCTGTCAGCAGGATTCTTTCCCATGCTACACAAGCAGGAGAACCCAGTTATGGCTGCCAGACAATTCCTGCAACCACATAACCCCTTACATATGGCCACCTAACTCCCTAGACTGCAACCCTTTTAATTATTATGTTTGGGGCACGGTTAACCAACAAAACCCCTTGTAACACCAAAGATGAGCTGAAAGGAAGGATTATGGCAGCATTCACCAACTTAAACAAGGAGACTGTCCAGAAGAGTTGCAGGAGATTCAAAAATTGTCTGGAGGCCATGGTTGAAACCAATGGCAATTTTATTGAATAAATTTAGTCTTTAGTGTTTCAAGATATTTTCGTGTAATTTTGGTTAAAATATCTGTTAAAATGTGATGTCAGTGTTGCATAATTTAGATGTGGTTGAAGTCAATGACAATTTTAACTGCCATTATATTTTGTTTGAAACTTAAATTAGAATACATTAAGATGCAAAATGTCATGGCAATATGTAAGAGTAACATCTAATTATGTGTAATTATATATATAAAAAACATGTATGCATTCAAGAAAATAAAGGGGCCAGTTCAAAATTCCAACAAAAAAATTGATTACTGAAATGTGAATGTAGCAAGATAAGCCCAAAAGTCCAAACAATGTCAATAGAGTAAATAGTTACAATATCTCAGAATACAATACATAGAATTAATATCAAAACAAATTTAATTTCTCAAATGATTGAAAAAATGGTGGAACTTTACACATTACGAACTATTGTTATATATAAAAATTTTCAGAAGTAATCAGAGATAACTTCTTTCATTTCCTAATTCTGTGAGATGCCACTGATTTTTCTGTTAAAAAAAAAATAGATGCATCAACTGAATTGAATTTGAGAAATACTTTCTCTATAATCCCATCACATATCAGGTTGACACTCAAGAATGTAAACTTGAAGACTACAATGATATGATAGAACATCCAACTTGCAAGTCATATCACCGATTTTTGATTGGGCAACTCGTGTCAGTATTAAATATCTAATAATTCTCAGTAGATACCAATGTATATTTGGAAATATTCAGATATGCCATTTTATAGAAATATACGGATCTAATAGCAAGAACAAAAAACAGTTCAAAATAATTGTCCATTTCATTTTGCTTTAACTTCTCCCAATCTCATCAGTTGTATGTTGTTCATTCACACATTAGGATACTGCTGTCTCTTCCTGCAATCACTCAGGCTTTTCTATCAGTTTCTCTGAAGCATTGTGTGCAAGAGGAAAAACTTTAAATCTATTTAATTGTGTATTGGAGGAGATTCTGCTTCTTTCCTTTTGTGGTTAATGCATGTGGACTGCTGTGGCAAGTAGAGCCGGAAGCTGTCAAGCCTGCTTCACAGATGTAAGGATGGGCTGAACTGTGACAGCAACTTTCCCTCTCTTTCTCTCATATCAACTGGACTGATTAAAAATGAGAGAAGTGCACTCTGCTCCCAGGTTAACACCAGGAGGGAAATAGCAGTAGCCCTTTATCATTTGTTTTATTCTCTCTTTATTTCAGTATTGTCTCTAAAGTCAACTGATTTCATGCTTATATGCTGCAGGGTAAGGACTATTGCTTTTACCCACAAAAGAAAGATATTGGGCTTCAGCTTCTATTAGCTGTGTTATTTCGTAACTGAAACTTAAATCTCAAACCGCTTCTAGATTTCTTCTTTTTTTTTTTTTTCTTTGGCCTGATGGAGACATTTTGGTCATTTCATTGTCAAAGGCTTTTTTATCTTTGTTTCATGAAGACAAAGGGATCTTATGTGTGTCTCAAAATAAGTTTTTTTTGTTTTGTTTTTTAGAAGACCACAATTTATGTCTACAACTCTACTGCTGAATTAATTCTTCTTTTACTCTCTTGCAAAAACAAGTGGCATACCAAAGACAAAATGGGATACCTCAATAGAAAGCCTTGAGGGATCAAATGTGTCTCCATAAATGGCCATTTGGTATTACTTAGAATAAATGTCACTAGAAAAGGAAGATTCTGGTTTTGTTTACATTTTTATTTCAGAAAATAAATATTTTCATACATAAAAAAATATCTGAAACTAGTAAATGCTCCTTTTAGGAAATGTCTTACTAATTTTCCTCTATATTAACTTTCTTTGTTTGCTATTAATGATCTCTACAAGAATTACCATCACAAAATCTTATATTTGGACATACAAAGACATGAAGAAAAATGTCAGTTTGCAGTCATGATAATTTACCAAAAGACTGAAGGAATCAGAATGAACATTAAATTTGCAATGACTTTATCAATTAATCTTGCCATTTACTATCTTGGTTTCCCAGTAGAGGATTCTAACAAAATGCTCAATTTGGGCTTTTATTCTCCACCTGCTTCATGACTCCTTCTCATTCTAAGTTTGAGGCTTTGATTAATGCAGACCATCATCATTAAAAAGAAAATAACCTCTCAGTATATGGGATTCTATATCTCTACTTGGCCATTCACATGTCTTTTTTTCTCTTTTTGTGACAGAATTTTTCAACTGTTACTTGATGCTATATCATTATTGATATAAACAAAATTTTAGTATTTTTGATTTTCAGTTTTCATGAGTATGATTTGATTTAAAAAAATTAAATCTCACTCAGGCAAACATTTGTTTTGATTTCTTACTAGTTTTCAAGTACAGAAATGTGAAAAGGGCTTTACATACATCTGCTACAAATTGAATAAATGATTAAAATCTTAACAAATTTTTAATGTGCTAGCTTTGTTTGAACACACACACACACACACACACACACATATATATATATATATATATATTGTGCATGTCGTGGGGGTATACACTGGAACTGACCTCATTTCCCAAGAATAGGAAGAAAGGAAATGTAATTTGATATCAGTATATTTCTGTCCTGATAAATAAAGGAATAAAAATGGTTGTGTTCAAAATGAGGATCAAATTCTTTATACCCTGTGCAAGATGGCTGAAATTATCAGATTGGAAATCATTGTTTCCTCTTTTAAATTTTCATAAATTTCTTGCTTGCAAATTGCAAAAAAATTCACTTGGTATTGTAGGTTTACAACTTAAAATCACTTGATTTTTTTTTTTTTTTTTTTTTTTTTTTTTTTACACAGAAAATATTTATAACAAATCAATTTTCACACTGAAAAAAATCTGAATTCTTTCCAGTCAATTTGTTGTTGGCAGCCTAAAATAAGTGTAAAACAGTCATTCTTCTCTATGGAGACTTGGTCCAAAGTCTAACAAAACTATACTTAGAAGTAAAATCTGTTTGTCTGATGAATACCTAGGATGATATGACTTTAATCTGAGATCTTCAATCTCACTTTATCCTTCATATTATTCACTCACATTTATCTTTTCTCTCATTCCCTCTGTTTTTCTGTCATCTCTCTCTCTCTCCCCTCTTCTCCGTCTCTTTCTCTCCTCTTGTCTCCCTCACCCCCCCCCCGCCCCCACTCCACTCCAAATCATTCACTTACTGAAGGACTTGATATTGATGTATTCCATCCTCTTGATTCCACCTTTAAAATTTTGTGTTCCGGCATCATTGATCATAGGAGACATACAAGTGAGAAGCATTGAAACTGACTTATGCAAGTCTTTCATCTGATCAGAACTCTTCACTTTCATCCTCAGTACTAAAAGGTTTAGCATTTTAGCAAAGATATTTATTCTTTTCAAACACAGAACTCTTAAATACATTTGTTCTTTTCAGAAGTTGATTTTTTTTTTTCTTTCTGAGTTTATCATTTAAATTTATTATTGAAAAAAATTCAATTACAGGAATCTTTTAGCAGATACAAACACAGTATTTAATTCTTCAAAATATTGATTTTGGGTAGACGGGTGCACCAGACACATACAGCTCGGCATTATTTCCAAATTTTTATTGAATAGTTTACCTGAATCACCCTGGTGCTGTCCTATAAATGAGCAGGGATACACAAAAGGCTGTTAGTCAATTATGATTACATTTGTCACTTTGAGATTTGAAGATAAACCATGTTCTCACTTAAGACTTTCTAAGTAGGACTGTTTGTTTTGTAAATGTTTTCCTCTTTGGCAGCAATCATAATAGTTTTCAATTTGGCTACAAAGGGCATAGTTTTAGTCCAAGTTGGCAATCAGGTAACAAGCCTTTCCAACAAAACATTCAAGATTTGTTTTTCTGCACTCCACATGAATCAGATATGGATATGAACATATTCCAAAGCTTTTAAGAAAATTCTAATTTTGTCTTCTTATACAGACATTTTGAATATAGCCAATTTTTTAAATTACATATAAGATAACTGTTATGGGAAATCTACTTTGATGCCACTTTGTTATATTCTAACAAAAGAATTGGATATATTATAACAGTTTCATTTTACCCTTCAATATTTCTTGTTAAAGCAATGTATGATACTCAAGGAGAATAGTAATGCCTAATCTCAAGCATAAGTTTCCTTTGAGAATTTAATAGTTTGGGAATTCAAATGTGCTTCCCTTCAAAAAAGACATCAGGCATACTGAAGAAGGCAAGTGAAAGGTTTAACATTTACAAATGTCAAATTACTGACGTAAATGTAAGCTGAGTTACTTTCATTCAAAACTCCAAATGATTTTCCTAACTACATTAAGTAAAGATCTAAAATGAATCTGTATAAATTTCCCATTTAAATTTATCAGCTCTGTTCTACTTGGAAATTTTGTTGTAAGTAATTGGTTACTGCTTTGGGGCTTCCTAAAAGCAGCTGACCACATGGATTGAGAATACCTTCAGGTTACTAGAAATTTCTATCTATGTTGGTCCTGTCTGTCTGTCTTGAACTCTTGATCATAATGGTTAACCATAAAGTCTGTTTTTGTTATCAGCATATTCTAATTCTTTTTTTTTTTCTGATCTCTGCTCCTCTACATTTATTCTAATTATTATTCCCTCCCATGCAATAAAGGGCTTGATTTTTAAATTTTAAGAATGATATTTAGTATTTAGCCACACCTTAATCTTGAAAAAGGCTGGAGGATGCAACAGCCCAAATCTGACTACATTCACTTTTATATCGACTGTCCTATTGTCCCATAGGACAATTCTCTGTAGTAAAATACTGGACATCTGAAAGAATCAGTGTATACACTAGGATATAAGGATCTCATTAGTAGGCCCAGAATAGAAATAAATGTTAATGACCTGGTTTGTAGAGAAATCACTGTAACTCCAGTTTTCCCTTTGGAAAATATTACAAGTAAGGTTCCTCTTTCTTACATACAGTTTATTGTTGCATATGTTGTAATTTCTCTGTATGAGACGTGTATATATCTAATTTTGTTTATGATGTATCATTATAAACTTCTCTGAGAACCAAGCATGTTTATTATTCTTTTTCCATTGATCTATTCTGTGAACTACAGTGTTGTCATATTACAGATATAACAATGCCCATAATGAGAGAAATGTAATTGGGAAAATAAATATTTTTCATTTGCTTAAATGTTCAAAGCACAACTTGGTCACCACTGTAATGAGAATGAGGGAAAAAAATATTTATTTCCCCAAATACCTCTCTCTTGTTATGGTCATCATCATATCCATAATATAACAACACTGTAGTTCACAGACAGAACAGAATAGCTATGGGCAAGGGATGTCCTTCTCTGGGCTCTATATCACAACTGCCTTCATCAATTTATCTTCTCATGTCATTCAATGGCCCTCATGGGATCCTTGGGAATGTCTCAACAAAAGGGAGACTATCACCTTTTGTAACTCAACAGACCAAAAGTGTTGAGTTACAAAAGGTGATAGTCTCCCTTTTGTTGAGATAGTCATGCCCTGTGGAACCAACTCACAACAGGATATTTCCCTGATCACTATAATATTAACCTGTTCAAGGCTAAGGTTAACTGTTATCTTCCACTACTATACATACAAATGGCTTCCTAACATAACCCTCTCCTTCAATTAGCCCCTGGGCCTTCTAAAGGGTTAACCATACTATAATAAATAAAAATTTTAAAAAATTACACACAGTACCATTAAACAAAATGAATGATTTCTTCCTACTAATTGACAATATGTCAGAGGTCAACCTTCATAGATAGAAATTAGGAAAGGCTAATTTCTCCAAATTGATACTTTAAAAGCTATTGGCAGCTTCTTCTATAAAATGTTATTGTTTGCCAAAATTTTTATACTTCTTTACTGATCCCCAACACAAACAACCACTGTTTGTTATGCTAAAAGACCATGTCTACTGGTTCCATCAGAGGCAAATTTAAAACTAGTTGTCTTTCTCTTCTGATTCTGAGAATTTGGACAAATGTTTCCTTTTTATGAGGTAGGTGCTGTAAAGTTCTTGGTTCAGTCAAGAAGTCTTTCCCAAAAGTAAGATATTGGGAAGTACATCAAGCTTAGCATCACATCATAAAACATTTCTGTTGATTTCCTTAAAGAACTCTGTTTTGTTTAGTTTTTTGGGTTTTTTTTTTTTTTTTTTTAAATAATTTTATACCCTTTTATGACTTCCTTCAGTCACCTTTTGAAAGCTGTTTATTGTAACATTGCTAAAGCTCTCTAGTTTCAAACCACAAAAATCACTTTAACTGTTTGCTTTATCAATTTGTCTTTAAGAGATTGGTTTTCCCCAAAAGCTGATTATTATCACAGTTCAGATCAGCTTTCCTACCTGCTTGCTGCTGCTTGCCACATTGCAATTTGAACCAATTTAATTTTCCTTACAAAGGTTTTTCTATCTTACCTTTTGCAAAGCAAAACCAGATCTTTTCCTACACCTCTCAGCATTCATAGAGACCTTGAATTCCTCACAAAATATAACTAATCTACTTTGGCTTGTTAAAGGCCATTATCTGATTTTCTTGTGAACCCTGCTCAGTTTTTAGTAGAGAACAAAGTGAAACAGAACAGTCCTGTATTTCTCTTGTAAATGTTAACATCACTGAAACAATTGGCCTCATCTGAAATGATT
>OZ010601.1:3602443-3612443 GCA_963932145.1 Acanthosepion lycidas
TATTCATGACCCAGAGTGATGTGTTCCAGAGAGTGTTATTTCCGAAAACTCATAATTTCTAATGATCTTACCCCCATTATTGATTATGCTCTTTACCAAATAATTTAATTTATTGGCTGGTTGTTTTTTATCTTCCAATTAAGCAAAGGAGAAAATGGAAGGAAAACATTGCTCAGTGAACAAGCAAAAATAACATCAATTGTTTGGGTATGGAATTTCAGAGGCACTATAAGAGAGTGCTGAAAATCTTGTAGCTTGAACTATTTCCCAAATTCTGGCCAAATGATCAAACATTTCTTGTTATTGTTTGTTTCAATAGAGAACTTTTTTAAAACTACTTTGTACAGATATTTATCACAATTTGAATGTCTTTTAAACAACTGGTTCAAAATTAAAGTGCTTGATTTTAAAAAAAAAAAAAATGATTTTACATGCACATGATTTCTTTTCAATGTGATGCCATCCAATCATATATTTTGGAAGGCCTTGTAAAATATGTAATAACACAAAAGAATTTTGGAATCTTGTCATTCTTGAACTAAATACATGCTGAGAAAATATTCTTGTGTGTTAGCTGCTGTACCATAATGTACTAACTTCTTGGGAAGTCAGCATTTCAGTTAAAACCTTTTCTTTATGGAGCTCCACCAAAGAAGTTATTGGCAGAGAGGCAAACACTAAGAGTGCCACAAATTCTGTGATAAGATCAGCTTTCACTGATATAATTTGCTTTCTCTGAGCCTAAGAAAAACTCAAGCTTATGTTGCCATAAATTTGCTATCTTCATGCCCATCCTTAGCAATGACTGTCCTGCTGGGAGAAGATTGAATTTCAGTCTCACTGATAAAGTGACCTGAACTGACCACACAATAGCTGTAGTCTACTGCTTACAGAAAATAGAATATCTTTGCTTTTTTTTTTTTTTTTTTTTCTCTCTCTCTCTTTATTTATTTTTTTTTGGGGGGAGGGGGCACGGAAGATACAAAAATTATTGGAACAATTAATGCTGATTTTATTATCAGTACTAAATCATACCTGAAGCTCTATGACTCATACTTTTCAAGTATTTCTAGATATATCAAGTTAACATATTGTATTTTACCTCAGAAACAAGGTTCTAGTCCCTTGAGCCTACAATTAAAAAAAGTATGGCAAACTAAAGTGGAAGTGTGATACAGAAATGCAAAGACACATTGGGATAGCAAAAAAGCTTTTAGAAACTGAAAAAAATGTCCTTAGGAACAAATTAGAGAGAGCTGAACTATGTAATGTCTAATTGCCAATATCACAGCAAATACTGGGCAATTTCATTGTGGTTAAATAAAGGTCTCATGTGGGAAATAATAGTTTTAAGGAGAATAGGAACTACAGGGTAACTACTGCTAAAAATCAGTAATGTTTGGGGAAGAAGGAAGGATAGAGGAATTTAACAATCACAGTATGAAGCAAGAGAACCAGGATATCAGCAAGTAATGTGCTTGGTAAGTTTGAATAAATATATAACAACAAGGAATACAAAAAAATAAGGTGGTACATACACCAGAATTCCTTAAAGCAACAAAAGTCTAAAAGTTGTACAGATCCATGATTGCCCTCATCCTGAGAGGTCATGGCACATAAAGAGTAGATAGAATTTTTCCTACATTGATATCAAAGTCATAGTATATCATAATTATGAATAAGCAAATGTATTACTATTAACAAAACCATCTTTTAATCATGGCATTCTCACAGTTGAGTGTGAGCAGCTCTACTTGGGACTAATGTGCTGGCGGGTGTGGAGCACTCCTAGCTCCAAAATTATATGAATTTTTTAAAATATTATTTTGTATTCAGCAATAAAAAGAAAAGAAAGGTTAATCTAAGTTAAACTCTTTGAGTTATTTTTTTATTATTATATCTGTGGTAAATGTATTGGGAGAGAGTGAGTGAGAAAGTGTGTGTGTATTAGTTACACATAAAAATGGAAAGTATTTCAACTTCTACCTGGGTTTTGGTAAAGAGGCAAATGTCTGTGACACCTAGGTGTTAGTGTTCTGATATAAGGGACATTTCTTTTAAGTTGTAAGAGACTGTCTGAAAAAAATGTCTTCAAGAGTCAGTTACTTTGATATCATTTTTTATATAAGATATGTATGTATGTGTGTGAGAGTGTTGGTGACAGTATAAAGCTTTCTGTTGGTATTGACAAATTTTCATTGCTCAATGAATAAATAAGCCAATGTTTTCTTTTTAATTTACTGACAGTTTACTTTTGTACACAATTTTGCCATTATTATTATGATTATCATTTAAAGAAAGTCATTAAAAAATAAATGAAATCTTTAGGAGTAATAACTTCCATTGGTTTTTCTCACCTATTTCCTTTGATATTTGTCCTAATGTTGAATAAAATTGATTTTTGGTTTGAAATGATACTTTTTGTCCAGAAATAAAATTCTAATTTACTTTTTACCGTATATATATTAGCCCCCTAAACCACTGATCCAGACATTACAACCCCGATATTGTTGTAGTGGGGTTTTCTACACCACCTCATAGGTAATAATACTTTTTTTTTAAATATTAGGGAAGCAGGTATAGGCTCCTAAGTACTCCCTTCTGCAAGTACGGCCCTGCTATTGTAGTGGGGTTTTATCTGGATCCTGCAGTTCTCAATTATATAAAAATATAGAGGAGGGGGGTTTAGTTCCCAAATTCCAACTCCAGAACGGCCATAAAATCAAATTTTCATTCAACTTTTATTTAATAGTTAGTGAATTTTCCTACCTTCTGAAAATTACCAAATTTTTTCAAAATTCATAAAATGTTAGGTGCCCAGAAAATTCAGTAACGGAAGATTCAGTCAGTTACTGAATTTTCCATTACCTAATCTTCCAGGCACCACTGCAATAATATCAGGGACATACTTTCTGGATTGTGAGGTTAGGGGCTAAGACCTCTTCTAATATTTTTAAATGTTTTTTAAATAAAAAATTAGATTTATCTATGTTAAAGTAAGTTCTTGTATCTTCTTTTCAAATTATTATTTTAATGATATTTTTTTAAAATATTGGGGAAAGAGACCTAGCTCTCTAAATCTTTCTGCAAGTACAGCTCTGTTATTGTTCTAGGCCTTTTTTTTTTTTTTTTTTTTTTTTGTTTGGACACCATTATTTTTAGTTATTTTAAAAATATAGAAGGGGGATTAGCACCCAAATCCCCACTCCAGAACTGCCCTAAAATCAATTTTTAATAAACTTTTATTTCATGGTTACTGAATTTTCTTACCTTGTCAAAATTTACAGAATTTTCCGTTACCGAATTTTCCTGAAAGGGACAATTCAGGTTGTCAGTCAAGTAACAATGAGAAGTCTGAGGATGACTTCTTTCCAAGTGTTTGAAAAACAGGACATTTTGAACCAATATACAAGAGCTAGAATTGCAACAAGTGAGGAATTGGCCAAATATCCAGAAATGTGTGAATTATTTCACAAATTCAACATGGCCATTCAATTAGTTGAGACACTGTTCAACCTTGGAGGAGGAATTTTTTCGAAAAAAACCATCACAGCTTGAAAGACAGAAATTTCCAAAAAACAACTATTTCTAAAATTAAGCTCCAGTTTATGATAAAAGAAAATTTGTAAAACTAAATTCACTGTTTGTTGAAGCAATTCTTTTGGAGTTAGGAATGACATATGCCTTATAAGGGAGTACATTGGGGGAACTTTGGTTATGTTTTTGTGCATAAAGAGTATGCTGACAGGGTAAATGTTGGTTGTTATTAAATTTGAGTCTTGAAATATCTACCCAGCTTATTAATTGCAAAAATATCCAACCTTTATGAAAGAAGGTACATTTTAACTATGTACCACTGAAAAAGATCCACTCAGCTTCTCCCCTGCCATGCTCCCAACTGCCTATATTGAGCCTACTTGGTTAGTATCAGTATCTAATGGAGCTGGTGCAACTCATTTTTGAAAATGCAGAGTGTGAGGGGAGCCAGCTCCAATTTTGGATATGGGAGTATGAGTTGGAGCAGCTTTAAAAATAGTGGACAGCATAAAGCCCCCATATATATATATATATATATATATATATATAAACTTATGCACACATCCATGCTAATATATACACATCAAACATGCTCCCCTCCCCGCCAACGAACTAAATGATAACATATATTTAACACAGACCCATCCCATTCCCAGAAACCAATAAAACTGTCAGAATGACCAAGGGCAGTCAGAGTAGCATGAATCTATTCAGCCTCTATCTTAAAAAACAACTTAAAAGAAGCTATTTGACCAACACAAAAACTGACCAAAATTAATGATAAAAAAACAAATGAAAACTACAGCTAAGGTTCATTTTCTTCAGAAAGTCATTAATTCCTATAGTTCACTGCTACTAACAAGCAGAATTTTTTTTTTCACCTGATGATAGCCATGCTGGCCGAAATTAGTCAAGGAATTGAAATAATTTTTTGTTGTTCAAAACATTCACACATATATATATATATATATATATATATATATATATATATATATGTGTGTGTGAGTGTGTATGTATGTTTTTATATATATATATATATATATATATATATATATATAGTAAACTCTCCCATCATATTTGACATACAAGGGTCAAGCAGCTCAGTTCCTAGAAACCGACAGCCCAGACACCAGCGCATGTGATTTGATTAAAGTGGTGAAGGCTTTGTGCCCAAACAAGATATATATATAAAATGTACAGACATATATCTATGTACGCATATATATGTACACGCACATATATATTTAAAAATCAGGAGGTCAATTAAAATACGTGACTATGGTTTCGACCTGGCTGTCTCTTTGGGCACTACTTTTAAAATGACCACTTTAACACTTTATTTTTAAAAAAAAAAACAAAGAATGCTACATAATTATATTTCAAAAAAATAACAAGCTGATTGAAAGACAGGATATTGGGTGGAAAAGAAGGTGAAGGAAAAAATGGAAAGGGACAGGAATGCAAGTGTATTGTAAATGTGTATAGTAAAAGAGAAATCAAATATGTAACTTAATTGTTATGGATGATAGGCGTCCACATGTTTAAAGGATAACAGTTAAGTCCCTATTTGCTGAGTGAATTTGGCAACGCATGTCCTCTAAAAACTTTGGTACTCATGACTACAGGCATCTCTGTAATAGGGTACTAAATAAGTGCAATTCCCTGCCCCTCTTCAATTGATTTAAGGTGTTATCATCCTCTGCTGATAAAGCTGAATGTTTTGCCCATAAATTCTCCTCAAACTCTACTCTTGACTCATCTGGAATATCACTGCCTAACTTCACATATAGAACTGATTCTCTGTTGAGTGATATGCATATAACCCCTTCCATGGTTTCTGCTATCATCTCTAATCTAGATCCCCACAAAGCATGTGGACCCAATGGTATCCCTGTAATAGTCATTAAGAAGTGTGCTCCCAAACTAGCTCTTGTTCTCTCTAAACTGTATAATAAATGACTCGCAGCCTTCTGCTTGCTGGAAGTTATTGTCTATTGTTCCAGAACTATGGTGAACCATCTGACCCATCCAACTATCAGCCTATTAGCATTCTGTCTCTTTTGAGGGAAACTCCTTCATCTAACTAATCAATGCTGAATTGGTTCATCATCTCTAATCACCAGGCCTTTTCTCAGACAAGCAATACCGCTTTTGTTTCTCCAGATCAACTGTTGATGCACTAACAATAATTGCAGAAAAATTCTATCATCTTCTACATAAAAATGGTGAAGCTCGGCTGTAGCATTGGACATCTCGAAAACCTTTGACAGGGTCTCACATTCATGTCTTCTCCACAATCTGAAAATTTATGGTATCTCCGAGCACATTTTTCAACTAATTTCTGTCGTTCCTATCAAATCATGAAATGAAAGTTGTCCTGAACAGCCACTTGTCTACATCCTTTTGTACTAATACTGGTGTCCTCTATCCAGGGCTTCACTGTTATTATCAAGAGCTTGGTATACAGATTCAGTTATGGCCATAAGCACGTCAGCAGTAGAACAGGCAAAGTGGAAACCATATTGTTTGTCATAGAGTAGATCATAGGAGGTAAGGTGCTTAACTACTTTGGCATTAATTAAAGCCTTGAAGACTTTGCTGAAGAGTGGTAGGAGACTGATAGGGTGGTAGTTAGATGGGTCAGAAGGGTTTCCAGAGTTCTTAAAAACAGAGACAACAGATGAGGACTTCCAACAGGCTGGAAAGCAAGAGTCAGTGAGGCAATAGTTATATAGTTTGGAGAGAACTGGAGCCAACTCAGGAGCACATTTCTTTAGAACTATGGCTGGTATCCTGTCACCACCACTTGCTTTATGAGAGTCTAATTTAGAGATGATGTCCAATACCATCAACAGGGTTATGCTTATCTCATGCAATAGAACCTCAGTTCTTGGTGGAAGATCAGTCAAGTGTTGAGTTGGATGAAAATTTCCGAGCAAAGCATTCAGCCTTGCTTGTGGTGATACTGATTAATATATATATATATATATATATATATATATATATATATATATATATATACACACACACACACAAATAAAGAGAAAAACAGATTAATAATCCAGTTTTTTAGCATTTGTTTTTTTTGTTTTTTTTTTTAAAGTGCTTGATACAAAGTAGAGCATAATATTATTATAATATTTATATTTAAAAATATTTTTTCATTATGACACAGGAATTTTCATATTTCAGAACCTTAAATTTGTTCCATTATCAAGTGATATTCAGTAACTTTTGAAGAAAATGATTTGCTTTTTTAAGCAAAGTGGTGTTATATTGAAGAGTTTAAGTAATAGCGGGAAACAAGATTTCAAAATTTCATGGGGCTGCACATATTTGACGAATGAAAAAACAAATCGGAGCTAAAACAGAAAAATGAAAAAACATAGGTTAGAGGTTAGGTGTGTGTATGTTATTTATACTTGATTAGATGAGGCATCTTGTCACTATTGCTTCCAGCTAAGAGTACATTCATAAAGATACAATGAAATAAATCAGAGCGGTACATTTATCCAACAATGGGTTAATTTTGGGAATTTTTTTTTTTTTAATTACTTTTGTATAACTTTTATGACTGTCTTAAAGAGGCAATGATTAAATCATTTTTATATATTATTTTGATCTAAAATACAATACTTATATTCAATTATTCATTAGACATGGCAATGTTAAAATTAAAAGTCAAAGAATTAAGTAAATATTATATGTACTATTATATGTAAGCAAATAATAGATATATAATTATAATATATAGATTTTTATGAAAAATCCTATTAACTGTATTTTAAACATTGCAAACATTGCCTACAAAATATAATTATTTCATTTTGTTGATTTAATAAATCACTTTTTTTAGGAAACTTAATATGTAACTTTTCATGTAGACATAGGTCATTTAATGACCTACAAATTCTGTTGTTGTTTTTTTGTTGTTTGTTTGTTTTTTTAATAATTTCCATTTTACTATGAGGGTTTTATTGATTTCTTTTAAATATCAAAAACATTTAGAGTCGGATGTTCGGTTATGATACCCATTGTTATATGTTAAATATTTTGGTACCTTCTTAATTTAAAAGGGTTTTTTTGTGCTTCCAATATAAAATTTCTTAACATCTCGGTTTTCATTAAAGGAACTAGTATGTTGGTAAACTGTAGATTCAGTAAGACATTTATTTTGCAATAGGCAATTTATGGGATTTCTACAGTTACATAGTTTATTATCAATATTATTGATTTTTGTCCTGGAATTACTATTGTTATTATTTAGGTTTAAGTGTTTATTTAAAATTTTATTATTATGTTCTTTTATAAAAAAAATTTTCTAGATTATCAGTACAACTATAACTTAATTTTAGCATATTTTTATTGAAAATTTTGCTAAGATTATTTCTGGGAAAATGTTTTTCAATCAAAGCAAGTAACTTTTGTCCCAATTACTAACCATTTGGTTAAATGGGGGAGGTGTACCAAATGATTTTTCTATTTCTATTTTTTCTCTGGTTATAGTTATTATCCTTTCTATATTTAATATCAGGGCATTTACAGGCACTATTTTTTAAAGCTTTATTATAAAAAATTGCAATCTTCATAAAACATATCTCCATTGGCAGAGTTAACTATTTTGCTTATTCTACCAATCTCAGGCCTAGTAGGATTTATGATCCTGGTTGTAAGATTTGTCTCAAAGTCAGGTTTATGGTCCTTGATGATTATGTAACATTCCTTTGTGGCAAGTTTACTGATTCTCTCACTAATTTTTAGTTTATCTATGATCATTTTACTAGATATATTTATACTTTCTACCAAATTATTATTTTTATTATTTACTTTTTTATAGGATGAAAGAAAAACAAAAGGTGTTAGTGGAACCAATGGACAGCTTGCCAAAACCTAAACTCTTATCCAGATACAATCTTAAAGATGAAAAACTGAAAAAAGAAAAAAAACAAACTTGAAAACAAACTTACCTACTGGGTAAAGTGCTCTAAGCATAGATCGCCTACTTACTTGTTTACCAACATTAAATCTTATATGTTCAAAAATTAATAATCATATATCAACTGGAATTAAAATTTGGTAAAAGCTGTAAGCACAAATCAACAATGTGTTATAGAATAGCCTTAATATTAAATGTATTGATATGTCTGCTGACAAGGATAACAGCCACTATAAAACAATGGATAAACAGAAAAGGGCGAAGTATAATAAGGTGTTTACATGCCAAGAGCAAAAACATTATTTTGAGTTGAGTTTATTGCTGTGTATGGTAAACATATAATAAGCAGGAGGCCAGGGTTAGTCTAATGTAGTACATTAACAGAAGAGTGTGTACATTTTTAGAATAAGCCTGGTGTTAGGACATTTACAGTCATCAACAGCAGAAAACAACATTGTACACATTGAAGATTTCAGGCAAGATAATAAAAGCATAGGTTTCTTGGATATAACTGTGGTACTTGGTTTTCTAAAGTTGGTGGTGTACAACATCTACAAAACGACAGGGTGTTTGTTGGATCCTACAACAATGCTACCTCATAAACTGCTGAAAAGAGAGTTTTTAGGAATATGGTTAGAATGTTTTACTGTATTCATCACACAGTGCTGACTCGGGCCCTCTTAAGTAACATTTAGCCAGAGTAACAGTTCCACACGGATGCTGTTGCAATGATACAGGGCTGGATTCAGTTGAGGAAGGTATTTATATGCTTGTGCACTGATAAAACTGTAAAAAAAAAAATTAGCCTATTAGTGCCAGTAACATATGAATAATTTTTTTCATTTTTTATAGTAGTAAAAATGTTGGTTTAGTAAACACTTGCACATTGTTTTTTGGACAACCTACATATTGCTTGTTATCAAGAATTGTAAACTTTCTAGATTACTTACTGAAATGGATAGTATTTAAAATCAGCAATTTGTGTGATATCACAAAGTCAACATTAAAAAACTAACCTTTGGATAGCCTAGAAGTTGATGCCTTGAATTGTTAGCACATTGTGCTGGTTATTTTCCCAGATTGAGCAAATTTGTCACTGCTGGGATATGAAGAGAAAACCACAATGCAAATATATCAGCTTTTGTCTCATGGACGAGCCCTCATAGGAATTGGCTGGTACTTTCCACCTACCACATTTCATCAACCATAACAGCAGCTTCTTACATCTCATATCATCCACAAAC
Organism: Acanthosepion lycidas; assembly: GCA_963932145.1. Classification (NCBI taxonomy): domain Eukaryota; kingdom Metazoa; phylum Mollusca; class Cephalopoda; order Sepiida; family Sepiidae; genus Acanthosepion; species Acanthosepion lycidas. Next base: position 3,612,161 of record OZ010601.1, read on the forward strand.
GGTCTCTATGGGTGTTATGAATATTTTTGCATCTGATCAAATGACTGTTGCATAAAGTACTCACAAAAAAGACAAGATGACCATACAGCAAACTCCACCGAGAATAACCCTGTTATTGCTAATGAAATTTGCAAGTTTCTCCCAACTAGCTTCCAAATCAGTAGGCATGCAGATACTTAAACTTTGAGGAGCAGATTTTTACAAGTAAAGAAATACTTATTAACAGTTCAGCATACAAGACTGATGCAAGGTTGACATGGTTGTTCAAAATTGTAATCCAAAA